>AP025053.1:28191603-28574232 GCA_036186865.1 Eustoma russellianum | reverse complement strand
ACAACCTGTTGGATGGCCTCAGCCCCTTGAGTGGCAACTGTGTAACAGTTTTGAGCTATAGGAATATCCCCTTGTAAGGTAACTACTCCGCCTGGTGTAGGAAACTTCATGCTTACATGCAAAGGGGATATTACTGCTTCTAGAGCTACCAAAGCGGGTCGGCCTAAGAGGATATTATACGCTGACCTTTCTTTGACTACCACAAAATCCATCCACAAACAGCGATAAGCGGAGGCTTGACGCTGAGTGAGACCAAACCAGCCGGCCGAACTGGCATACCAGTGAATTCGAACAAGGGCGAGGTCACTGGTGTCATTTGGGAATCTGCCAAACCCAATTGCTTATATACATGATAATACATGATATTTACAGCACTTCCAGTATCTACATAAACTCTTTGCACTTCTACAATTTTATCCGGTGCTAAATGTATACACAAGCCTATTACTAGACCCGTATTATTAGAGTCTAGTGGAATAATATCTTCTGGTCTGTAGACCAGCTCTCGGACTAACCTTCTCTTTTTAAGGGGAGGCCCAGATAGCGTCCCTGGCGAGCTGGGACCCCTCTGGTTTTTCTGAGGTGGCCCTCCTGCGATGGTGTAAATTATAGAATTGACTTGAGGCTGCACTGCAGCTTCATGTCGGCCTCTGTCATCATCGTCGTCTGACCTGGGACGCCGAGGTGGAGTCTCAGGTCGACACTTATCCTTTTGAGAACTTCCTCGAAAGTCCAAATGATTGTGAAGTCGTGAGCGTGGATTGTAAAACTGCTTCAGATGCCCCTGCTCAATCAACTTTCGAATCGCTTGAGCTAATTGCCGGCAATCTTCTGTATCATGGCCGACATCTCGATGATAACGACAGTATAGCTTAGGATCCCTTTTGTCTCTGGGACCTGCAAGAGGTTTAAGGTCCGTCCTCAAACCATCTTTTTCCATCACGGCCAAAATTCTGTCTTTAGAGGCTAAAAGGGGCAGACCTTCCCTGCCTCGTTTGTCTTGGCCACCTAGGCGATCAAACGCACTGCGTCGATCGTGTTTGTCTTCACGTCGGTCCCCCTTGGAAGTGGGCCGAGTTTCGTGCCGAGTACTTTGCTCGGCCTCCTTCTTCAATCGGTTTGCCTCTTCACCCCGGGCAAACTGGTGAGCCTTCTCCAAGCACTCTCTCAATGTGGTGGGCCCTCTTCAGCAAGCTGAGAAAAGAGGTGGCCCGCTTTAAGGCCATTAATGAAAGCAGCAGCCTTCACTCCTTCATTTCGATCACTGACCTGCAGTGATTCATCTGAGAAGCACTGCATGTACTTCAACACTGATTCCTCAGGACCCTGCCTCAAGGTCATCAAGTGTGAAATTTTTTTTAATAAATGGCGCACTAGAAACAAATTGAGACTTGAATTTCTGCACCAATTGTCTGAAGGAGTCCACCGACTGTGGTGGGAGTTCCTGAAACCATCTTCTGGCCTTTCCGCAAGTACATGGGAAAGGTTTTACATCGCAGCGGATCGGGGACATTCTTCAGACTCATTGCTGTCTGAAACTGAAAAAGATAATCAGTGGGATCTGAAGTCCCATCATAAGTGTCCATCTTTGGTGTCTTGAAGTTGTCTGGTGCCAAATACTCTGCAATGTCCCAGGAAAATGGACTTTCTTGAGCCACCCTCATGTATTCCGGCTTAGGCTCCTCAGGACGGCTCCTCGGCCTGCGAGGGTCAGCCTCCTGATGCACACTTTTGAAAGATCGAGGCCTTACGCCAAGGCGCTGCTGAGGCAAAGGCATCGATTCCATAGTAGGGGCCTTGTCACTACTGCGTCTGCCATCCGCCATAAAGCCTTGTGGGCCACGAGAAGATTGCTGATAAGTCTTTTCTCTGGGGTAGGGAGGACAGAGATCCTCCTCCATGGACTCTACCTCGGGACGTTTCCCTTTGGGCCGTTCTACAACGGCCTCAAACACTTCTAAATTTTCGGCCACATATTTCATGGCCTTATCTCGCTCATCGGCTGTCACCACTGGTGCCCTTTTTGTCTCCAGCTCAGGCTTCCTGGATACCTATCCAGGATGACCAGAACGGGTATCTTTACGACGGGGATGATTAGAAGACTCCCCTAACCCTTCGCGTGGTACTTTTTCCATCAGAACTGACTTAGAACCTTAAATAGTGCACTTAAGAAAACTTATTTGACGGAGGTTCAGGCCCTCCTTCTAGCGCCAATTTGATGATGTCAGGTTTATCACCAAATAATTTTTATGATATGGGAGTCACGCCGTCAATTCTTCGTCAGTTGTTTGTAGTGAGCTGTTGGCCGACCTGCAGAAAGGAACGAGGTCAGAGGACCCAGGATCTATGGCCCCGGGTAATACCCTCCGACGGTCAAGTCAGTTGAAGCCATTTTTTGAGAGGTTTATATACTGTATGAAGGTTTTGAAGTGAAGGTTTTTTGGTAAACCTGAGTTTTTACCGTGAAGAAGATGAGTCACAGTTGTAATTTGTGAATTGTTACTTGTCCTTCTCTCTCCTGTTTTCTGCCTTTTATATGGCGGCTTGGGCCAATGCATGGGCAGAAGCTGGAAATCGTGACAGGCAAGGAGGTCATAAGGTTGACTCTTGCTCTTGCATATTCGCCACGTGGCTCGATACTAAGCTGAGTAAGCTAGTTTGAGACACCTGGCTGGGAGTTTCACCTGGTAGAATTACCCAAGGTGAACTCCTAGAGCCGAGACCAAATCTTCCAGGAGTACTCAGAAGCGCCCAAGATGACTTAGAATGTGGGGTCAGCTTGCTGAGGCGTAGATGTCCGCAGCTAACGTCACAAGTAGCCCGAGATCATCGGGTAAAGTGAAACTGAGGCCGAGATACGGCCCTTTGGCCGAGTTATTCTATGGCCAAGATTGGGCTAATGACGGAGATGAGGTCTTTAGGCCGAGATGGCGTCATGGCCGTTTGGCTGAGGTGAATTGTTTGTCGGTGTATGACCTTGTCAAACTCTGAGCCGACCCAGGAGACTTAATGCTTTTTTGTCCGTACCCCTCCGTTGACTGTTGTTGACTAACGAGATGATATTTTTTGGTTCATCAATGACTGAATTCAATTGCTATTTTATTATTCATTTCTCAACTCAGCCATCACAAAAAGATTATGCGTTTACTAGGACTCAAACAAATCCAAGTCAATTACCAAGTCACTATCATACAAAGCTGGACGCAATTTTTATTATGAGTTATCAAAAAACAACAACCTCTGTGTTTCTAAGACATGTGTATGGTTGCATACATCCGATCCTCCATATCCCATTATAGAGGAAGCTTCTGAAACAATAGGATAATGTTGTTGTTGTATCATACACCGCCAATTTTCCAAAAACTTTTAAAATAATTTAATAGGAAAGGTTTGAGTAATAAAATTTCTCGACCAAACGTCACATGGAAGTAAAGTTGTAAACACATGGTCCAAAAGTGAAGGAGAGCTATATGCAATTAGATTATTGCTATTCTACTTTTATTATTTCTTATATGCAATTAATTAGCTCATTCTTGGTATACTACCTTTATTTTTTTATTTATTTTCGTCATTGTCTCTGTGCTTCATATGTTTAGTTTGTTTTAGAGTTTCAAGATTAATAAAATTTTAAATAGTCGATAGAATTGAACAAATGTTTTTAGGTTAATTAACAACTCTTGGACCTGTAATATCTATATAAAAAAATAATTTCTGTACTATACATATATATGTCATTTGATACCGTTCATATACAATACCAAAGAAGTAGTTTAATGAGCTTTGTGGTTTGGACTTCCACTTAGTTACACCTAATCTTCCACATTGTCATGGATACATCAACCAGGTTCTAAGGAACCGACTAATTTGAAGTGAGAAGAAATGTCATTTTTTTCCAGGAAAAAATTAGTTCATCATCATCATCCGGATCCAGTATATCCCAACGACAGCAAAAGCTATCGTTAGGGTGTGGGGGGTAAGTGGTAGGCAGACAATGCCTCTATCCCAAGAGATAGAGAGCCTTTTTCAGTGAGACCCCCGGCTCTATATGTACCTGCATAAATGACATAATAATAAATATATTTTGTGCTAGTGTGCTAGTGAGGAAATTCAAGAAAAAAAAGACTTTCGATATTAAAATACACAACACGTGTATATGTATATGTAATGTAGAACAATGGTCTAACGGTATAACATACGCAACCAAGTGGAAAGTCAACCTAAAGCGTAGATAGTGTATGCGCCTATCTATGTCCCTAAATATACTCTAAAGTGTCTTTATATATGACCTATACCTCGTTAACCTTAATCTTATGTCTCCATGAACTCCTATCCTGGACCATGTCCTCAGAGAGGTGTAAATCTAGTAGGCCGTGCCTTATCTGCTCATCTCAAGTCAGTTTGGGCCTGCCTTTACTCATGTTTCCCTCTACAATGAGGATTTCAATTGCTCTGACCAACGCCGTTGCCTGTCTCAGCTTGACATGCCCAAACTATCTCATTCTTCCCTCCCTTATCTTATCTGCTATACTAGCCACGCCTAACCTTTCTCGAGACACATCGTTTCTGATCCGGTCTAGCCTCCCATACATCCACCTTAACATCTTCATCTCTGTCACTTCCATCTTCTGTAATTGTGATCTCTTGATTGTCCAGCAGTCTGATAAACCATAATTAAATCATAATTAAATCGTCTGATAGTCAACAGTCAACGGTTCAACTCTGGTAGTTCAGCACTCCAAGTACTGCAGTTCAGCAGTATAGCGCCCAAGCATGGCTGTTCAGCCTCGGCTGCACCTCAGAAGGGCATCATGACGCTTTCATAATATCGAAGAATATGCCAAGGTTTGCACCTCGGCATCAACTTCAGCTTCTACACAAATGCCACACTTCTGACCACTTCAGCTGGGTAAGGCAAGTCATGCACTTCGGCAAGGCTTGATCATGCACTTCAGCAAGACTTGATCTTGCACTTCGACAGAGTTCAGTTGGGCACTTCGGTAAAGGAACACAGCACGACATTACTTCGTGGGACCCTCAAACAGAAGTGCAATTCAAATATAGTGACTACAGCTGGGTATTTTTCCTGAACACGCCAAGATCATAACAGCCGGCCTACTAGTTACATCAACCAGGCCGGCCTATTAGTCACATCAGTCAGACTACTGATCACATCAGCATATCTACAGCATCCTAGGCCTTCTGCCCCAAGCAAACGTCCTATCCACACTCCACTATCAGGAGATAAAGGCGGGGAAAAGGTCTATAAAAGCAAGCCTACCAAAACAAAGATGAGGATCCAGATTTCAAACATCCATACTCTAAAGCAAGTTCATACACTTTGCTTCTCGGCATATACTGTGAGAAACTCTTAACTTACCCCTTAAATTATAATCTCAATGAGATATGGCCCAAATTGACTTGAGCGTCGGAGGGTTTTTCCCAAGGCCAACCCTCCGGGACCTCTGACCTGTGCTTCCTTGTGCATGATATTTTAGAGGCTATTCCAGCTACAAGCTTTTAATAATAGTTAACAACTCTTTGAGTTAACTGACGGAGTTAATTTGAGGTCGTCTAGACCCTTAGTGAAGATCCGGATTCATCATTTGGCGCTAGAGGAAGGGCCCCTCTTAGTCCCTTAACCCAGAAAACAGCTACTCAAAGCCTTTTTAACGATTACTCAGAGCTTTTCTAATTACTTTAGGAAGCTATTGAGAGAAAGATGAGTAAAAAAGATGGTCAAGGGTCCAAGCAACCTATGACATCCAGGAGGAGCCAAAAGTCTTCTCAGCGACAATCTGATCAATGCTTTACGTAGCCAGGAGAATCCTCAACTCCCACCATTGTCTTCACATATGAGGAGCGCATACGGGCCATTCGCTATGTGGCTCAAAACCCAGAGGTCTTCCAAGCTGTAGTGAGGGAGATGAAGGAGAAGTCCTCTGTAACAAATTACAGTGGGTCCCATTCCGGTAACTCTCACCCACTGGAACTCATGTAGTATTCCCCCACTCGGCCTGGCTATTATTCCAGGCATCATGCTGAATTTATGGCTGAGGCGGGATGGCCAGAACAAAAGTCTAGCCACCAGAGTTTAAAATGTACTCAGAAAGCCTCCTTGCCATTTAAACATGGCAGAAAAGTTGACAATAAAGGCAAAGCACAACTGCAGGAAAGGTGCTCTGTCAATATTTGGTTAGGAGGCCAAGGAAAAGAAAGGAGCTCTCTGCTGGCTTCAAAAGCCCATATTCCTTCCTACATGAGGAAAAAATCTCTAGCAAAAGAACCCGAGCCCCTGGCTGGACCAGTCCACAAAAGAAACCATCGACTGTACTGCCTTTATCATCATGATATTGGTCATGATACAGAAGATTGTAGGCAGCTTGGACAAGAGATTGGGCGTCTCATCGAGCTGGGTCACCTGCAACATTTTTATAATCCGAGGTCTAGGCTCCACAACAGGCTAGACTTTGGTGGACCCCCTCCAGATGAAAGTTGTAAACCCGGGCCTCATCAAGGTTTTCTAAGGGATGAGGATTCAGATCCTGATGAAAGGGGGTTACGGGTTCCTGAGCATATAAGGCTGACATAATAGCAACAATCCTTGATTCAATCGAATCATGGTTTATTTCTTCTTATGCTCATCCGGTATTTTCTAGCTCAGCCTTATATTATCAAGGGATCGATTTCTTATATCCAGCTGAGTATTCTTATTTGGCATTCAGCCAGGAAATTTAAGTCACCATATGGTGCATGGAGCAATAATTTATGTCTATCTATCACTCACAACGAAAGTGGGGGCATACCCCAGCAGGTCTGGAAGGTTGAGCAGGTCTCAACAGGATGGGACAGGTTTCCCAATATTCTTACCCCAGCAGGTCTGCGAGGTTGAGCAGGTCTCAACAGGATGGTACAGGTTTCCCAATATTCTTACCCCAGCAAGTCTGGGGGGTTGAGTAGGTCTCAACAGGATGGGACAGGTTTCCCGATATGCTTACCCCAGTAACAGGATGGGAGAGGTTTCCCGATATTCTTACCCCAGCAGGTCTGGGAGGTTGAGCAGGTCTCAACAGGATAGGACAGGTTTTCCGATATTCTTACCCAAGCAGGTTTGGGAGGATGAGACAGGATGGGACAGGTTTTCTGATATTTTTACCCCAGCAGGTCTGGGAGGTTGAGCAGGTCTCAACAATATCTTTCACCTCAGCAGGACTGAGAGGTTGAGCAGGTCTCAACAGCGGGATAAGTTCCCTATATCTTCACCTCAGCAGGACTGAGAGGTTGAGCAGGTCTCAACAGCGGGATAAGTTCCCTATATCTTCACCGCAGCAGGACTGAGAGGTTGAGCATGTCTCAACAGCTGGATAAGTTCCCTATATCTTCACTTGAGCAGGTCTCAGCAGCGGGATAAGTTCCCTATATCTTCACCTCAGCAGGACTGAGAGGTTGAGCAAATCTCAACAGTGAGACAAGTTTACCTATATTCTAACTAGCAAAGCTGAGAGGGTTGATAAAAAAGGGGTAAAGGTTTTTCCAACCTCTCAAAATTCATTGAGGCGCATCAGAGCTGAAGAGCCAAGTACAAAAGCTGAAGCTTAGTACTTCGATGAAGAACCAGCATACAAAAGATACTCTTTTGGCAAAACTGAAGACAAATACTTGCAAACTATCAAAATAGAGCAAGTGAAGTTTCTTAAACTGAAGACAAATACTTGCAAACTATCAGCATAGAGCGAGTTGAAGACAAGTATTTGCACAAAGCGAATAAAACTTTGCAGTGCTGAAGACAAACACTTGCAAACTATAGAAGAAAGAGCAAGTAAGGCTTGCAAAGCCGAGGACAAATATTTGCATTGAGACGAAGCAAATAAAACTTCACATGCTGAAGACAGACACTTAAAGAAGCTGAGGGAAGCCGAAGAGCAAATGTTGGGAAAAATAGATTTTCATTAAAATCTATTACAACTACAGTCATTTACAGGAAAAATCCTATTCTACTTTACAGCTTCTTCATCCTCTCTCAGGTCAACCCCACTTTGGTACTGAGCAATTTGGTTTTCAAGTAGGTTCTCAACCTCAGGGTTGTACAGCTCGGTGATACGAGGATAGTTCTTGTCCAGGCTGGGGCAGACCTTCGAACAAGCATCAATTGCCGAAGTTTGCCCGACAGCAATTGCCGAGCCTTGAATCTTTAAAAAATTTCCGATAAAAAGCTCATATTGTCTGAACTCAGCAACAACATTATCCTTCATCTCCTCAGCTTGAAGCTCGAATTGCTGGAGAAGATCAGCCTTACTTTTCTTCTCGGCCTCCAGTTGCTGGTTCAGCTCAGCCTTGCTGTTGGACAGCGCTTGATCAATAATACTGAGTTCCTTTTGGTAGAACTCCAGTTCAGCCTGAGCTTTGGAAGAAACTAACTCAGTACTGTCTAACATTTCCTTCAGCTCAATCACTTGGGATTTTGCATCAGCCAGCTTAACGTCAGACTCCTGCTTCTTAGCCTGAAGCCTGCAATTCTCCTCTAAAAGTGAGGCCAACTTGGAATCTGAGTCCCGCTTTACCATCTGAAGCCTGAAATTGTCTTCAGTAAGTGTAGCAACTTGAGACTTCAGATTGCTCACCTCAGCCTCCAGCCCAGAAAACTTTGTGCTATTAGGCTTTGCCACCTCAACTAACTCATCATAGGCCTTTTTGAGGTGGGCATTGTTCTCAGAAAGTTTGAAGAATCTGGAATGGAGCTCTTCAGCTCGTCTAAGAATGTTAAATTCTTGGACCCGATACTGCAAAAGTCAAAACTGGTTGAGAAAAGCATGAAGGATCAAGTGGAAAAATGGAAAGTAGAGGGAAGTCATACCAGGGTCATATTCCTCGCAAATAAGTTGAAGGCAGTACTCCAGTCCAGACTGTCATACGTCTGCCAATCCTTAGGAAATGTTGACATTTCTGTCAATTTCCTAGCTATTTCAGGATCTTCGGCAGAATTGTTGAAGCTGAACTCTATCGTCCTTTTACCCCCGTTGAGATCGGGGAGAGGGCTCCCCCTCCGTTGTCTTCTTTGCAATGGACTCTCCTTCAGGTGCGTTCACCCTGAAAGTTTTCCCTTCAAAATAATTCCCTTTAAGGGGGTCTTCCTTTAATGTTTTCACTTCAGAAGGCCCTTCCTCAGAAACATTTACATCGGGGGCTTCTCTTAAAAGATCGAAGGAAGGCACGGCCTCATTAGCAACCCAATCTGGAGGAGGTACATTCTCCTCTTCAGCAGTAGGAGATGAAGGAATTGAAATGGGAGCATCAATTCCCCCACTCCCGTCCCCAGGTTGGGCTAAGGTTGGAGCAGGAACCTGGACTTCCGCTTGGGGAGGACTATCAGAGGTTTCAACTGAAAAAGAAAAGTATCAAATGATTACATGGGAATCAAATATGTCCAAAACTAGTGTATGGCAAACTTCTACCTGGACGTGTCTGCACTTCAGATGAAGAGCTGGCAGAGGCTTGCTCTGAAGTAGAAGGTTGGCATTCTGACCATGTTCTCTTCCTGGGGACCAAGTTCTTCAGCCTCTCAAGGGTCCCACGTACCATGATTTCTACAAAATTCAAGGAACAAAACAGTCAAAACACAGATGTAATATCAGAATCAGTCAAAGATTGTCAAAAATATTGCCATATACCCCGAACTATCCACAAAGCGAGGGGAATGAGAGGTCGAAAATTATATTCCGCCACAAATGTTCCAGGTCAGCAACCTCTACAATCTGCCTATTAACTCTCTTCCAATCTACAACTCGAGGCAAAAGTAACAATTGAGAGGCTTCATTGCGAAATTGTTCACTTGGCCTCTTGTTATTTACACTACCAGTGTTCCAAGGGATTCCTTCAGGTAATCCTACACTCTTAACAAAAAAGAAATTCCCCCTCCAATCTTTGAAAGAGGAGGGAAGGTTTATGACAAAAGACCCCACTACTCTGAGATCTCTTATTAAAACTATATCAATTACCCTCCTGATTACATACAAATACCTTCCTAAAAACTGCAAATGAGAAGTTCTTCTCATATGCTCTTAGGTAAAGCAGATAACTAAGAATAACCCTTAGCCCCCTAGACGTTATCTAGGGAAGCCTAAGCTTGTAACAGAACAGTATTTGGAGTAAGGGAGCAGGAGTGGGTAAATTGAAGCCAGTTCTAAAACACTCCTCATAAACTGCTTCGTAGCCGGTTGGAGGGTCATTAGCAGTTTGATGAGGAAGGGGAAGAATGGGAGCAAAAGTACTCCTGTCAACATTATAATGCTGACATAACTCAGAGAGGTCATTGGCTTTCAAGGTGCACATTAAGTTATGCACCGAAGAAGAGGGTTCCATGGATTTCAAAGTATAAGAAGAAGAAGCCATGAGTAAGGTACAAAAAAGCTTACAAAAGATTGAAAAAGCAGGAGTAAATTCGGAAAGAAGGCTTCGAAGACGATGAAGGAGATCAACGCGACAGTACAGCGAAATAGCCAGATGAGCAGGATAAAGGAAGAAGAAGAGAATGAATTGGGGAAATTGTCTCTATTTATAAATGAGAGAAAGCGAAAGGTTGTGCCTTTTCATTTGAAATATGAAGAGGAAAAGGTTCACGCATTTCCCTCCATCGGGGAATGAAACCACCGAAAAAGCAATGATAAGGTGTCTGAATTAGCGCTTACATTAGAAGTGGAAATTACTGCGCAAATAAAAGGATAACCGCACTATTAATGAAGGTCTGCCACGTCACTGGTTCATCACAACAAGATTTGTCCGCCTTCGCAGTTCAGCTCAGCCACACTAAATCTGGGGGCAAATGATAAACCATAATTAAATTGTCTAGTAGTCAACAGTCAACGGTTCCACTCTGGTAGTTCAGCACTCCAAGTACTGCAGTTCAGCAGTATAGCGCCCAAGCATGGTTGTTCAGCCTCGCCTGCACCTCAGCGGGGCATCATGACGCCTTCATAATATCGAAGAATATGCCAAGGTTTGCACCTTGGCATCAACTTCAACTTCTACACAAATGCCACACTTCAGACCACTTCAGCTGGGTAAGGCCAAGTCATGCACTTCGGCAAGGCTTGATCATGCACTTCAGCAAGACTTGATCTTGCACTTCGGCAGAGTTCAGTTGGGCACTTCGGTAAAGGAACCCAGCACGACATTCCTTCGTGGGACCCTCAAACAGAAGTGCAATTCAAATATAGTGACTACAACTGGGTATTCTTCCTGAACACGCCAAAGGTCATAACAGCCGGCCTAATAGTTATATCAACCAGGCCGGCCTATTAGTCACATCAGTCAGACTACTGATCACATCAGCAGACCTACAGTATCCTAGGCCTTCTACCCCAAGCAAACGTCCTATCCACACTCCACTATCAGGGGATAAAGGCGGGAAAAAGGTCTATAAAAGCAAGCCTACCAAAACAAAGATGAGGATCCAGATTTCAAACATCCATACTCTAAAGCAAGTTCATAAACTTTGCTCCTCGGCATATACTGTGAGAAACTCTTAACTCACCCCTTAAATTTATAATCTCAATAAGATATGGCCCAAACTGATTTGAGCGTCGGAGGGTTTTTTCCGGGGCCAACCCCTCAGGACCTCTGACCTGTACTTCCTTGTGCAGGATATTTTAGAGGCTATTCCAGCAACAAGCTTTTAATCACAGTTAACAACTCTTCGAGTTAACTGACGGAGTTAATTTGAGGTCGTCTAGACCCTTGGTGAAGATCCGGCTTCATCAGCGTACATACGACTTTTTATACCCTGCCATAGACATGAGCTTCTAAGTCAATGAGGTAATGTTATTGTTGTGGAGACATTTATAAAAGGAGGAATACTCAAAATTGAAAAAGCAGCGAAAAAAATGAAAGTCAAACATAGCACGCCAGCGCTGAAGCCCCTAGCTAACCCGAATCTTCTCTTTATGTATCGTGTGTGTGTCTATATATTTTTTCTTTTTTTTTAAAAAAAAGAAGTGAATCGAACTCGAGACGTTAGAATGAGATAAATGCTATTCAATCGCTAGATTTAAAGGTTTTTCGTGTGTGTGTGTGTGTGTGTGTATATATATATATATATATATATATATATATATATATATATATATATATATTCCTAACTAGTAAAAATTATGTGATTCTATTAAAATGAACGCATGATAAAATGTATAAGGTTGTATGACCGAATACATTACACCTACCGGTGTGTATGCTTATAAAAAAAATACAGTTTTTAATATATGTAGAAGTGAAACGTAAAGATAAGATAGAAAGAAGTTTGGGTCCCATATTTTAAATTCCTTTTTGATAAGTTTAGTTAGAATAAGAAACTCGAGATCTCCTCTCCAATCTCTAACCTCATGAGTATTTAAATTTATTCCACCTATGTTGTCCACGATTATTACCATTAGTCGGTCATTGATCTAAATAAAGGTAAAATGAAAAATTAATACAAATCTGATAGGACTATAAAGTAAAATGTCTAACTCTATGACTGAATTCAATTGCTATTTTATTATTCATTTCTCAACTCAGCCATCACAAAAAGATTATGCGTTTACTAGGACTCAAACAAGTCCAAGTCAATTACTAAGTCACTATCATACAAAGCTGGACGTAATTTTTATTATGAGTTATCAAAAAACAACAACATCTGTGTTTCTAAGACATGTGTATGGTTGCATACATCCGATCCTCCATATCCCGTTATAGAGAAAGCTTCTGAAGCAATAGGGTAATATTGTTGTTGTATCATACACCGCCAATTTTCCAAAAACTTTTAAAATAATTTAATAGGAAAGGTTTGAGTAATAAAATTTCTCGACCAAACGTCACATATGTAAAGTTGTAAACACATGGTCCAAAAGTGAAGGAGAGCTATATGCAATTAGATTATTGCTATTTTACATGGTCCAAAAGTGAAGGAGAGCTATATGCAATTAGATTATTGCTATTCTACTTTATTATTTCTTATATGCAATTAATTAGCTCATTCTTGGTATACTACCTTTATTTTCTTATTTATTTTCGTCATTGTCTCTGTGCTTCATATTTTTAGTTTGTTTTAGAGTTTCAAGATTAATAAAATTTTAAATAGTCGATAGAATTGAACAAATGTTTTTAGGTTAATTAACAACTCTTGGACCTGTAATATCTATATAAAAAAATAATTTCTGCACTATACATATATATGTCATTTGATACCGTTCATATACAATACCAAAGAAGTAGTTTAATGAGCTTTGTGGTTTGGACTTCCACTTAGTTACACCTAATCTTCCACATTGTCATGGATACATCGCCCAGGTTCTAAGGAACTGACTAATTTGAAGCAAGAAGAAATGTCATTTTTTTAAGGAAAAAATTAGTTCATCATCATCATCCGGACCCAGTATATCCCAACGATAACAAAAGCTATCGTTAGGACCTGGGGGGTAAGTGGTAGGCAGACAATACCTCTATCTCAAGAGATAGAGAGCATGCTTCCAATGAGACCCCCGGCTCTATATGTACCTGCATTAATGACATAATAATAGAGATATTCTGTGCTAGTGTGCTAGTGAGAAAATTCAAGGGAAAAAAAAGACTTACGATATTAAAATACACATCACGTGTATATGTATATGTAATGTAGAACAATGGTATAACGGTATAACATACGCAACCAAGTGGAAAGTCAACCTAAAGCGTAGATAGTGTATGCGCCTATCTATGTCCCTAAATATACTCTAAAGTGTCATTATATATGGCCTATACCTCGTTAACCTTCTTATGTCTCCATGAACTCCTATCATGGACCATGTCCTCAGAGAGATGCAAATCTAGTAGGTCGTGCCTTATCTGCTCATCCCAAGTCAGTTTGGGCCTGCCTTTACTCCTGTTTCCCTCTACAATGAGGCTTTCAATTGATCTGACCGACGCCCAAACCATCTCATTCTTCCCTCCCTTATCTTATCTGCTATACTAGCCACGCCTAACCTTTCTCGAAACACATCGTTTCTGATCCGGTCTAGCCTTGTATGCCCACACATCCACCTTAACATCCTCATCTTTGTCACTTCCATCTTCTGTAATTGTGATCTCTTGATTGTCCAGCAGTCTGTCCCATATAGCATTAGCGGTCGCACTGCCACCTTATAAAACTTTTCCTTTAATTTAGTTGGAAAATTTTTGTCACACAGCACCCCTGAGGCCGACCTCCATCTACACCAGCCTCCTTGAACTCGATGTGCTACATCATTATCTATGTCGCCATTCTGTTGTGCGGTACCACTTGACCATCGATAGTGAGCTGGTTATCCTCACTGTCTGCTACGCCGCTGAAGTTGCAGTGCAGATACTCGGTCTTAGAATGACTAATCTTTAAGTCTTTTCTCTCTAAAACACCTCTCCACTGCTCTAGTCTCATACTCAGGGTATGTCTACTTTCTGCAACTAATACAATATCGTCAGCAAAAAGCATGCACCACAGAACTGGCTCCTGTATCGGCTTTGACAACTCGTCAAGGACAACTGCAAAAAAGAAATGGGCTCAACGCAGACCCTTGATGGAGACCGACCTCCACCGGAAAGAAGTCTGTATTCCCCACATGCATACGAACGGTTGTTTTTGTCCTAGCATACATATCTCTAATTATGTCTTTATACTTCATAGGGATCCCTCTTGCATCCAGACTATCTCATATCAGGCTACGTGACACACTATCATATGCTTTTTCAAGATCAATGAAAACCATATGTAAATCGCGCTTCTTCTCCCTATAATTCTCCGTTAATCTCTTGAGAATGTGTATTGCTTCCGTAGTTGACCTTCCTGGCATAAAACAAAATTGGTTCACCGTTACCTGAGTTTCTCTCCTAATTCGAGTGTCGATTACTCTCTCCCATAACTTCATGGTATGACTTAGCAACTTAATCCCTCTATAGTTTCCACAACAATGTGCGTCTCCTTTGTTCTTATATAGGGAGACCACGACACTCTTTCTCCACTCATCTGGCATTTTTCCTGTTTTGTAAATACGGTTGAACAGAGTAGTTAGCCATTGGAGTCCTTCCTCTCCTAAATACTTCCACGCCTCAATGCATATGTTATCTAGGCCGACTGCTTTAGCTCTTCCCATCTTCTTCAGTGCTTTCATCGCCTCTCCTTGTGTGATGTTCTGACAGTCAGAGTTATTATGTTGTCGTTGTTGGTTAGTGGTGCTTTCTCGTTCTTCGTAGTCGGCACTACTGCCGTTGAAAAGATTGTGAAAGTATGTTTGCCATTTCAACTTAATGTCTTGTGCTTTGACTAACACTTATCCATCTTCTCCTTTTATAAACTTCTCGCCTCCTAGATCCTGCCTCTTTTGATCCCTAACTTTGGCAATCTTGAACATATCATGTTCTCCTTCTTTTGTTTCTACTCTCTCATACATCCTTTTATCAGCTGCGATCTTTGCCTCTGTCACTGCCTTCTTCGCATCCTTCCTAGCGATTTTGTAATTCTCCTTCAATCGCACTTTTTCTTCCCCATTTGTGCAGCTTAACAGCTCTGTAAAACTCTTTTGTTTGTCTTTTATTTTTTGTTGAACATCCTCGTTTTACCATCACGTCTCTTTATGTACGGACTTCTTTCCTGTTGTTACCCCAAGCGTTTCTCTCGCCGACTGAGTAATAGTAGTCGATATAGCTTCACACATCTGATTTGTGCCACCACCCAGACGATCTAGTTTCGTAGAGATGATCTTGTCTCTGAATGTATTAATTTTTTCGTCCTTCAAACTTTCCCATCGAATCCTGGGTGGGAATTTTCCAACCCCTTACCTTGTGGCTCAATGCTATAACTACCACTAATAAACGATGTTGCATCTCTGCTGTCTCTCTTGGTATAACCTTGCAATCCCTCCACAACCGTCGATCTTCACGCCTTGTCAGAAAATAGTCGATCTGCGTGTGACGTCCTCCGCTGTTAAACGTGATCAAATGTGATTCTTTTTTCTTAAAAAACGAGTTTATAATGCCTGGGTCATGGGCTACTATTAGGTCTAGCAGATCTCTACTTTGTTCGTTTCTATCTCCATAACCAAACCTGCCATGTACCGTCTGAAAACTATCGCTATTCTTTCCAATATGTCCATTAAAATCACCTCCGATACAAATTCATTCCTCCCTGGGTATTGCCTTTAACACTACATCTAAGCAATCCCAAAACCTTTTCTTCTCCTATTCTCCTAGTCCCACTTGTGGTGCGTAGGCGCAAATCACTGCAACTACCTCCTTAGTTAGTATTAACTTCAACACCATAATTCTATCATTATATCTAATCACATCAATCACGTTAGTGTGTAATTCTATCCTTACTAGGAATCTTACCCCATTCTTGGTCCCATCTGACCATGAATACAACAACTTATACTCATTACACTATTTACCTTTATTCCCTTTCCACCTAGTTTCTTGGAGGCATTCTATATCTATTTTACGTTTCTTAAATGTATCTATAACCTCAAACAATTTACCACTTATTGTTCCTACATTCCAAGAGGCTACTCGTAGACTATCTTCATTTTTCTTCCCCTTACCTGCACCTCTCTTCCTTAGACATGATCTCACGGAAAAATCATGACGTCTTCTATCAATTATTGCAATGAAAACTAAAAATCCAACGTAAGCAACACCAAGTGTTAAGTTTCCAGGTTCCAAAAGAAAACTCCAAAGGCCAAGGAAATTCTCAACAAAGATTCATGAATCTAAACTATTTTCCACATCTGATACAAAAACACAATTTCGACCTCAAAAGCAGGCAGCAAAACAGTTTTGGGCGGTTCTATCACTCCGGTTTCAATGGTAAGTAGCCACGTTTTTTTTTCATGTACAGGCAAAACAAAACAGAGAAATGACAAATGGGTTTGCAAGTAAAGAGCAAAAATTTTCCTTTAAACTTTATACCAAATATGCGGAGAAGAAGGTTGCAGAAGATTGAAAGTGCAGAATGCTAAAAGCAGAAGAAAAAAAATATTGTGCAGTCAGCGAAATACCAGTTAACTAATTCTAGGTAAATATTTGACTTGATTTCTGACTCTAGTCTAATGAAATTAAAGTGCAAAAGTAAGAAGAGTACTAATTTCCAAGGCAAAAGACAAATGATAACCACTTAGGCATTTCTACAAACACCTTGTGTGCAACCTTTATCCAATCATCTATATTTGTGAACCTAAAGGTAAAAAACTAAAGAGAAGATGTATAAGAAGGCAATAATACTCCCTTGACTGGTGCAAATTCGGAAGGCCTGTGCTATAACTTAGATTTCTCTCCCCAACGGTGAACTCCAATTCACGAAAGATCTGAGAACGTTTGTTTTTCTGGTTGAGCTGCAACTGTTTTCCTCCCGTTTCGAACAATTTTAAATTGAATAGAATCAGCATCAAAAATTACGAAAATGAAAACCTTCATAAGGAAAAAAAAGAACCAAAAGCGAAAATCTGAAGCCCAGGAAAAAATTAGTTATTTGATTAAAACGCCTAATTAAGACAAATTCCTATCAAACTATAATTATCAAGCGTAAGCAAACATTTTAATATGTCTTACTTATTGAGCTAACACGTGCAAGCAATAGAATCTATCGATAAGAGTAAACAACCGTAGCGAATTACGTAGATAAGTTTATACCGCAAGATAAACCTATATTTACTGGCATGCGTATGTTGAGAAAATGACAAATATATGGGAACCAAACAAAAAAGAAAAAAAGAAAAAAGAATAAATACTCGAGATGTAATTAATGTTATTTTTTAAAAAAAATTTGCTTCCACCAATTGAGCAAGGTAGATTATTAGCAAATTCCTCATAAGATATAACGACTTCTTATGGATTGTTTTACTAGAAGAATATTGAACTTATGTATTGAAGTTTTTAATGACAGAGAAAGAAGGGAAAAAAAATTCTGCAAGTCTTCTCAAAAAGTATCTCTTCAAATCTTAAGAATCTTGTATTTATAGACTTAAATTTAAACAAGAAGACATTTAATTTAACATCTCCCTGCAGAATTTAACTTCTAAAGGTAGTTTATGGCCGTTTACGGTTAAAATGAGGCTTTCCTAACTACAAACATCACACCATTCAATGAAAAGACAACATAAAATTCTACTATCCTGTAACCGATCAAATGTTCGGTCTCTTAAAGAAACTCACAATTTAAAATATTTGAACGTTGCAACTGAATATGTCAAATCGAACTCAGGACTAAACCTTTGGTAATCCTCATTGCCGAATGTCTGGTGCTGCCTTTTGTCTGAAAACAAAAATTTCAGAATCATACCGAACTCAGATTCAAAGTACAGTCAAACCAAATTCAGATCTTGAACGTTTTGTCTCAGAGGCCGAATTCAGATTCATAGTATGTTCAGACCGAATTCAGATACCGAACTCAAATATAGACTATGATTTCACACACCAGACTCAAAATCTGAGTTTCGTCTCATTTGATTCAATCTAAGTTTCACTTATTTCTTCAATCAAACTTAATTACATGTTTCTATAAAAAATTTGGATCACTTTTCTAAAACACTTTTGTATGAGCTTTTTTCCACAATCCCCCATATGATCCAAATTTATATAAGAACATCCATGGACAATCATAAACTAGAATCTCTCGCATTAAAGAAAGATGCTATATAATAGACAATGACTTGAGCCATGAATCAACACTTACTACAAATGGAAGTATGTGAATAGAAATAAGATGACATAGACGTTTTGAATCTTGTTTCTCTATTGTTTACATGAACAACTAAATGACATGTTACCGTCTACCTCATACAAATTTGCGGTTTGTTGCGAATTAGGCCATCCACCTATCCCGTCTTCTCATAAATGCTCTAGTGAGTTATTCCAAGCTCTCATAGAAAGCAACACCACATCCATACTTATATAGGTGAAATTCACCAAGTGTGTGTTGCTCACACCACTAAAAACATGGTTATGAATTTTATTAAGCGATTCTTAAAATATGTAGGTTTAATACTAGAGAAAGAAAAGAAAAAAATTCTGCATGTTTTCTCAAAAAGTCATCTATTTAAATATTAGGATTCTTGTATTTATAGATTTAAATTTTAGCAAGAAAGAAGTTAATTTAATACCTTCATGTAGTTTAACTTCTAAAGATAATCTATGATTGTTCATGATTGAAAGGAGACGTTCCTTGCTTGAAACATCGCATCATTCCATTAAAGGACATCATAAAATTCTGATGTCCTGTAGCCGACCGAAAGATAAGTCTATCGCATCAAACTCATAATTTGAAATATCTAAACAGTACAACTGAATATTCCAGACTGACCTCAGGGACGAACATTCGGTAATCCTCTTTGCGGAACGTTCAGGTTTGCGTTCGGTCTAAAGGCATAAACTTCAAAATCAGACAAACTCAGAGACCAAACTCTGACTCAGAGTATGATCAGACCAACTTCAATCGAACGTTAGGTCTTAGATATTGAACCCAGATTCAGAGTATCGTCAGACCGAACCGAGATGTCAACCTTAGATTTAAAGTATGGTCTCACACACCTAACTTAAAATCTGAGTTCCGTCTTTTTTGACCCATTCTAAGCTTAACTTATTTATCTAATCAAACTTCCTACATATTTTTATATAAATTTAAAATACCGTTTTAGATCACTTTTACGTGTAGTTTACGATAGCTTATAAATAGGACGAACGAAGAGGTCTGAGATTAAATGTTCTTGTCTTGTGTATCTACCAGGAACCAAAATCAACCTGAAGTTAAAAAAGACAATCATTTTTATGAACTTATTAGACGCTAAAAATGATTCGAGTTACATCCTCTATGCAATTCTTTGAGACCGAGACAGTGGAGCTACTTTAGCTTGGTGTTCAACCTTTTGTCAACAAAAAAAATTATTCGAGTTTGTGTGGCCCTACATAAAAATCAATAGATGGATGCTCGTGGAACGAAAGAAGACGATATTTTGGTTGAAGTCATAAGCGGTCCAAATCAGAACAGATCATGGCCACCGTCCCCTCGGTTTCAACGGCTTTTCCTTTCATAGACTTTTCAAAATCAGTTGGCTTCCGTAGAATACTGAAGAATAATAATTTATTTGTCTCTCCTCTATCAAGAAACTTTCAAACACCCCCACAGCAAAACACATTCGGGGGGTTTGTTTCTAGAAAACAAAAGAAAGAACCACTCAAGAAAGTCAATTTTTTTTGTGATCTTCCACCCTTTTTTAGAATAAAAAGATCATCTTTCTGTACAAGCCCTAGACCCCAAAATTCTGTTTTCATTTCTCTTGAAGATCTAGAGATATCGATTTCTGTTTCTTGTTGCAGAATCAAATACTATGGAGGTGATTAAGGGGGTGGAAATATCTGACGAGTTGTTGGGTACTTTTTGCCCGATTATAATTTATTGGATTTATTCTGGGATGTATGTTATGTTAGGGGGTTTGGATAATTATAGGTTGCATACGAGGAAAGATGAGGACGAGAAGAATTTGGTGCCCAAAAGAGATGTTGTTAGAGGTGTTCTTCTTCAACAAGCTGTTCAAGCTGTTGTAGCCACCCTCCTTTTTTCTGTAAGTGTAATGAATTTTGTTTTATTTCTTTTGATTTTGTAATTTTTATGTTGAAAAGTTGCAGTTTTGTTTTTTGTTTTAGTATTTCTTATGATGGAGATTAGGGTGATTGATATAGGGTTTGTTTCCTTTATTGAATTTTATTGTTCTCTTATATTCTGTTTCAAGAAATTAATGCACGGAACCAGGGGATCATGCTTATTTATTTGCTGGTGATTGATCTCTAATATCCTTTTGGGTTCTTAAGGAAAATAATCATATCCAAGTTTTATATGTCAAGTTTTCTTGTGAAACATTTGAGCAGATCATGATGTGTGTTTCCCCCCTTTGTAAAAGATTGACCTGTTAGATTGATAACTTGGGTGATCATTTTGGTTCAAACTATCAAGTTCTGATGGCATCTGGATGTACTTCGAGTGGCATTCATAGATTGAAAGGATCCATAGACATTCTGATGTTTATCATGTTTATAAAAACTGGTCCTATACTTGATGTCGGGAAAACTGCGAAGATGAGGCCATGATGGTAATTTTGCTAGCTGCAGAATGCATGGGATAAGAACTTTAGAAATGCCATTAGAGGCAATAAGTGCGTTCATACTTCTAAGGTTGCTGAGTTGAAATACCTAATGTTTGTCTTTTAGAAAATAACGAGGACTGTGTCATGGAATTACTTCCTTGTAGTGAAATGATAGAAGGTGTGAAGAAAGCATCGATGTTCTTATTATGTTTGACCTTCTCTGCAATGAGGTTTTAACTTAGAGGGGTAGTTGATATAAAGGTTCTGGTGACGTGCCAAAAAAAAAAAAAAAAAAACTGCCTTTCCATTGAATAAGCCGAAAACAAATCCTCAACTTTAAGATCTTATCGAAGATTTTTTGGAGCATTATGGCTTGTGTAAGCATTTTAATTCCCATGTATGCATATTGCTCGTGGATTTTACTATGCAAAGCTCCGCGAATTCTCTTCGTTGGTTAGGAATCAATCTGTAACTTTCTGATTAAGATCTCATTGGTTGTAAAACCACTCGTGGCAATATAGCCCTGCATGATTGAGGACCTGTAAGTCAGCTTTGAAATTCAGCAGACAGATACAACATCGAATGCTCCATTACTTCAACTGAATCTACTTCTCATTTGTGTTTACCAGTGGGAATGAATGGAAGTGCTACTGTATGCTGATGCTTTATCGACCTTTGTTTGTTGTGTAGGTTACTGGGAGTAGTGGTGAAAATAAAGACGACCAGCAGCGTTCTCTCCTTGTTCTTGCCAGGCAGTTCTTTGTTGCTATGGTGGTATTAGATACATGGCAATACTTCATGCACCGTTATATGCACGTGAACAAGTTTCTATACCGCCATATCCATTCACAACACCACCGACTTGTAGTTCCTTATGCCTTTGGTGCTCTATACAACCACCCTTTGGAGGGATTGCTTCTTGACACTATTGGAGGGGCTTTATCTTTTCTATTCTCTGGCATGTCTCCACGCGCGTCCATCCTCTTCTTCTCCTTCGCTACAATCAAAACAGTAGACGACCATTGTGGTCTTTGGCTGCCAGGAAACCTGTTTCATGTCTTGTTTGGAAACAATTCTGCCTATCATGATGTCCACCATCAACTCTACGGCACCAAGTATAACTTTTCTCAGCCCTTTTTCGTGACATGGGATAGGATCCTAGGTACCTACATGCCTTACTCTCTTGTAAAGAGACCTGAAGGGGGTTTAGAAGCAAGGCCTACTAAAGAATTCAAAGATGATTGAAATGTTGCTCAACAAGTGAGTTTGTTCGACAATTTGTACCACTATCGTTTTGCCCCCCCCCCCCCCCCCTGCTTTTTTACTTTTAATGATAGATTACTCTAAATAGTCTGTATAGCTCTATAATGTTGTATAAGTAGTTGAAATTTTCAGGACCATGAACGAGTTCAGAGAGAAATAAATCGAGTTTCTGTTTTTGTTTCTCTCTTCCCAGAAAGAATTGAGAAGTAGATTTGTATGCAATGTGTCTTCAAAATAGATTGGCTGACTCTAGCAAGTAGATAATATGATCATAATCAAATTTGTTTGATCAATCTGCTTCTGAATGACAGTGGTAATCACTTCATATATTCAAGGGAATGAAGCATGAGAAGTGAAGTTTGGTTTGTCTTTAGAGAACACATTGTTGTGATTTAGACTTTTCATAGTGAAGTACACACTCTTCCTTAGCTTTAAAATATGATAGAATAAAAGAAAATGACTCATTAAATTAACCGCGTTTCTTATATTGCGAAGTAGCAGTTATTCGACACAGCTTGATGCAATTTCCATTATAGGTCATTGGGAAACGTTTGTGTTTCTAATGCATATGTGTGGTTGCGTACATCCGATCCCTTATATCTCGTCATAGGTAGGAGTCTCTAAGTCGATCCCCTATATCTCGTCATAGGTGGGAGTCTCTAAGTCAATGGGGTAATGTTGTATTGTTGTGATTTAGCTAGAAATTCCAGATTGCCAGATGCTACTTAATGCTTCTTTCTAGAAACTTTTGTGGAAATTTATGTTTTATGATTTGTGGCATTGATACATGTAACTTCTAAAACTTAATATGGGTTGTGCTGTCTGTTGTATGACTTACCGTTTTGAGCCAAAGATTTAAATTAAATGATGTGCTATTATCTGGATTGATAATTTTAAATGTGTTGTTCTCTTGAGCATTCATAGTGTATGCTAAATTTATCTCATGTTTTTTTTTTTGTTTTCTTTTTATTGGATAGAAAGTCTTGTTCACTTGAGCATTCATATTCACACATCCGATCCGGCCCATTTCAGCATCCTATTTACAGAGACGACCTTTGTTTATTTATTTATTTTATTTTTTATTTTTACAGAAAAAAAAAAACAGAGACGAACTTTGTTTATTTATTTATTTTATTTTTTATTTTTACAGTAAAAAAACGGGTTCAGATCAGGAGAAGTCAAAAGTGAGGCAGAATATGAAGCCTCTAATCACGCGTCACCACGTGTACAAACTATTCTTTTTAAAAAACAAAAAATTTTAAACCTCTTCTCTTTTTTACATGTGGCGGCACGTGATTAAAGAATTCATATTTTGCCTCACTTTTAAAGTCTCCTGATCTAAACTCAAAAAAAAAAAAAAAAAAAAACTCGAACCCGAGTTATGCGGTTAAAAGAATGCCAATTATAAGGGCTTTTCGTTTTTAAGCATGTTTTTTTTAGGCTTGAATTTGTTACAAGGTGTTCAGGCGGATTGAGATCTTCTCATCCCAACTTTCTTCACCCCCTTTGTGACCGCACGACACGTTACAGCAAGAGAGGTGGTGAGGCTAGATGATGGTGACCCTCATCTAGTCTCACTATCCCCTCTTGCTGCCACGTGTCGCGCGGTCACACGTCACCGCACCCCCTTGCAGTGAGGCGATCCTATCCCGTTCAGGCTGACCTTAATGCTTCCGCTAGTGCAATCAGCTATACAGTTGTAACAATCACTGATATGATTTACGTTTCACGGTTGGTTGGCAAAATCTGTATCATTCTGGTAAAATAACGGACTCAGTATTTTATCAATGTTAAACCGGATGAGATCATACGAGTTTTCATATGTGGCAAAATATGAAGCCTCCAATCACACGACGTCACATGTATAAAAGGGTCTTTTTTTTTTAAGAAAAAAAAGTAACTAATATGTAATGGGCATATATAGTTCCGTCCTACGTTTCATTAACTAATATTAGCCCAAAACGTGGCAAACAGTAAAACACAAAAATAATCTAATGCTTTACTGCATAAATTTGAGTACCTACAAATTGCCAAAAGCGAAAGTAAATATTATAAAAAAGACGTGATCACAAAGGTGGTTAATATTGATAAGAACATTAACAGATAAAAGATACCAGAATAATTGCTCCTACACCCTTGTTAATATAATAAGACTTACTTAAATTAATACTCGATAAATTAATAACCTCTAAAACATAATAATTTTCTCCGGTCTCGAATTGGTATCATGGTGTAAATTAATTATTCTGATAAAATAACAATATTTTTTTGAAATCCCTTATATAAATATATGGTCCCATCAACATTATAAATTAATAGTCTCCTAAAATTACAAAGATATACAGCTAGGATAATTTATTCTTGGAATGTCATAGTGATTTTTTTTGATGTGAATGCGTTGTATTATTGGGTATGACTTTTAAAAGCTTTTTGTTTTGTTCATGTCCTTTCATCACTATATGTTGAATGTATTTAGTTATAGTATGTAACTATGTATGCTGAATAACTAAATGCAGGTTTCTAGTATTCGGTATTCATAGATTTTTGTATGTGTAATTAAATTTAAGTTTGTTGTATATAAAGGACCTCTTTTAATTAATAAATTATTAATTTACCGAAATATCTCTCTAAAGTTAATGAAATTTTACGATGCCGATTACATTAATTTATGAGGTTCTACTATATTTTAACCGACCGGCTAGTTTATCAGAACATGTATGTGTTCCACATCAGTGTACAAGAAAACCAGAGGTCCTACTCTACACCCAACAACATTATCCTCTCGTCTATCACAGTGTATGAAGGGTCGGATATATACAACCATATCTGTGTTTTTGTATGAGTAGCCGGATATATGAAACCATAGCTATATGTTAAAAACACACAAATGATGTTTTGCGATGATCCATAATGAAAATTGCGTGAAGTCACTGAGTGCTGCTTCACATCAAAAATACTAAAAACTTGTCTAGAATCCTTGCAAAATTGCAATGTGATACTGTGACATAAACTTCCAAAAGAAGAGGTTGAAAGCTACAAAGCACTTGGATTAGACACTGACAAAAGCAATAAGGTTTAAGTACCTTACAAAATTCATTAGCATGACTTGTGCTGCAACTTAATTCACAAATTCAACTACTAAAGCATGAAATCATAAGTAATGATTTAGCTCTTGGCAGCAAGCTTTTCCTTGGCCTTCTGAATCTTCAAAACCTTTTTCACTATCTTCTGTTCTTCCACAAGAAAAGCTCTAATGATCCTGTGAACCAAAGGAAAAGCATGAAACAATATTCACAACAAGAATTATAGTCTTCAAAAGGGAGCTGGGAAAACCAAATGCAGAAGGCAGCGGTTGAGAAGTACCTTTCCCTTACGGCGCTTCCAGACAAAACGCCACCATAAGCTCGGTTCACAGTCCTCCTGTTTCTGGATAGCCTAGATCTTTTGTATTCAGCAGGCCTTAGATGAGGAATCTGCAGATATACAATGCAAACATTTAATGGCATCCAGAAGTTCCCAACTAATAAATTGTAATGATAGATTGCATATACGAGACTGAACACATTCTATGAAAGGTGAATGGAAACATGCAGTCTATCCAGATGCTGAATGAACCCAATGATCACAAAGTAACCTGATGCTAAGAAAGACTGTTCATCAACACTATGGAGTACCGATGAAAGTTTATGATTCTCTAGCTAGTTTACTTCAAGCAAAACTTCATGCTACGATATAAAAAATTGAATCCCGCTGAGCAAAAACCAAATGTTCAATATATAGTAAAATTAGTCAGATGTTCATACATTATAAAACTTTAATTATCTCAAAATGGATGTTCCACCACAATTACGACAATTAGGCAGATTCAATGCTAGTTCCACAAATAGCTAAGAGCATAATGAGTATACGTACCAAAGTCCACCAACCTCACAATCAATTTATTATGCAACCGTAAGAAATCATATGAGTCTACATCAACAATACAAGCAAAGATAACAAGTGACTAAGCTCCCTATAGTATAGTTAGTTGTCTAGCTGCCAAGAAAGCATCTGCAGTTAGCACTGCTAAAACAAACACCCCTTGAAAACCTGAGCAAGACGGTAAAACCAAGTAAAACTTTGATATCTTGCCCCCTCCAATCAAACCAGAAAAGTCTTAAAGTAAGGCCCTAAAGGCAAGATTGAAGAAGTTGCCGAATCAAAACATAGTAGCATAGCAAAAGGAGGCCCTAATGATCTCCAAATCATTCTAAAATTCACATATCAACACGCTATGCCACTTCTAAATCATTCTGGAATGCATCTTATATATGGAATGCCTAAAACAAATGAATTAGTCATACCCTAATACAACAATATTACCCTATTGCCTTAGAAGCTCATGCCTATGGTGGGACATAGAGTTTGGATGTACGCTACTGTATCCATGTCTTAGAAAGACAAGAGGCTGGATGTACGCTAACATATCCATATCCCGATGAAACACAATAAAAATTAGGCCAAGCTATGTCGATCAACTGCTATAAGAGTAGGTAATTAACTTCCGACAGAGACTAAGAAAAGGTAAAAAGAGTTAAGAAAAGAACATACCCCTTGGATCCTCTTGCCAGTAACAGGGCATTTAGGTCCACTTGCCCTCTTCTTAGTGGTCTGATACACCAGCTTCCCACCTTAATTCCCAATCAACAACCCGCAAGAACAAATGAGCAGAAAAATTTAACCCAGAAAGCAAATAAAGCAAAACCGCAAGAAAAAAGGGGGGAAATGAAGAGAAAAAATCGAAGGCAGATTATAGTACCAGGGGTTTTAACGACCCGGTGTTGATTAGACTTCGTGGCATAACTGTGCCGCTTCCGATAAGTAAGACGCTGCACCATTTTCGATTCACCTCAAACCTTCCGGCTGCGGTTTCTGCGACAACGGAGGAAGAAGTTCTGATAATGAAGCAGCAGAGATAAATCAGTTTAATAAAAGGAAGCCCTAGATCGAATGGTGCGGATCCCGTCGGATGCTTTTAACATGGACCTTTGTCTTTTTCTTTTTAAGTTTTTGCCAATATACTAACATACCCTTTCAAAAATTTAACAATTAATTAAAGTATATGGCAATATAATAATGTGACAGCAACCCCGGGAAAAGAAAATCAAAAATATCTCCCGGAATTTCAGTGGAAGCGAATTCTCTATCTTTTGAAATAGAGACTCTAGCAATATATTTTGTTGTTGTTAGAATATGTTGTATGTGTTGTTGTATGTTCAGAAAGGAAGAAATCAAAACTAACAAAAATGAAATCATTATAGGAATAGACAGCAATTGTGATGAAATTCTAGTATAAACCTTAACATATATGAATTAAAAAAAAAAACTTAGCATCTAAATTCTTTAAAGTTTATGAGTTTTGAAGCCAAAAACGAGACCATAGTTTGGTCGAAACCGTCAAAAATCAGCTAATAACACCGGATGTTTCATGCCAACGGTTAAACCATAATTTTCTAACATGTTTTATTTTTATTTTTTGAACACTTTCAATAATTTTCCTACTTTGGGACTTGACACTTTTCAAGTTAAGTTACGTTCTGAAAATATAATCACATTTTGAAATATTTCTTTATGTCTCAGCTTTTGGTGGTCAAAGAAAACTTTCATCAATGTGTCAAGACGATGGAACTTTATACGTTTTAGGTTGAATAAGTTAGTTCAATACGAACACTTATAAATAAATAAATAAATCAATTACATCTAATATATCCCAACCTTAGCAAAAGATATCGTTAGAGTCTGAAGAGGTTGAAAGTCAATCAAACAATACCTACATCTTAAAAAATAGATAGTTTACTTTCAATAAGACCATCAGCTCTATATGTACATGCATAAATGATACAATAATAGAGATATGTTGTGCTAATGTGTTAGTGAATAAATTCAGTAAATACTTATACAAATAAATAGCTTCCCATATAATTATAAGGGAAGAGAAATTTGGTACAAATACTAAAGCATCTACAATATCTATAACATATATTCTTGAAAATGATGTAGATGAAATATAACATATAAGAGAACTACGTAGCTTTAATTTTCTTTTATAAAAAAATACAGAGGATACTTAAACTTAGGGGTATTAAGCAAACCGAACAGTTCGCTAACTGTTCGAGTTCGTTCGTTAGTTTACTTAAACGAGCCAAATTCGAACACTTGTTTGGGTTCGTTTAGTTAAACGAGCAAAGCTGTTCGCAAATAATTCGTCTCGTTTAAACAGTTATAGTGTTATCGAGCCGAACTCAAACCAATTTTAAAGCTCGTTGAGCTACACGAACTGAGCCGAACAATTCGTTTAGCTAAAATAATTCGAATTCGAAAACATAGTATTCAGTTCGACTCGGTTCGTTAATACCACAACTTAAACTATATATATCTTTTTTTAGACAGATGCTAAAGCTACTTAACTGGAGTAACTAAATCTTAAATATGTCTAATCATCAAAGTCAAGCTGAGCGCTTTTCGTTACCCCTCCTTTGTGGGGATAGGATCCCCTCACCGTAAATGGGGTGTGGTGACACGTGACCGCGCGACACGTGGCAGCAATGAAGGTGGTGAGGCTAGATGAGGGTCACCTGCATCTAGCCTCACCACCCCTCTTTGCTGCCACGTGTCGCGTAGTCACAAAGGAGTGAGGAAAGTGGGACTAGGAGATCCAAACCTCCTTTGTGTGTCTTCCCAATACCGTTGTCACTTAAACAATAAGGTTTTCTAAGTTAAGTTCAAGCCCATCCGTAAAAAATGGGGTGGTGGGAATTGAAGACCATCATTAGTATTTTTTTTTTTTCACATTTTGTTTCTAGTTTAATTATTGTTCAAAGTGGGCAAGTTTTGTAGACTGTTTAAGTAAATAAAGTTTTTTTTTCTTTACGAGCGTAAACTGAAGATTGGATCAAATAAAAATTCTTGATCTTTTTCCCCTCTTTTTCACGGGATGAGATCTACTCACCCCTTTTTCCCTCATCCTCTCCCCACCGCCCGCCACATGTTTCTCACCCTCTCTTATACACTTATCCCAATTCACCTCATCATCTAGCCTCACCACAGTTGATTGGGACTGCTCAGAACAGAGGAGCAAGAGATGTACTTTTGCTCTTTTTTCTCCTCTAGAAAAAATTGACTAATTACGAATATATTAGGTTTTTGCTTATCCCACCAGAAACGCCCTTAACTTAAGCATCACATCTTGTAAACGGTCCCTTAAGGGTTCAAGGGTTGGGCTTGCAATGTATTGGATGCATGCATCCAATCCTGGCCGAAGACCTTGTCAGCATTAGGTTTCAACTTACTTTTTCTTGTTAGAAAACCAAGTGAAATACGATTGTACCTCTACGAATGAATATACGGTATGATATGATATGGTTTTATATATATAAAGATCAAACACAAGACTAGAAACATGAAAAGAAGATATGTGAAACTTAGAATTGCATATGTTAGTGTTTGCACAATAAATCTCAAATTTCCAATTAATTTTACTCAAATATCCGGATAAACCTTGTACTGCAATTTCAATTAGATTAGAACCCATCATACTTAACAGCCAAAAAAAAAAAAAAAAATACCCAAGCCAATGAATAGCTAAGATAAAAATCAAAGCAAAAAAAAAAAAAAAAAACTATCCTATTTAAGCCAAAAAAATAAAAAGCCTATCATACTTTCAAATTAAAACACTTATGTTTCCATAAAACGGTATAGTCCCGAACCACGTGTAATCAAAATAGAGTAGTGTGGAAATTTCCTATTTCCCGCACTACTCCCTCTCTTAGTGCATAATATATAGACTTGTACAGACCAATAAACTTAGCAAAGGTTCAAATAATTAGAGTTTTTGTTTTTTTCTTGTCCTTTCTATTTCCAATGAAGTTAATGACACCTTCTTTCTTGACTCTGAAGTATAATGGAATAAAACAAAATGATTCACTAAATTGGCTGCACTTCTTATATTATAAAGTGACAGTTGATCGACGCAGCTTGACGCAATTTTCATTATTGATCACCGACAAACAAAATATATATGTTTTTAACACATAGATATGGTTGCGTACATCCGGCCCGCCATATCCCACCATAGACGAGAGCTTCTGAAGCAATAGAGTAATATTGTTGTTGTTCTTTTTTAGTGTTGCCACGTTGTCTCATTACTCCACATTACTCATATCCCACAAAACTATTTTCGATCTAATTCATGATCAATAAAATTATCCACATTATTCATATTGCATAAACTTGTTTTCCATCTAATGATGATATAAACATAATCGATTGATGCAAATTTCAGAACTGCTACGCATTTACTCGAATATGATTGTACTCAACGATAAGTAAACTATTGTCTCACCACATACTCTATTCATTTGAAACTCAAACTAAATAGGCTGAGACAATGACAGGATTTGCAGCCCATTCCCCGAGTCTCACAATGCAAGAAAAATAGGGTGACGAACCAACTATGTGGGTATTAAACACCGCACATATGCTACACTTTGATCTACTTTCTATGACTAAATGACCTACTAACATGTCTAGCCAATTCCCGACAAGAAGAAGCAAAGATGCAGTCATTAGACACTAGCAGGGAAAAAGCGAAAAGACCGGGTCGATATCGATTTTCTTATTGACCATGTTAATGCTGTTTAATTTCCTCTCGCACCATAGGAGTTGATCATGAGACAGTCTTGACAAGCTTAGGACCCTCGATACGAGTTTCAGTTCCACCTGAGCCATGACCATTGCAGAGCTTGGTCGATCATCCGGATGTTTTTGGAACTTCTTCACTATGCAATTTCCACTTCTGGTTATGGCCTTTAATTTCCTTTCCTTCTGTATTTAAACAAAATCAAAGGACTTTAGCACATTAGGGGACATATCACACGTGAAATGGTTCACAGGTAAAATGGACCTTGCATCAAGAAAATATGGGAAAAGGGATATTCAAGAGGGGGGGGGGGGGGGATTGACCTTTTCAAGAGAAGCTCTTAAATTCATCAGAAGCTCTGAATCGTCAAGGACCTGAACATGTGCCAGGCATCCTTGAAAACCCTTTGATGTAACCGTATTTTCGTCCTTATCAGCGCGAACAAACTCCCAGAATACTTGTATTGATTCCTTAACAATTTCCATCAATATGGTCACTGATATTGAGTCATCCCGCTCTTTTAACTTGTCTTTCTTTTCTTTATGATCATCTGGATCAAAATCCCAGCCATCATGTTAGTAAATCTGAGAGATTCTTTAATAATAAAGGCTACGTTACATTATTACACGAACCTAAGATTGTTCCAAATGCAAGATTCTTTACTCGGCATTCAACTAATGGTACTATCCAATAATTCACTTATCGGATGTTACAGCACAAAAAAATCTAATGAGTGCAACTATATCCCCCAAAAAAATCTTCTACCCCACGTGTGAAACATTTTAGTCGAAAATTTCGCTTAAGATTTGCTTTTTCAGATTCTCCTTATTATTAGTTCATTCCACCTACAGAATGTGGTAAATGTGCACTACGAGAAAGTCATGGGCATTGTGTCCATCCAACTGCAAAATTCTATTCTACAATCATACAAGAAAAGATACAACAACAACATTACCCCATTACCTTAGAGGTTCCCGCCTATGACAGTGTATGAAAGGTTGGATGTACGCAACCATACACATGTATTAGAAACACACAAAGGTTGTTTCCCGATGACCCATAATGAAAATTGCGTCAAGCTGTGTCGATCAACTGCTACTTCACCATATAAGAAGCGCATTCAATTCAGTGAGTCATTTTGCTTTATTCTATCATATTACAAAGTCGTGTCATCCACTCCCTTAGAAATGGAAACACATACAAGAAAAGATAGCTAGTGATGATCCACTAGTTGCCATTATATCAAGAGGGAATCCTTTTATCCCGTGTCGAACTTTACTTTCAAGATTCCCCTACTCATTAGTTCATTCCAACTACAGAAAGTGGTAATTACGCAATGCGGGAAAGTTTATGTATGTACCTTTGATCATCGGAACCTGGAGAAGGCCGCGACAGAATCTCCGACTCTGCACGTAGTTTTGAATTCGTGGCCCTCGAAATGGCTCATCCTCCACAAATCTTTGCAAAAGGACCTGAAATTGTTGATATTCAGATGCTGTTTGGTTATAGGAATGGTGACCTTGAGGATCATGCTCGAGCAATTGAATAACTTTTCCCCATTGCCATCGTAGGATTTCCCAAGAAAGACAAACTTGACCAACGTAGACCAATTCTAGATCACGGTGAAGCTCGTTAATGGATTTCAGAGTCGGATCAGCATAGACCCGCCTTTCTTTGAACAGCAAAAAGTTAGGTACTGGCAAGTGCTTCATAAATGCGGCTGATGCTTTTTTGGTTCCCATGAAAAGTTGAGAATCCTTGAGCTGGAGGAAACCTGTGGCAAGCATGCAATTTGCCTAATTAAAAGAAATCTGTACCAGTATAAAAAAATGGAACGAAAAAATAAAAAAGTTCTAGGAGGTCTGATTAATGACTTCAATCGTGCACATCGTTTTATATCTTTATAGTCTTATCACTATGTGACCTTGAGGTCACCGCTTTTAGCTGCAAAAACATCTTCTTACATAAAATATATGATAAAGTTGTAGATAACAAAACGATCCAACCAATCTCCATATTCTATACAAATGCGGAAACCTAGTGTACTAAGAGGTCACTTTTATGGCAATATGACTCCAACCTTAGCACTCAATTGAATACGTGACCATGCAACAAAAGTTGATAAGAACCAGCGACGACGACGTCATTCTCTTCTACAAAGTTGTCCTCGAAGTTGTCTTTATTTATTTTTCTTTAAAGTACCTTTTATTTTATTCACACCATGAATGTCTATAAGAAGTTGTGCCGGTGGTGTAAAGCTAATGTAGTCATGTAGACCACCCCACTTACAAAGTTAATTTTAGCACTCACTATTAAAATATCTTCAGACACAATAATATGGGACCAGAATTTACTTATCTAGAATTTATTCCATATTGGAGAACCAAAAAATCTACCTCAACTACCACAAGTAATATAAATCATGACACACGAGACAATGTCTCATAACACGCGCATTTTCTAAGATCACATAAAATTACTCCAAATTAATATATTTAGAAGGGATCCCACGAATTGCAAAGTCCACAGTGGCTTCATAATCTTATCTCAAAATTAAATCATACCCAAATCGTATAAATTTAGGAGTTAAACATATACGTTATAACATTAATAATATTCATCTTTACCTGCTGTATAAAGATAATAGTGGCAAAAATGAGAAGCTGCGGCGGATGTGTGAGCATATAAGGGTAAACTGGATCATGAAAGAGGTATTTAGGAAAAGACTAAGGGTAGCTATTATAACAGATAAGATAAGTAAGAGAAGATTGAGATGGTCTGAACATGTTAAGCGGAGACAGACAACGACGTCTGTCAGAGCAGTTGAAAGTTTCATTATAGAGGGAAAAAAAGTAAAGGCAGATCCAAACTGATTTGGAAGGAGCGGATTAGACATGACCTACTATATTTACACATCTATGAGAACATGGTCTAGGATAGAAACTCATAGAGACAAATGATTAAGGTTAGCGAGGTTTAGACAGGATATACAGGGCCTTAGAGCATATACAGGTGCTTAGAACGTTAAGGTTGATTTTGCACTTTTTATATTGTCTTTTTCTTTTATTTTGCCCTTTTTATGTTTTGTCTTTTTCTTTCATTATTTGTCGTTCATTATGTGTTTATACAGGTACATATAGAATCGAAGGTATCGCTGGAAGCGAACTCTCTATCCTTTAGGATGGATGTATTGTTTGACTGCCTCTCACTCTCTCCAGATTCTAACAGTAACTTTTGCTGTTGTTGAGATATACTGTATATGTGTTTGTGTTGTTATTGTATCTTTACCGGCTGTATAATAATATTAAAATGATGATAAATTAACACTGAAAACTAACACCAATGCAAGGGCAGAAAATAAAGCTACATAAACAAAAGAGTTATGACTTACTCATGGCCTGCAGGCTCTGATAATTCAAGATGTCCAATTTCCACATTTTTTCTGCATAGCTTTTGTAGAACTTGCGGATTTCTTGCAACCGATCTTTATATCCCAACTTCTCCTCTAACTTAAGAGGCTTCAAATCTTCTACTACCTTTGGAATTGCACATTCTTCTTCCTCGGATATTGTCGGAAGACCTTTTACTTTGGAATTCTTCACCTCATTCTTCATTTGATTCACTAATTTCTGATGTTCCACAAGTATATCAAACTCATCATCTTCTTCATCAGATTCCGATTCCCATGTTTGCTTTTCTACGCTTACACGTTCGACTCCATTTGCTTCATCATCCGTTTCTTGCCCCTCTTCCATGCCTGCATATTATAACATATGCACATAAATTTTAATATAGTCACGTTTGGCTAAAATGGGTTCCAGTGCAATAGGCTCCCACGTTTAGTCAAAGTGTGGGGAAGATCGCGAAATCGATTCGCGATTTGATATACGCAGCTTTACTCTACACATTGTGTATGAGGAAGATCGCGAAATCGCTTCGCGATTTGATATACGCAGCTTTACACATTGTGCAAGAGGCTGTTACCATGGCTCGAACCAGTGGCATTTATTAGTCAAGGTCTGGGGAAGGGGAAAGAAGAGGCTGTTACCACGGCTCGAACCAGTGTCATTTATTAGTCAAGGTCTTGGGAATGGGGAAGATCACGAATGATATACACAACTTTACCCTACATATTGTGCAAGAGGCTGGTACTACAGCTCGAACCACTGACCTCAAAGTTACAAAGTAACAATCAAGGTTACAAAGTAACAACTTTAACCTTTGATCTAAGGTCCGTCCTCGTTTAACTAAAACATATAAAGAAACTAATTACATGCATCATATGACGAACGAAGGTAAAATCATATCTACAGATCGAAATACAAACTCACCTTCTTTGACATCATTGTTGCAATCTAATGAATAAGGCTCCATCTCAATGTAATCATCATCGTCATCCTCCTCATCAACGTCAAAAGTCAGTACACCAGAATCTGACTTCCTTTCAATAATTTCCGGGTTTTTGTCTCCATCATGGATCATGGGATCAGACCCGAATTCAGATTGAGAAATTTCTGGGCTCATTTCATCAAGAGAGGCTAAAATTTTCTCAATTGAACTTTTGTCCTCTAGCATTAATCCACGAGCCGAGAATTCTGTCCTAGGAATCAATTGTACTTCATAGGATATATCATCATTTTCCCAATCACTGATCTCTTCTTCATCACTTAAATTCTTGTTCTCTGCTAAACTTTCTTCTTCTTTCATTTCCATGGATTCATTAAAATCCTCTACTGCTCTTTCATCATCAGATTCTGCCTCAAAATGGAAATCATCAATCCAATCACTTGGGCTATTGCTTTCCAAATTATCAGTAGAATTAACAAAATTTTGTTGAATAACCAATCCCCTTGTTTCTGCATCTTCAATGAATCCGCATACATCTTTGCCTGACATGAATTGATATTTACTCATATTCGAGCTATAACTGCTCACCGGAATTTTCATAATCCCGGAATTTTCACCGGAATTTGCAATATTTCCACCGGAATTTTCATAATCCCGGCGTAAAAAACTAAAAGAAAAATCCGAACTCTGTTCTTTTGCACTTTCATCAGAACCCAAATCAGGAAAAGTCACACAGCCCATTTGGTCATCTTGCTCTGCTACATCAAAATTTCCATCTAATGCTCTGATTTTGACATTTTCCTTCAATCTGCATACACAAGAACACCCAACAAAAGAAAAGAAAAAGACTTGAGACAAACTATTTAAGCCAAAAGAAATTCCAGCAAGAATTATGAAAGAAAAGGGTTAACAAACCTTTGAAGGCATTTGAGTGTAAACCAAAAGATATTAAGCAAGAAGCCACATAGAAACACCAAAATTAATCTCAAACATTTGGATATAACTCCACCGACAAATTTAAATAGAACCCTTTTATCTTGTACAGAAGCAAAGTAGTGTTTCAGCGAAATAAAGTTTTGGGCAGACATATCTTCCTTCAAACAAGCCACACATACTTCCATAAATTCCCGAAGTTAAGAAAAAACAGAACATTTCACAAGAAAAAAAGCGGTTGATTTAAAGGGTGGACTCTAGTTGTCCGAATAATGCAAAGATTGATCATAGTGGAATTCCCACGGTCAGAATGGAGAACCTGAACCTTTTTCCTTTCTGGTGAAAAAAATAATGACGAAATGGGAGGTGAAGAATCAAGACTCAAGACGTCTAGGGAGTGACAACAGAGCAGGGATTTTTGTACGGATTCGGAACATGTGGCGCTGATCGTGGGAAAAGAAAACGTACTATTTTTTCTTTTGTTGAACCACACACATACTATTTCAGAGAATGATTTGGATGGGAGTGATGAAATGAATTGAATGGAATTGCGGGTCTGAGACTCTGAGGTGGGCGTAAAACAATTATGTAGTCACTTCAATAGTCTCACGAGAATTGCTCTATCCGAAATTGGAACGTTGGGCAACTGCCGTTTTTTCGGTTCACATAACACTCGACGTCATGGAAACAAACCGGTTGGAATTAGGGGTGACAATTTCAGACACCACACGAAAACACGATACGAACCTGACACGATTTTTGCGGGTATAGGTATGACCTTGGCGAGATTCGTGTACAAATCGGGTAAGACCTGAAAGATACCCGATAAAGACGGGTCGTGTGCGGGTATGGTTATCCGTTTATACCTGAAATACCCAAAAATTTAAAAATATATTTTAAATAAAAATTTATAATTAATAAAGTATAAAAATAAAATTTTCAAAAAAAAAAATACTAACCTAGTCGCGGGTATATGTTGGAAATTTGGATCCTCGTGTTACTGAATCTTTAACCTTTGGTTATGTACTTATTGTTGTTTCATACATGATAATAGTAATCGTGTAAGTACATGAAACCTGAAATATACACAAAACCTGATAATACCTGAAAAATACATGAAATGACTCGTACACGACTTGAAATATTTGTATTTGTCAAGTTCGTGGGTATACACGATACACGACACGAAACCTGACATGTGCGTGTTTGGGTATCTACATCCATACACGCGAGGCAAACAGGTAAGATATGCGTATGATACTTTGATATATGAAACCCGAAAAACACGAAACACGAAACACGACCTGTTTAACATTCCTAGTTGGAATCACCTACTAAAAATGGGTTTGCAAACAATAACAATATTATTCCATTACCTTAGAGTTTTTCGCCTATAGCGAATTATGAGAGGGTCAGATGTATGCAACCATACTTATGTGTTAGACACACAGAGATTGTTTCTGGATGACTCACAATAAAAATTATGTCAAAGTGTGTCGATCAACTTTGTCAAACGACTTTACCTGAAATAAACTACTATTCATACAAGAAGTGCTAGTAACAAACCGTTACCATTATACTGGTAAGATTAAGAGTGTGTTTTTTCGTCATTATTTTTTCTATTTTTATTCTGTATATTTTTCAGTACACATTTTTTTACTTTTACACATCTGTATCATTTGAAGAAATAATTTTTGTGTGAAATAATGATGTTATTTATAGAAATGATTACATTGTATTAAAAAAATACGTTACGATGATCAAAATGAGCCTTAGAAATTTTGAATTTTTTTTTACATCATCAAAATAAAAAATCAAAAGTTGGAAAAAGTAGTTTGAAAAAGAACGTAACCTAAAAGATTTTTCTTTGCCTATCTATAAATGTTTAAACCTAAGATTTTTTAATCTTGAAACTTTAATTTTAATCACTTGAATTAGACCTGGTTCATTTGTAACAGTTGTGTGTATTGCCTTTAATGACAAAATGTTAAAATATTCTAAACCAGTAATATTAGTTATTTTTAAAGATACGAGAGCTGAGGATCTATCAAACATCTTGGCTTAGTATTTCATTTGATGAGAATATTATACTAGATTACCAATTACTCTAAGATTGGGTACAAATTTATCTTCCTCAAATTATCCAGTGAAGATTTGTATTTATCACCATCTTTGTTAAACTTTTATTTTTTAATCTGATGACATAGTTCAATTGATATTCTGATAGTAGCGTTTGCAGACATGTTAAGGTCTTGTCTTAAAAGAAAAGTCTTGTTAACCACAATATAGGAGTTTCAATTTCTTTGAAGATGGCTTCTTACGAGCACCATGGACTGTTTCTCTTAGTCAAACAGCTGCTACATACCTAATTTACAACCTCTCAAAACTCTTTAACGCTAGGAAATTGAAATTTTAACTTTTTTTTGCATCCATAGCTCACTACTTTTTTTTTTTTAAACATCTTTGCTCCCACTTAAACTCATGTTCCAGTATAGTTTGTACTTGTAACCAACATATAAATTGATAAAAAGACGAGAAACTATAAGATATAATATGGTGATTAGATCTTCTCATTTTCAATTTTGCTAATGAAATAGAACATTTCATTGCTAGATACCAAAAAAAAATTGAATAGAAAATGCTATACATTGAAATGGAGTAGTCACTCTTTTGAGGGCAAATACGTTAGAAAACCTAAATAAAATATGAAAAAGGACACGAGAGTACTGTCGAGTTTAGAGTTGATGTAGCTTGCTATTTCCATTTCCAATGGAGTCAATGACATACTCTTCTTTAATTTTGAAATATGATAGAATAAAGCAAATAATTCACTAAATTAGGTGCACTTCGTATATTGTGAAGTAGCAGTTGATCGACATAACTTGACGGATCATTATGGATTATCGAGAAACAACCTCTGTGTGTTTCTAACACATAAGTATGATTGTGTACATCCAGTCCCTCCATACACTGCCATAGAAGGGAGCCTCTAAGGCAATGTGGTAATGATGATGTTGTTGTTGATGTAGCTTGCTATTTTTTCTTATAGAGACGGCAGAAAAGACAATTTAATCACACTTAAAATTCATTTGCAAGAGTAACGGGCAGAACGAACATAATTGAGATTGAATCTGTATTTTCTTAAACAATAAATTATTTTTCAAGAGGTATGAAGGAAGGGGTTGTGATCTCTCCACCCCTTTGTGACCACGCGACACGTGGCAACAGGGGGTGATGAGGCTAGATGAGAGTGACTCTCATCTAGCCTCACCATCTTCCCTTACTGCCACGTGTCGTGCGGTCACGCGTCACCGCACCCTCTTGCGGTGGGGTGATCCTGTCCATGGAGGAAGATAATGGAGGTTAACATTTGGTCACTGTAAAAGCAATTCAATAAATGGATTACTAGATCACATCAATTCCAGGTCACATCTTGCTCGTGTGCTTTGACTTTTCTTCTAACCGCAATAAGTAATTATTTTTAGGGGTAAAAGATCAAATTTTTATTTTATTATTTTATTCTTATAGAGCTGTGTAATGTAAATAAATCAGAAAATCAATTGCATCTTAAACTAAGCATGAACAAAAACTCACACAAGATTCTAAATATGTTAGGATGATTGTTTCAACACCCTATGTGAAGAAGTGGAACAAGAAGAGTTTGAACTTTACCTTTTCCTAAAAAAATTGTCCAAAATCTACATCAGTGACTAATCATTTTCGATATATATAGTTTTTAACATGTTTTAACACTTGCCCGCGGGTTGCTCTTCTTATTCTCATTGAAAAAAATCTAACTCTTGATCTCATAGTGAAAAGATAAGCTGAGTTAACAACCACATCAAGTCTTGTGATTAGAATAATATGAACACACAAAGTCATTCTTTTGATTCAAACATAAAACAATGAACAAAAAAGTTTTAGGTACGACCTACTAGATTTGCATCTCTCTGAGGACATGGTCGAGGATAGGAGTTCATGGAGACATAAGATTAAGGTTAATGAGGTATATGTCACATATAGGGATACTTTAGAGTATATCTAGGGACATAGATATGCATATACACTATCTACGCTTTAGGTTGACTTTCCACTTGGTCGCGTATGTTATACCGTTGTTTTACATTACATGTACATATACACGTGATGCGTATTTTAATATCGAAAGTCTTTTCTTTGTATTTCTTGAATTTCTTCACTAACACACTAGCACAACATATCTCTATTATTATGTCATTTATGCAGGTACATATAGAGCCAGGGTCTCACTGGAAGCAGACTCTCTATCCCTTGGGATAGAGGAATTGTCTGCCTACCACTTACCATCCCCAGACCCTAACGATAGCTTTTGCTATCGTTGGGATATACTGGGTCCGGATGATGATGATAATATATTATAATATATATTTTTTATAGAAGCAAATGTTTTCCTCTGCAAAGAAGTTTTTTCATGATAGAAACATGCTAAAGCTTATATTTTGTACAGCAAGAAAATGAATTATGCACACTTTTTTTTTCATATAAACAGAAACCAAGAAACCTCATATGGACATTCTCATTATGCAAAACCATCAACACTTGAAGTACAACTTTTTAATAAAAAATTGAATAATGATTTTGGGCACATATCTTCAGTAAAGAGCTTCTCTCCCTCTCTTTTTCCCCTTTTTTCCTGTTATTACAATTGTAAATGGTTAATTACTAGACATTTTTACAATTATTTCTTATCAACAACATGCAGAATACAGCGGGGATGTGCCTTTTATTTAAACAAACTTATCTCAGTCAACAGATTAACGCTCTTACGTTATATTCTATTGAACTCCATAAAGTTTGTTGTTATTTATATCAACATGTGATAAGCCATAATTAATCGTTCGTTAGCCGGCACCAATCAACGGTTCGACTTCAGTAACTCAGCACTCAAAGTACTGCAGTTCAGCAAGTACTGCAGTTCAGCAAGTACCGCAGTTCAGTGGTTCAGTACCCAAGCATGGCTGATCATCCTTGGCTGCACCTCAGCAGGACAACATAAGGCCTTTATAACATCGAAAAATATGCCAAGGGTTGCATCTCAGCATCAACTTCAGTATATGTTCAAATGCTGCACTTCGGACCACTTCATCTAGGCACTGCCTCATCATGCACTTCGGAGATGCTATTCGTACACTCCGGCAGAATTCAGCTGTGTACCACAGCAAGGCCTACACTCTGGCAGAATTCAGCTGTGTACCACAACAAGTTATTCACTTCGGCAAGGTTCAGCTGTGCACCACAGCAAATGAACCAAGTAAGATATTATTTCGTGGGACCCTCAAACAGAGGTACTCTTCAAATATAGTGACTACATATGGTTAGTCTTTTTGAACACGCCAAGGTCACAACAGCCGACCTATTGATCATATCAGTCAGCCTATTGATCACATCAGTAGACCTATTGCATCTTAGGCTCTCTGCCCTAAACAAAGCGTCTTCTCCAAGCTACTATCAGGGTCTTAAAGCTGGAAAAAGCTCTATAAATGCAGGCCAACCAAGACAAAGAAAAGGGAACTAGATCCGGAATTCAATCTTTCATACCCTAAAGCCAATTCATACACTCTGCTCCTCGGCAAAAACTGTGAGAAATTCCTAACTCGTCCTTCAAATTATAATCTCAATGAGATATGGCCCAAACTGACTTGAGCGTCGGAGGGTTTTTCCCGGGGCCAACCCCCGGGACCTCTGACCTGTGCTTCTTTGTGCAGGATATTTGGCGCTATTCCAGTTACAACCATTTCAATTTCAGTTAACAACTCTTCAAGTTAACTGACGAAGCTAATTTGAGGTAATCTAGACCCTTGGTGAAGATCCAGCTTCATCATTTGGCGCTAGAAGGAGGGCCCCTTTAGTCCCTTAACCCAGAAAACAGTTACTCAAAGCTTCTCTAACAATTACTCAGAGCTTTTCTAATTGTCCTTGGAAGATATTGAGAGAAAGATGAGTAAAAAAGAAAGTCAAGGATCAAAGCAACCCATGACAACCAGGAGAAGTCAAGGATCTTCTTCGTAACCAATTGATCAATGCTCCACGGAGCCGGGGGAATCCTCAACCCCCACTGCCTCCACATATGAAGAGCACGTATGGCATAACGGCAACAGTCCCTGGTTCAATCGAATCATGACTTATTTCTTCTTGGGCTCATCCAGTATCTTCTGGCTCAGCCCTATGTTATCAAGGGATCAGTTTCTTATATTCAACTGGATATTCTTATGCTGAGGTGCAACCCTTGGCATATTTTTCGATGTTATAAAGGCGTTATGTTGTCCTGCTGAGGTGCAGCTAAGGATGATCAGCCATGCTTGGGTACTGAACCACTGAACTGCGGTACTTGATGAACTGCAGTACTTGCTAAATTGCAGTACTTTGAGTGCTGAGCTACTGAAGTCGAACCGTTGACTGCTGCCGACTAACGAACGATTAATTATGGTTTATCAATGCCCGTCTTGGTTTTCCACAGCGTTTCTATATTTTCGAAGAGACAAGTATATCTATATTCTAAACTCAGCAAGGCTGAGAGGGTTGACCAAAGGGGGATAAAGACTTTCCCACCTTGCAAGATTCATTAAGGCATAGCAGAGCTGAAGAGCCAAGTATAAAGCTGAAGACAAATACTTGCAAACTATTAAAATAGAGCAAGTGAAGCTGAAGACAACTACTTGCAAACTATTAAAATAGAGCAAGTATAAAAGCTGAAGACAAATACTTGCAAACTATTAAAATAGAGCAAGTTGAAGACAAATATTTGCATTCACTATTGAAATAAGGCAAATAAAACTTCACATACAGAAGACAAAGACATTCAAAGAGGCAGAAGGTAGTCAAAGAGCAAAAAGTTGGGAAAATGGATTTTTATTGAAGAACAAAATATATTACAACTACAATGATTTACAGGAAAGATCCTATTCTACTTTGCAAATCTTCTCCTCCTTTCTGAGGTCAACTCCACTTTGATACTAGACTTCTTGGTAAGCCTCAGTCGCACTAAACCTTATCCTTCCAGTGAAGCAAGAAACAATTGCGATTACATTCTTCGCAATCCATCTTCAAGACATGGTAGCAGTGAAATAAAGCTCAGGCAAGGACTCCAACAGATATAAACTTGGAAAATGATTTCAGCCATCCTTCAGAGGGTGATTCTTTGAAACCTAACATCCGTAGCAAAGTTTTGCTCTGCCATGTAACCATAGAGGGGGATGCTTGTTTTGCAGAAAGTGAAAAGAGGACTGATTTATTTGTCCTATCCATGTTTGAGGTACAGCAAAGGGAATCCTTTGCTGGAAAGAGACGTGTTAAAGGAGAATCTCTATAATGAAATGATAGGGGCGCTAAAGCGGAGGATATGACAGTAACCAAAAAAGGTCTGTTAGAAAGGCACAACCTCCTTGAAGGAAGATCGTCCCCATTAGAATCAAATTCTTCACGAAAGGACTGAACCTCGCAGTCACCCTCCAGACTCTCTGGGTAAGAGGAAGTATACATGTTTTGGAAATGATTACATAAAAATGAAGGACTGGATTGAAAGGAGAAACGCTGTGGAAAACCAAGACGGGCATCAAAGACGGGAAAGTTAGATGGAGAATTCAGAATGAGGGAGAAATCATCTCTATTTATAAGCAGGGGAAGACGAAAAGGCGCTCCTTTTCGTTTGAAATTTGAAGTTCGAAAAGACAGAGGTTCACGCATTTCCCTCCCTCGGGGAATGAAACCGCCGAAAAAGCAATAATAAGCATCGGAATTAGCGCTTGCATTAAAAGCGGGAGTTACTGCACAAGTAAAAGGATAACCGCGTGATTAATGAAGGGTTGCCGCATCACAGAAACAAGATTTGTCTGCCTTCGCAGTTCAGCTCAGCCACACAAAATCTGGGGGCAAATGATAAACCACAATTAATCGTTCGTTAGCCGGCAGCAGTCAACTGTTCGACTTCAGTAGCTCAGCACTCAAAGTACTGCAGTTCAGTAAGTACTGCAGTTCAGCAAGTACTGCAGTTCAGCAAGTACTGCAGTTCAGCAAGTACCGTAGTTCAGCGGTTCAGTACCCTAGCATGGCTGATCATCCTTGGCTGCACCTCAGCAGGACAACATAACGCCTTTATAACATCGAAAAATATGCCAAGGGTTGCACCTCAGCATCAACTTCAGTATATGTTCAAATGCTGCACTTCGGACCACTTCATCTAGGCACTGCCTCATCATGCACTTCGGAGATGCCTATTCGTACACTCCGACAGAATTCAGCTGTGTACCATAGCAAGGCCTACACTCTGGCAGAATTCAGTTGTGTACCACAGCAAGTTATTCACTTCGGCAAGGTTCAGCTGTGCACCACAGCAAATGAACCAAGTAAGATATTATTTCGTGGGACCCTCAAACAGAGGTACTCTTTAAATATAGTGACTACAGCTGGTTAGTCTTCTTGAACACGCCAAGGTCACAACAGCCGGCCTATTGATCACATCAGCTAGCCTATTGATCACATCAGTAGACCTATTGCGTCTTAGGCTCTCTGCCCTAAACAAAGCGTCTTCTCCAAGGTACTATCAGGGTCTTAAAGCTGGAAAAAGATCTATAAAGGCAGGCCAACCAAGACAAAGAAAAGAAAACCAGATCCGGAATTCAATCTTTCATACCCTAAAGCCAATTCATACACTCTGCTCCTCGGCAAAAACTGTGAGAAATTCCTAACTCGCCCTTCAAATTATAATCTCAATGAGATATGGCCCAAACTGACTTGAGCGTCGGAGGGTTTTGGCCCCGGGACCTCTGACCTGTGCTTCTTTGTGCAGGATATTTGGCGCTATTCCAGCTACAACCATTTCAATTCCAGTTAACAACTCTTCAAGTTAACTGACGAAGCTAATTTGAGGTCATCTAGACCCTTGGTGAAGATCCGGCTTCATCAACATGTAAATGCACTTAACATGTCTTAACAATTAAGTATGCTAAAAGATGGGTAAAAAGTTCATGCTCCACAAATCTTCAACAGAAGGAAACAAAAAAACCAAAAAAAAGAGAAAAAAAGAAACAGATTTTTTATTTACAAAAGATGAAATATAAATACTGGATGAACTTTATATTAAACAAGGTGCTGCAGAGTCCGCCAAACATTTGTAAAATATAGTATATCCAAGGCAGTATCAAAACTCAAGATACCCTTTTTGCTGGAATTAATATAGATAGCATAAAATATTTAATATTGTTATGTATAAGATAAAATTGTGGATGTCCCACCAAAGTGACCTTTTATATGTCCAATGTATTGGGAACCACAAAAGGTACTACCACCATTTAATTTATTTACCTCCTAAGTCCTATAAATAGGACATAATATTGTATGATTTCGCAACACTTGAAAATCAATAGAAAATACTTCTATCCTCTATGCTCATGTGTACTTATATTACATTACTTGAAACTTGATTTTACAATAAATATAATATTCATTACGTAACGTTTCGTCGGTTTGATGTCAAAAGTTTCGTCGGTTAAGAAACTTTGACGGTTAATGTGCCTTTCTCTATTGAGGGAACGTAAGAGACGGTTTGATTTCATCGATGACCAGAATCAAGTCAAGCACTTAAAGTTTTGGTGAAAAGTCGTTTTTAAGAGCGTCTCTGCTTTTGGCATAACACTAACGGAACTTCTAGTCCTGTCAATTCCTTCAGTATTATTAACAATATATTTATACTCGGGATGATTTAATATTACTTGGTCACAACTTTTTTACTTAAATATATAGCTTTTCGCTTGCCATATTCCAACTGCTATGTTGTATATTACAATGCTGTATATATACAAGCTGAATACATTAGTACATACATGCTTAATAAGTTAAAAGAATTTGCTTCACTTTTAAGTTAACTAAGCTTCTTCCACAAATTGGAATTTGTAACCGTCCCTTGCTTATATAGCAACTCTGATTCTGTTTAGCTGTGATCCTCTACTTCATGCTCCTGCATTTCTTAGGCTGCACTACGTAACTTCTTATTTCCAGCTGAAGTGTGATCATGCTTCTTCAATTTAACCGCAGCTTTGATCCTTGTTATGCATTGTCTCCAGTCTTTTGTTTCCTCCAGCTAACTGCTGCTGATGTCCATACTTTTGCTTTGGTTGTTGTTCTTCATGCTTCTGCTTGATTCCAAAACCCCCTTATATGATCCTAACTGAGTAAAAATGTTATAAACCCTTGATGTTTCAGTGAAATTGTGTAATCTTTGTGAATCCGGAGCCTTTGTGAATATATCAGCTAGTTGAAACTCGATTCTCACGGGCATAGGCTTTAATACCTCTTTTGAAACTTGTCTCTCACAATGTGGCAGTGTATCTCAATATGCTTTGTTCTCTCAAGAAACATTGTATTCTCTACAATATATATAGTACTCTCGTAATCACAGAACAATTTCACTGGCTCCATATGTTCCACCTTTAAGTCCTCTAAGAGGTATATCAACAATTGTATATCACACATTGCAGTTGCAAGTGCCCTGTATTCAGCATATGAAGAAGACCTTGACATTGTAGTACGTTTCTTACCTTCCTAATAAATCAATGCTTCTCCCAAGAATAGAGAATCCTGTAGCATACCTCCAAGCTTCAGAGCGCCCTACCCAGTCTGAGTCAGCAAAAGCTTTAATTTTCAAAGTGCCCTTGTTGCTGAACAACATGCCTTATCCTGGAGATCCTTTCGGATATCTTAACAACATATGTGCTGCTTTTAGATGTAACTCGGTAGGAGTATCTAGAAACTGACTAAGTTGTTGCACTATGTATCCAATATCTTGTCTGGCTATTGTCAAGTATAACAGTTTGCCAACCAACCTTCTATAACCCGAGGTATCTTATATCACGTCAGAATCATTATAACTCACTTTCAAGTTTTGCTCCATAGGGGTTTTTGCAGGCTTAAAAACTAAGAATCTAGTCTGTTCCACTAGCTTTGATGTGTGCTCTATTTGACAAAGCATGATCTCCTCCTCTGTCCTGGCTACTTCTAGCCCAAGAAAGTATATCATGTTATCCAAATATTTGATTCTGATCTATTGATGAATAGTTTATTTTACAGAATGTATGTCCTATAGAGAATCGCTTCAAACAATAATATCATCAATGTACACCAATAAGGCTAAGAAGGAAATGTCAATTTGTTTGGCGAACATAGTAGTCATTTTTATACTGTGTATTGCCTTTAAACAGAAGAAATTTGGTGAGTTTTTCATTACATTGTCGATTAATTTGCTTTAGACTATAAAGTGACTTATGAAGTTTTCATATTGTTGACATCTAGTTGATGAACACCCCATCCCTCGATTGCTGCTAAGGCAAGTATCAAGCTAATAGTTGCCATTTTAGCAAATGAGAAAAAGTATCACTGTAATCAACACCCAATTGTTGTGTATATCTCTTTGCCACAAGTCATGCCTTATAACTCTCAACAGTCCTATTAGCCTTACGTTTTATCTTATACACCCATAGAATCAGTTAGACTATTGCCAGTTGGTATCTGAATTAGAGACCATGTATGATTTGCTTCTAAAACAGCCAACTTAAGCTGCGTAGCCTGTTGCCAAATTGCTGACTTAGTTGCCTCCTGATATGCCTTAGGCTCCTGTTTTAGACTGATATTAAGAGCTTAAGTTTTATACTTAGAGGTTAAAGAATCAAATGATGAGTGAATGGGATAAGGAGTAGTAGGTGAAGTTGAAGAAGAATACTGTGGGGAAAATTGAAGTGAAGAAGAAGAAGAGGAAGAAGAAAGAGAATGTGAGAAGCTTGCAACTGATGACAGTAATAATCCTTCAAATAGACAAGTGGATTCTATCTCGAGTAAACCTGGTTTGAGGAGGTGGAACAATAGGTGATGTAGAGGGAAAGGACATATGAGATAGAGAATATGATAGACAAAAGTTAGGAGCATATGGCTAAGAAGATGTGTAACGTGGAGTGAAGTTAAAAGTCTGGAGATGTGGAGAGGACTCAAGATTGACTGAGTTCGTTTGCTCAGGTGAAACGGTATTAGGTGATAATTAAGGAAAGGAATAAGAAGAAAGATCAGAAACAGGAAGAGAATAAGAATCAGAAGCAGAATGTTATAAAAGGATAGTATAAAAGGGAATGCTGTTTCACGAAATTTCACATCTCTAGAGATAAAGACATATTTAGTTTCTAAAATTTACAATATGTATCCTTTAATGGTCTGAGGTATCCCCAGAAAAATAAATGGTGTGGCTCTACAAGATAAAAGCCAAACACCCAAAGATCTTGATATGTTGATATGAAGGTATTGAATTGTACAGCATTTCATAGGAACTTTTTTGGTTCAAAATAGGAGTAGACAAGAGGTTTATCAAATATCTTACATGCTGAATAGAAAATCCCCAATAAGAAATTGGTAATTGAGCATAAAACATGAGTGCTCTTGCTACACATAAGATGTGCTGGTGCATCCTTTCTACAACACCATTCTGTCGGGGAGGATGAATATAACTAGTTTGATGAATAATGCCTCTAGTCGCATAGAACTAAGTCATCTTAAACTCCTGACCATTATTTGTCCGTATGATTTTTATGTGTTTATCAAACTGCATATGGACATAGTGATAGAAACTTTGCAGTATTTGTCTTGTGTCATATTTAGCTTTTTAGCAAGTATAACCAAGTATACCGTATACAATCATCAACTATGGTAATAAAAATTCTCGGTCCATATATTATAGGGTGCCTGTAAGAGGCCCATATGTTAACATAAATGAGATCAAAAGGAAACTTTGAGATAAAACGTGAAATGAGAAAGGGAGTCATGTTCTGCTTTGTTAAAGGGCAAATAATGTAAGAGTTATTCAAGCTAGATACAGAAACAGAAGAGTCTAGTTTGTGAATCACTCTAATTTTGGGAGCAGTGGCATTACCATGTACGGCATGCCACATTGTGGAAACATAAGCAAATGAGGAAAGGATAACAGGTCATCAAACTGGTTAGTAGTTCCATAAAGGTAATATAGTCTATTGGAGAGTTTAGCTGAACCAATCATCTTCTATGAGCATTGGTCATGAATAAATAAGAAAGAAGCATAAAATTGAAAAAACATTGAATAATAAGATAGTGACATAAGAAACGAAAGATTGAAAGAGAAGGAAGTTACATACAAGACATCATGTATAGTAAAGGACAGATTGATAACCACGGGTCCAATGTGAGTGAATGGCACATACAAGGTATTAGGCATCTTAATCATGATATGTAACTCATAAGTTTAAAATCTATACGTTCAACTTACAAAAAGAGCACTTACCTTCAACACATTCATACTAAGTCAAAATTTGAGCAGACATGACAACAATATGTATTGCATTCCCCGTAACTGTCACAATAGAAACATTCCTTTCACCTTTTTTCATTCAGCCAATTCACGAGCTTCTGATGTTGATCAAATGTGAGCATGGGAGACTGATAAGTATTCACATGATCAAACAATGATGACCCCAAACTAGAATTAACAACTTCAGTCATATTCACTTGACTTCTAGACTTAAAGCATAGATGATATCCATACTTTTTGTAGCTTCTATTTACATTGTGTCCTAACATGCCACAATGAATGCACTGTGGATGCTTAGAGACAAACTGATACAATCGACCATTGCTTCTACCACAGTTGTTCCATTGGGATATGTTGACAAAAGCCTTTGTGACAAAACTATTCTTATTAGTATTATCTACCATTGAGGCAGTGGGAGCATTATTAAATAATCCTTAATTATTGGAGTATATGATCTTTCTTTCATACTTGATTGTCATAGAAAATGTAGTCTTTATGTCAGGTAAGGGACCTCAAAATCCCCATTAAACCTTTAATGAGCTTAATCACACAATCACTTTTAACAAACTTGTACATTTTAGTAGTTATATCACAGGTACAACCTTGACATCTGTATTTAGGTATATGCCTCACAGACAACACCTCTACGCATAATATCTTAAGCCTTGTAATACAATCATTCACATTGGAGGTTTCTTGTTTGACAACATAAAAAACTTCAAGCAAATATGAGAATCAAAGAATCACTATTACTATACCTGAGGTAAGGTGTTTCCGCACATCATAGGCATTGTCATACCATATTACGCTCGTACAATAGAAGGCGAGACACAGTTCATGATCCATAATTACACGATTGTGCTAACCTATCTCCATACTTGAAATCGTAGATCATTTGGATTTGACTTTGGAATTGATCTATCAATGAAGCGCATGTTGATCTTAACTAGCAACACCAGCGCATGTTGATCTTAACTAGCAACACCATCTGAAATATATAGTTTTATAAGTAAAAATTATGTGCAGTAACTTGTGGTTGTACTAGTATGTCTGCTGGACTACCATATAGGTGAAGATATAAGGGATTGGCCATATGATTCTTACAACAACAATAACAACATTACCCCATTGCCATAGAGGCCCTACCTATGACGGGGTATGAAGGGGTCGGATGTACGCAACCATACTCATGTGTTAGAAACACACAGGGGTTGTTTTCCGATGATCCATAATGATGTGTCAAGCTATGTCGATCAACTGCTACTTCACAATATAAGAAACCAATTTAGTGAATCATTTTGCTTTATTTAATCATATTCTTAGAAATTATCAAATTATTCACTCTAGAGTTGGATGGAACATAGTAGAAGAAGGATATGGGAAAGAATAACTGCCATGAGAGGATTTCCTGAGAAAAGTTTCATATATTCTAACTGCTATGTTGTACATTACAGTGTTATATATATACAAGCTGAATACGTAAATGCACACGTGCTAAATAAGCTAAACTAACTTGCTTGACTACGAAGCTAACTAAGCTTCTTCTAGAAACCAAACTTATAAACCCTCACTTGCTTATGTGGCAACTCCGTTTCTGGTGATCCTCTACTTTATGCTCCTGCATTTCATAAGCTGCACCATATAACTTCTTCTTTCCAGTTGAGGTGTGATCCTGCTTCCTCAATTTAACCCCAGCTTTGCCTTTGTTATGTACTGCCTTCCAATCCTCTGTTTCCATCATCTAACTACTTATGATGCTGTCCATACTCTTGCTTTGGTTGCTTCTGCTGTTCATGCTGCTGCTTGATTCCAACACGATCTCTCTTTTTATATTCTAAATTTTTCATATTGATGTTTTTTTTTCTTTGAGTCTCGTTTTTGTATCCATTTTTATGTAACTTTGTTATATTCAAATATATGGTGGGCTATGTGGAATCGTTGAAATCTTAGTATTTCACTTAGTAATTTTCATATGTTATGATTACTCAAAGGTTCTCTTATTTTCTACCACCACAAAAAATTGTGGTTTGCCGACGGAAAAATCACCGACGAACAACGTATAGTCGTTGTTTCGTCGGTAATAGCGACGACTCTGCGACCAAAATAATGTAGTCGCTAATTGCGACGAAAGTACGATGAAATTCGTTGTCGCTAAAAGAAAAATAGTCAGTCAGGTGAATTACGTCGGTGATTTGTCGGTGTCTCGTCGCTATTCTGCGTGTTTTTGTTCGTCGCTATTTAGTTTATAACGCTTCGTCGCTATGTCCTCGCAAATGTGTCGCTAAAAGTATAAAATAAATTCGTCGTTTACTAAGTTCTTGGAGTTGTGTATCGTCGTTTTTTTGTCAATGAAACCCGTATGTGGCAAATGTTTTGAATTACTTTCCGTTCGTAATTCGGTTTGTCGTTGTGTCGTCGCAGATACATCGAGAATTAAACACGTGTATTGATTAAGGAAAAAGAAAGCGGTAATTGGGAAAAATACTCATTCATTTAATAATAAGAAGTTACATTATCAAACGAAAAAATAAAAAAAAATCTAAAAAGAGATGCGGAGATGGGCCGTTCACTCTTCGTCATCGGACGAAAGAGTGGCCGCGACATTCTCCGCAAACTCTTTGAGAAGGCGCTTGAGCTTGTAGTATCTAAATTTCATCTTCCGCAGCCTTCTAGTCATGTAGTGCAGTTGCCGCGACTGCTGATGCATGTTTGCCATCAGCATACGGAAGTCGGCGTCCTGCACCGGCATTTGTTCTTGATCATCCTGATGCGGCGGTGGGCCATAGACAGATACAGAACCCTCTCGCTCAACCGATGGTGGTTGAGGAGGAGGCCCTTCTGGAGGGGCACTGTTTGCCCGTCCACCACGCCTTGGGGTTCTTTTAAAACGACGCGGCATATTTTGATTATTTATAACGTTCTATGTGTGTATGTATAACAGCGGATGTTTGGGGTATAAATAGTGAAATGAGCGACGACATAGCGACGACATAGCGACGCATTTGTCAACCGTTGGGAATGTGCAGTGAATGTGCAGTGATGACCTTTCGGATGTTATAGCGACGACGTAGCGACGAATTAGCGACGTATGTTTATCGTACGATGCAACCGTTGGGAACTGAACTGACACTGCCGAATAGCGACAACTTGGCGACGGAATAGCGACGAAACGCGTCGAATAATGTGAAGAGACGTTTTCCGTCGCTGTTTCGTCGGTAAAGCGTCGATAAATTCAAAAAAAAAAAACCCGCGAAGCCCGTTCTTCTCATTGTATTTAGTTTTTCCCTTTTTCGTCGATACGGTTAGTAGGTTTTTGTCGTTCTATTAAGTTTCGTCGAAGATATAGTTAGGTTTCGACGATACGGTTAATAGGTTTTTGTCGTTCTATTAAGTTTCGTCGAAGATATATATAGTTAGTAGGTTTTCGTCGTTGTATTAGGTTTCGTCGGTATATAGTTGATGTTTAGTCGGTGAATTAGTCGGAAGAAATTTTTCTTAACCACATTTCGCGTATACAGGTGCGTCGTCAGGATTCGTAAGAGATTAAACACGTGTTATAATTATTAAGAAAACAAATACGATATTAAAAAAACAAACTTCATTAATATAAAATTAAAAATTAAAAATTACAAAATATAATAAGAAATATTTAAAAAAAGCTAAATAGCGAAGAGTAGCCACTCACTGTTCATCATCCGAACAGAGAGAAGCTATACTCTCCGCACACGCCTTCAGTTGGCGTCTCAACTGTGCAGATTTGGATTTAATCCGCATCTGCCTTTTATCTATGCAGTCGAGACGCTCTTCCTGAACCGTGACATGCGCCCTCACCTCATCTAACATTTTCCACAGATCTCGTACTTCTGTTTGGAGTTCGAAAATTTGTCGATCCCGGCGAGGCTCAGAGGGCTCTGGTGGGGGAGGAGGTGGGGGAGGAACAGTTGAAGAAGAAGGCACTTCAGTTGGCGGTGTTGCCGCCCTACCACCACGTCCACCACGTCGTGCTTGCGCTTTAGTACGAACCATTTTGGATTATAAAATAGTTGTTTTATATGTTGTTGTGGGCACACGCTGATCCACTGTCTATATAGTGAAATCAGCGACGACATAGCGACGAATTAGCGACGCAAAACATCGTAAGTTGTAATACGCTTGCCCTTGCTGCATGAAGCAAGCGAAGACGATGTCCTTGAAACATGGACGTAAGATAAGCTGGTTCGACAGCCATAGGAAGTTCCTGCCCAGACGTCATTCGTACAGAAGGAACGTGACGGCGTTCATGCCTGGCATTGTCGTTAAGGACACAAAGCCCGAGCTCCTCACGGGTGCAGAGGTGCTGCAGGAGATAGACAGTTGTGGATTCGTGGGGGTCGCTGATGATCCGGACGGCAGTCACAACGAAGACCTGGCTCGTTACTGTATCGGGTGGAAGAAGAGAAGCATATTCTGGGAGCTTCCGTACTGGAAGAGCAATATGATCCGACATAACCTGGATGTCATGCATATTGAGAAGAACGTGTTTGACAACATTTTCAATACAGTGCTGAATGTGCCAGGAAAAACAAAAGACAATTCGAAGGCACGACTTGATATGCGCGACCTCAACATGCGACCGGAGCTGCATCCCGTTGGCACATCATACATGCCGAAGTCCTCGTACACGCTGAATGCGGAGCAGGTCAGTGCGTTGTTATCGTGGCTAGGGACGGCTAGATTTCCTGATGGCCATGTTTCGAACCTGTCGAAGAACATCGACGTGAATAAACGCGGTTTGCACGGGATGAAGAGCCACGACTGTCACGTGTTCATGCAACGGTTGATGCCCATTGCATTCCGCGAGCTGCTTCCAACCAATGTATGGGAGGCAATTACCGAGATGAGTCTGTTCTTCAGATGTCTTACAGCCACGAGACTCAGGGCGGATGATATGTCAAGGCTGGAGGGCGAAATCCCAGTGATCATATGCAAGCTGGAAACTATATTCCCTCCGGCCTTCTTTGATTCAATGGAACACCTGCCAGTTCATCTACCATACGAGGCACGTGTTGGTGGTCCTGTTCAGTACAGGTGGATGTATCCGTTCGAGAGGTACTCTTTTTTATGTGCATGACATTCTTATGTGTCTAAGCGATATGCATTTGAACATATATTCACTATATGAACAGATATCTCAGGCATTTGAAGCTGAACATCAAGAACAAGGCGAAAGTCGAGGCCTCTATGTGCAATGCCTATCTGACGGAGGAAGCATCGACCTTCGTGTCTCATTACTTCGAGCCAGATGTCCCGTCGAGGTGCAGAGATGTTCCCCGGAACGACGACGGCATTTCCAGATCCGGTGTCCTCCCAATATTCACACATCCGATCAGATTTCACGGACAGGGAAAGGAAATGATATTGGGGGACAGCGAGCTGAAGATTGCTCATTCTTATGTTCTGCGCAACTGCCGTCAAGTCGACCGTTTCCAGAGGTATAAACGATTTCCCATTTTATTTTGTAAATACCTTGCGATACTCTATCCATTATGTTACAAAGATATACAGGGTACTCATTCGTAATTTGCTTCAGCTTGTTCGTTGATTTATTGCAACACCGTTCACCGGGTATATCGAGCGATGCAATAAACAATGAGTTAGATTCCAAGTTTGCTGATTGGTTCAGGTGGCATGTAAGTTTAGTATTTGCCTGTTACGTGTACGATATGTGATACACATTTATTGCCCCGTTGATGTATACTTACTTGTCCTTTTACAGGCGAGCAAAGGTCATCTGGCTGACGATGAGTACGGTTACATTCTGACGCCAGTAGCCGAGGGTCCATTGAACAGAGTCACGCGACACGACATGTGTTTTGTCAACGGGTATAGATTCCACACAGTCTCCCATGCCAGCCGAAAATCGTCGGAGAACAGCGGAGTGTGTGTCAAGCGTTATGACAATAGCCCGGACGAGGATGACTTCTACGGCTACCTTACTGACATCATTGAGCTCGAATATCCCGCATTGCCTATAAAGCGGGTGGTCCTATTCAAGTGCGAATGGTACGATCCAACTCGAGAAGGTTATCGCGTTGGCACAAAGGTCCACGACAAATATAAGTTGGTAGACATACACCAAGGGCGACGGTACAGAAAATACGATCCATACGTTTTGGCTAGTCAAGCGTCCCAGGTGTACTATCTATCGTATCCAACAACGAGGATGAATGCGAGCTCAAAAGACTGGCGAGCCGTGTGCAAAGTGAAATCGAGCAAGTTTGATGTGAGTATACAGACAGTTTCAGATGGTATGGACGCCGCATTTCAAGAAGAAAAACCGTCCGTTCTAGATACGACACATGTTCAACTGCACAACCTCCCTCTAAATGACCCCAACGGCGGTTTTATCGAAATTCATCTCAACATACAACCGTCTGACAATATTGAAGACGTAGTCGAAGACGAATACGAGGATGAAGAGGACGACGAGCATGTAGATGAAGATGAAGATGAAGACGAAGATGAAGATGCGTATGAGGATGCAGATGACCAGGAAGATTGACGTTAGCCAAAATTTTTTATGTACCTCTTTATATGAAAGTGTGTATGTGTTGATGTACTTATATTCATGTATATACTACTTTATATTTTGTATTATTTTTTTTTCGAAAATGATAACACCGACGAGTTACCGACGAAATGTTTCGTCGCTAAATTTGAAATAACGACGACCATGAAAAATAGCAACGAACTAAATAGCGACGGAACTTCCGTCGCTATGTCGTCGCAAAATTTCATAGATATAAGCTGAAATTCCCTTCTTCTTCCCCATTTCCCTCCCCCCGCGAAAACCTCCCCTCCCTCCGGCGAAAACCCCCCCTCGCGAAGAAATCCCCTCCGGCGAACCCCCCCCGACGAGCTTCCTCTCCGTTGACCTCCCCTCTCCGGTTAGTTTTTCTTCCTATTTCGTTTTTATTGCAATTACCGTATATATATGTAAATGTATATGTATATTTCGTTTTTATGTATATGTATGTATGTACCGTATGTATGTATGTACCGTATGTATGTAAATGTATATGTATATTTCGTTTTTATGTATATGTATGTATGTACCGTATGTATGTATGTACCGCATGTATGTATGTACCGCATGTATGTATATGTATATGTATATGTATATTTCGTTTTTATGTATATGTATGTATGTACCGCATGTATGTATATGTATATGTATATGTATATTTCGTTTTTATGTATATGTATGTATGTACCGTATGTATGTATATGTATATGTATGTATTTCGTTTTTATTGCAATTACCGTATGTATGTATATGTATATGTATGTATATGTATGTATATGTATTTAATAGATTTGTAAATGTATGTATATGTATATGTATATGTATGTATATGTTTTTAATACATATATACACGCACATATACATATATACGGTACACGCACATATACATATATACGGTATATGTATGTATATGTTTTTAATACATATATACACGCACAAATACATATATACGGTACATATATACGGTACATATATTTAATTTCGTATTTAAATATAGTTAAATTTGTAAAAACTGTTTTTAATAGATTTGTAATATATCTTTTGTAATTTTTGTATATAAATATATGTAAAATTATTAGAAACTGTTTTTTTTTGGTAGAATTATGTATGTATATATATTTTTCCTATTTAAATATATTTATAATTATATAATCTATTTTTGGTACATATATGTATATGGTATATATATGTATATACGGTATATATATATATATGCATATACGGGTATATATATGTATATACGGGTATATATGTATATGGTATATATATGTATGTACGGGTATATACGGGTATATATGGTATATATGCACCAATATTGTTGTTAAGGTTGAATTAGTTGAAGTGTGGTGTGCTTGGCCAATGAATGATGCATGTACAAACTGTTTTGTAAGAGGTTTGCATATGATTTTCGGTATGATTTGCATTTGTCTTTGGAGAGGCCATTAAGGCTGGGAAACTTCCGTTTAAAAATTATTAATATGTTCCTCTCAGATCTGATGGCTAGTGACGGTTTACCGACGAGATCCACATACCCACCATCTACACAGGACCTTCAAGGAGAGTTCGATGCGTTCATTCATCAGCATGATACGTATGCCTCGGTTTCGACCGCCGCTCTGGCTGCGGACTCAGACCTTTTACGGTCTGCCGACATGTCTGCACCCCCCAGACATACGACGCCACCCACACCCAGCGTTTCAGCACCTCATCCGGCGTCTGATGCGGCATCGGACCAGGGTGTCATATCAGGGCGTCGTCCCCTCCCTTGGTCAAATGATACCCATACGTAAGTAATGATTAATTTATTTAACATGTTTTCAAATATATTTCACGCGTTATTTTTTCCTAACAACTTAAACTCTTTCAGCTTTGGATCGGACAATGGCGCGCTTTCCGGTTGCATCACCCGGTCCTTCCACCTGAGGCTTGACCCATCTGGATATACCTGGGGCCGTGTCACCCCGAAGACACGTAGGTTCTACTGGGATGAGTTTCAGGTATTCAAATTTGATAAATTTCACTTTTTGATGCGTAATCAATCATTACTTTTCTAACCACACTTTTATTATTCCTCCGTATGATAATTGCAGAAGTCGTACAGCTGGCCAGCCGACATCGCCCGCGACGTGGAGCAGGCCTGGCGGCATAGGGCCGCCAAACGCTACGGGGACTTCGTCAACTCCCTCAAGACCAAGTCGGAGCGTGACCCCACGTGGATAAGGCCTGCCTACGTATCCGAGGCCGTCTGGGCGGCGTGGGTAGAAGGGTGGAGGGACCCTGCTTACCAAGCCCGCAGCGCCCGGAACGCGGCGAACCGGCGCAGCGGCAACGTACAGGGCCCAGCACCTGCCACACACTCAGGTGGTTCGGTTTCCCACGCCACCACGATGCGTTCTATGGTGAGTATTTTAATATTGGATTATAACGACCTTCATTGATTTCATTGGATTATTTACATTCATCGACTTAAGTGGATTATTTACATTCAGTTAGTTAAGTGGGTTATCTATATTCGTTGATTACTTATGTTGCGCTGTTGTTTTTTTGGTATTCGTATATGGTTACTTTAAGTGGTACATGTGATTTGACTTGGGAGAGGCCTTTAAGGCCGGGATACCTCCGATAAACGAATAGGTCATGCCGAAATTTTTAAAAATTCTGCATATCACTAACATATTTTATTTCATTCTTTCAGCACCAGGAGACGGGGGAGTGGCCAGCCTCCTACGATCTCTTCTACAAGACGCATCGGAAGAGAGCCTCCGACGGAACGGAGGACTGGATCACGACGAAGGCCCGCGACATCAGTGTAAGTAGACTACGATATCATTTGTTTTTTTCCTTAGTTTGTTTTATTGCTAAACCATAACAATTCATATTCTCATTTCAGGACGAGTACAACAGATTACTCGCAGATAGGGGCGAACAGGCCGACAAGAACCGCGCTTATTGGGATGCGGTTCGGACCGTCGGCCCTCAGAATAAGAAGAAGAAGGAGGTGTACGGGGTTGGATCAGCAGCGCCGCGATTCTTTTCCGAAGTTCTGCATCCAGGTGCTTCCTCTGAGGCCAGCACCTCCGCGCCTTCTGCGACGCCAGAGGATATTTCGCGCCTGGAAGCAGATAATGCGGCGCTGCAGCGTGAGATAGAGTCCATCAGGACGAGGCAAGAGGAGAGTTTACAGGCACTGCAGTCGCAGCAGCAGGCGATGCAGCAGGCGCTTCAGCAGGCGCTTCAGCATGCGTTTGAGCAGGCGCAGCATCAGACGATGCAGGTGTAGCAGGCAACGAACCAGCAAATCTTCCAGCTGTCGCAGGTCGTCATGACTTTCATTTCCAACTCCTCGCAGCCTCAGCCTCAGCCTCAGCCCCGCCCTCCTGATGGTCACTCTTCTCCGCATGATCCCCCTCCATCTTCCTCTTCATAGTTTTTTATTTTTTCATTGTTTGTACAGTCTATTTCATTTGTTGTATTGACATTTTCTTTGTACTTTTATATATTCTATCTGACAATTTTACGGATTCTATTTCGTTTGTGTTGTTTAACTATACGAACTTGAATGCGCAAATACCGTATTACTGTATAATATTTGTACAAATGATTTAATATACAAAATAAAATATATTATAGAAATTAAATAATAATAATAAAAACTTTTTAATTAATAATGTATTAATATTATTAATAAATCAAAAAAAATTTAAAATTTAATATTAAATAATGTATTTAAAATAATTATTAGTAAATTTAATATTTATAAAAATAACAAATACCGACGAACCGGCGACGAAATTGGTCTGTCGCAGATCGGAAATAAAAAAACAAAAATTTAAAATTAGTGACGAAAAGACATATTAACGACGACATTTTGCGACGAAATAAAACGGAAACAAAAAATAAAAAAATAATAAATAGCGACGGTAAAACATATACCGACGAAATTTTGCGACGAAATTCTTTGTCGCAGAACATTAATAAAAAAATAAAAAATACGAAATAGCGACGAAATAATTTACCGACGAAACAGCGACAACAGAAAAAAGGTTGCAGACCTGACATTTTCTCGTCGCAGTTTTGCGACGATACACCGACGCAATTTTTTTCGTCACAATACAGCGACGCATTGCCGACGAAATTTGCTTTGCGACAAGTCGTATAACGACATTCATTTTTCGTCGCTATTTCGTCGCTATATGCCTGTAGCGACGAAATAGCGACGTTTTTTGTCTGTCGCTATAGGCTTTTGTTTTTGTGGTGTACTTTTGATTTGATTGCAACTTTGTACTTGTTTAACCATGATTCACAAATTATAGAAACCACCTTTTTAGTTACAAAATATATGTAGTTAATAATATAAATTAGGAACAACTAGCGTTAGTAAAAACTCAAGTACCATACACCAAGATTATTGCTTTATTGGCGTCACTAGAGTCATGTTTCACAACATTGGCCAAATGGTTATTCCTACACCCAATTTTCTAGTTTTTATAAAAAAGGAAATTATAAGTAAAGATCCCCCATGGAAGAAAAAGGAAAACTCGCCTTCCAAAAATAGTAGTGTTTGCGTTTAAAGCATAAGAAGAACACATTAAAAAAGTTAACATCCGTACAAACTATCATGTTATATGGAATTGTTAGTGGGCAAGCCATGATTGAGCATTAAAAAGGTTTTCTCGGTGCATTATTCTTCTGTGTTTGCGCATGGTCCAGAGAAGGGTCAGATCGCTTTACAATCTGATGTATGCAGCTTTATTTTACACTTTGCGTAATAGGCTATTTTCACGGTTCGAAAAGGTAACCTTAATGTTATAAAACATCATCCTTACTAATTCTTTCAAAGTTCGCCCTCATCATTGAGGCTTATATTGCCAAAATAAATGGGCAAGGGGCAGCACCTGTGAGCAGGGGCGGAGGGGAGGGGGGGGGGGGCCTGGGGACACGTGCCCCCTAATGTCGACAAAAAAATTATATAGATAGGTAGGTGTAGTTGTATTTTTGGCCATTCAGTCCAAAGTGTGCCCCTGCTTACAGAACACTAACTCTCTGTTACGTGGTCACATAGTGTTTAGCATTCAGTAATTCTCTGCTAAGTGACTAAAATGTGTCTAAAACTTACTAAAATACGAGGATTGCGAGAAATCAGATATCCAAAATACTGCATCGGGTTTGATTGATAAGATGGACTCTTTTGAGTTTGTAATTGTTGGGAAATTTATGTTGAAAATTTTAGGAATGATAAGTACACTTTCTAAGATTCTACAAGTGAGAGATCAAAACATTGGGTGTGCTCTTAATATTATCAACAGGGTAAAAAAGAGCTTACAAGAATATAGAGAGGTTGGTTGGGATAATTTGTTGAAAGAAGTCTTTGAGTTTTGTGAAATACATGAAATTGATGTGCCTAATATAGAGGATATTATCATTGGCCAATCTAGAAAAAAGCGTAAAGATGGTGAACCGATGACATTCTTTCATCATTTTTGTGCAAAAATCTTCATATAGATACTTCATTTATCTTTATTGTGTTGATACATATGACATTGATGATTAGTTTGTCTATATCGCAATTAATTTTTATTCATATAAATTCTTAGGTGATTGACATTATTGCTATAGAAATAGATGAACACTTCACAGAAGCAAACACGGATTTACTTAGATGTGTAATATGTCTTGATCCTTCAAATTCTTTTGCGAACTTTGATCATGGTCAATTGTTACATCTTGCTGAGTTATATCCAGATGACTTCACTACCTTGGAATGAATGGAGCTTGAACATCAACTTGACAATTACGTTGTCGATATGAAATCAAATGAAGTATTCTCTAATATAAATAATCTTGGAGATCTTGCAAAGAAGATGGTGGATAAAAATTATCATAATTACTTTCCTTTAGTATATCGATATTCGAGTTAGCATTGATCTTACCCGTTGGAACGTCTAGTACTGAAAGAACTTTTTCTGCAATAAATATCGTCAAGACTGATCTATGCAACCGGTTGATGGATGACGTACTATCGGATTGTTTATTGTGTTACTTTGAGCATGAAACCTTTAGCACCATTGAAGATGAATATATTATGCAATGATTTCAATAAATGTCATCTCGAAGAACCTTTTTGCGTCCCTTGGCAATTCCTTCTCGTCATACAATAGGCAAATAAAAGGTATGTATTGATGTATATTACTATATTCATTTAATAATTATAATCCGCATAATGTTTGTTGTGTATTATTTGTACATTGGTTGGTAAATGTGTTTTCTTTTACGCATTTTATGTTATCATACAAAAATTGTTAGGAAATCTAACGAGATCACTGCAAAACGCGCAGCGGAAAAACAAAAAACGATCTCCGATTTCCTACCAAGGATCCATGTTGTTCGTTTAATTCGACAACAGAAATCAAAAATTACCTCCGTAGATTCGAAATCTGCAGATGAAAGAGGTGCGAAAATACGACCACCCTCTGTCGGTATCCACACGAACGCTTCCGCCCGGAGTGCTAGCTCTTCAAACGGCGCGACTGAAGAACTCGCTTTTCACAAAAACGGCTCTAGGGTTTCTCTTTGATGATTCTGTATTTTTGTGTGTGTAGTGTATACGAGATACACAAATATATATACACATACGTAGACATCAAAATCCGAGTCATAATCGGATTAGTTGATGCCAATCAAAATCCATATCAGATACGGATTGTAACAGGATATTCAAAATCCATATCAGATACGGATTCTCTCGTTATTATCCGATAATGCATATATATATAATCACCAAAAACGAAAATAATAATAATAATAATTAATATCCAATATTAATATTATTAATATTAAAAACGATAATAATAATAATAATAATTAATATCCAATATTAATATTATTAATATTATTAATCTCAGCCATACGCATTCTTGTGTGTGACCCGATAGGCCCATATTAATTGGCAGTTGATTAAATCTCTATTAAACCAACAAGTCGTAATTGGCCTCTAGCAAGGCATTACAACTACCCAATTAATACGAGTAAAGTCCAACTAGCCTAATAATAGTACATGCATTAATCCCTTTGTCACACGTTATCTAGTTTGAACATAAGTCATGGTCAGCGTCATACTTATATAGTTCAAACATATGATTACTCGATCTCTAAGTAGACTGATAAAACAAATGATATTGATCACACTATCAAATCATTTGAGCACGGCCATGCATTTCACAGTCTCACTAATCGAGGGGCCCAAAGATATCTCTCTCAAAAGAGAGGGACAAATTCTATCTTGATTGTTCAATATCCTCTACATAATTTCTATCACATTCAATCATGACCTTTATTATTATCCAGTTACGGATAACGTTTGATCATGTCAAAATATAATAGTCCTTATGTTGGAAACTATGACAATCTCAAGTCAAAGGATTAAAACATGACTATCATGAGATTTACTTATGACGCTAATCCATGTAGCAATCTCATGATGGGTCTATCCAATACACTGTTCTCTAACAAGTATCTATGAGATTGATTCGTATCACCATACACATAATCATCTCATGATTATCAAATCAATACTCATACTGATTATAAATTATTTTATCTCCATAACAATAATGAATCAGGGACATATATCAAAATTGTGTAACATACTAACCAACAATAATGATAATAAAACCTCTTTTATTAATAATAAATGCATAACATAAATATCCAAATCATGGCCTAGGGCACATACACTAACAATCTCCCACTTGCACTAGGCCTAAAAATATCTGAGACCCATAGATCTAGTGTGCTGATCATGCTTGACCCGTGAGAGAGGCTTAGTCAACGGATCCGCTATGTTATCGTTTGTGTCAACTTTGCATATCTTGACATCTCCTCTATCGATGATGTCTCGAATGAGATGGTAGCGTCTGAGTATATGTTTAGATCTCTGATGAGACCTAGGATCTTTTGCTTGTGCTATGGCACCATTGTTGTCACAATAAATGTCCACAGGATTTGCAATGCTAGGTACTGCTCCTAGCTCAGTGATGAACTTCTTCAACCAAACTGCTTCTTTAGCTGCATCTGATGCTGCTATATACTCAGCCTCTGTTGTAGAATCAGCCACAGTGCTTTGTTTTGAACTCTTCCAACTAACAGCTCCACCATTCAATGTGAATACAAAACCGGACTGCGATCTGAAATCATCTATGTCGGTTTGGAAGCTAGCATCTGTGTAACCATTTACAACTAACTCGTCATCCAAACCTCCATAAACCAAGAATACATCTTTAGTCCTTCTGAGGTACTTAAGAATATTCTTGACAGCTGTCCAGTGACCTTCACCAGGGTCAGCTTGATATCTACTTGTTGTGCTCAATGGATATGAGACATCTGGTCTAGTACATAACATGGCATACATGATCGATCCTATAGCAGAAGCATAAGGAATTTTATTCATTCGATCTCGTTCATCAGATGTCTGAGGACATTGATTCTTGCTAAGATGAATGCCATGAGACATAGGCAGGAATCCTTTCTTGGACTCTTGCATGTTGAACCTTTTCAACATTTTATCTATGTATGTACTCTGACTCAAGCCTATTATCCTTTTAGATCTATCTCTATAGATCTTGATACCAAGGATATAGGTAGCCTCACCCAAGTCCTTCATTGAAAATGAATTCCCTAACCAAGCCTTAACCTTTTGCAAGGTAGGGATATCATTCCCAATAAGCAATATGTCATCCACATATAAGACCAGAAACACTACTGCACTCCCACTGACCATCTTATAAACACAAGGTTCATCTTCATTCTTGATGAAACCAAAGTTCTTAACTGTTTCATCAAAACGAAGATTCCAGCTTCGAGATGCTTGCTTCAATCCATAGATGGACCTTTGAAGCTTGCAAACTTTCTTTGAATTCTCAAGATTTACAAAACCCTCAGGTTGTGTCATGTACACATCCTCGAGTAAATTTCCATTAAGGAAAGCAGTTTTGACATCCATTTGCCATATCTCATAATCATAATATGCTGCAATGGCAAGGAGAATTCGAATAGACTTAAGCATAGCTACTGGTGAAAAGGTTTCATCATAGTCTATACCATGAGTTTGCTTGAAACCTTTAGCCACAAGCCTTGCTTTGTAGGTTTGCACATTTCCATCCATGTCAGTTTTCTTCTTGAAAACCCATTTGCAACCAATAGTCTTAATACCCTCTGGAGGATCAATTAAAGACCAAACTTGGTTATCAAACATGGATTGCATCTCAGAATTCATGGCTCCAAGCCATTTATCTGAATCTGGACCTGACACAGCTTCCTGATAGGTAGTAGGCTCATCTTGATCTATGAGCATAACTTGACTATCATCAGTCACAAGAAATCCGTATCTCTCTGGCTGACGATGTATCCTATCAGATCTGCGTTGGACTTGTGTTACATTTTCAGGTTCCACAACTGTTTGTGGTTCTGAAATCGTCTCTAAAGACGGTTCAACGATATCTTGTGGAACTTGAGTTTCCTCAAGTTGTACTATACTCCCACTTGTTCTCTTGGAGAGGAACTCCTTTTCCAAAAAGACTCCATTTCGAGCAACAAACACTTTGTTCTCTGAGGGAATATAGAAATAGTACCCTTTAGTTTCTTTAGGATACCCCACAAAAATACATTTGATAGATTTTGGAGCTAGCTTATCTGACATTAATCTTTTCACATAAGCTTCACAACCCCAAATCTTAAGAAAAGACAAACTGGGTCTCTTACCAGTCCATATCTCATATGGTGTCTTTTCAACCGCTTTAGATGGTACACGGTTCAAAATGAATGCAGCTGTCTCCAAGGCATAACCCCAAAAGGATAAAGGAAGATCTACTTGACCCATCATAGATCGAACCATATCCAATAAAGTCCGATTTCTCCTTTCAGAAACACCATTCCATTGTGGAGTTCCTGGAGGAGTCAACTGTGAAACGATTCCACAATTTCTTAGATGTTGGTCAAATTCTTGGCTCAAATATTCACCACCTCGATCTGATCGAAATGTTTTAATTGTCTTACCAAGTTGATTTTGTACTTCATTTTGAAAAGTTCTAAACATTTCAAAAGACTCATGTTTATGTTTCATTAGGTAGACATAGCCATACCTACTGAAATCATCAGTAAAAGTAATGAAATACTGAAATCCTCCCCTGGCACTAATGCTGATTGGGCCGCATATATCTGTATGTACCAAGCCCAATAAGTCATTAGCCCTTTTACTATGTCCAGTAAAAGGAGTCTTTGTCATCTTTCCAAGCAAACAAGACTCGCAATTTTCAAATGATTCAAAATCAAATGAATCTAATAATCCATCTTGATGGAGTTTAGATACGCGCTTCTCATTTATATGGCTAAGGCGACAATGCCATAAATATGAAGGGTTTAGTTCATTTGGCTTAGTTCTCTTTGAAGATATGTTATAAATATTACCGTCATTGGAATCATCAAGGTTAAGGACATAAATGCCATTATAACTACTTGCAATACAATAAAGCAAGTCATTTTTATCAAAAATAAAACACTTCTTATTTTTAATTAAAAATGAATAACCTTCATCATCCAAAACAGACACTGAAATAAGATTCCTACTCATAGTAGGAACATAAAAGCAATTGTTTAAAACTAACAAAAGCCCATTGGGCAAGACAAGCTCATAGGTCCCTACAGCTATAGCAGCAACTCTTGCTCTATTGCCAACACGTAGGTCCACCTCGCCCTTCTTCAGCATCCTACTCCTTTTGAGCCCCTGCATATTTGTACAAATATGGGATCCACATCCAGTATCTAATACCCAGGAAGAAGAAGTAGATAAATTAATTTCTACAACAAAAATACCTGAAGATGTAGTCGTACTACCCTTCAGCTTCTTCAACTCCTCCAAATAAACATCACAATTTCTTTTCCAATGCCCAGGCTTGTTGCAATGGAAACAAGTTCCTTCCTTAGGAACCTTTGCCTTGGGACCAGGTTTCAGTTTAGCTTGACCCTTTGCCCCTTTTGCACCCTTTGCACTTTTAGCCTTACCCTTGCCTTTAGCTTTCCTTTTCATTAGCTTAGTATTGACACTCAATACATGGGTAGGCTTCTTGATATTCCCCTCAGCAGTTTTGAGCATACCATGTAGCTCAGGAATGGACTTTTCCATATTGTTCATATTGTAGTTCATTACGAACTGAGAAAAACTGCTAGGCAAAGAGTGTAGGATCAAATCCGTAGCGAGTTCCAAACTCAGGGGATATCCGAGTCTTGCAAGGTGATCTATATAGCCTTTCATTTTTAAAACATGAGCGCTAACAGATTCACCTTCAGACATCTTACAGTCAAAAAGTGCAACGGCGGTGTCGAACCTATCCTGCCTAGCCTGTTGTCGGAAAGCTTGTTTGAGATGCACACTCATCTCATAAGCTTCTAAGTGTTCCAGGTCTTTCTGAAGTCCTGAACACATAGTTGCCAACATAAGACATCCTATGTCGTTTGAATCTTCCACATGCTTCTTATACTTGTTCTTAACAGCAGCAGAAGCATCAGCAGGAGGGGGTTCAGGGACAGGGTCATCGAGCACGTAAGACTTCTTTTCTTGTTTGAGAACAATTCTCAAGTTTCGAAACCAGTCAACAAAATTAGTCCCACATTCTTTTAGTTTTTCCTTCTCAAGGATAGATCGCAGCGATAAGGTGGAATTGTTATTAGCGGCCATTTATGATCTACAAAACATGCAAAGTAACACTTTATTAATAATGAGGTTAAAATTTATAAAACTCTCACTAAAACATAACCCTCAAAAGAAATATTTTAGTGAGCTAAGATCCATATTTGACTTAATTCTAAACTCAGCTTTGGCATGACGCTTAAAATTAAGTTATTTAGGTAGGTAACATCTTTACCAATTACATCTCATGTAACTCTTAGAATTTATGGAATAATGACATCATATATCATTGTATGTTAGATTCCATCTAATGCCTTGAGCCCAAAACCGTTTTGATAGCCCAATTAAGTCTAACCAATTTGAAACATATGAGTAGCACTATTACTCATCCTACGTAGCTAGGAATGTTTAAAGCACATTGCTTTGGCAATACCTACTTTAATACAATCCCAGTTTTAATAGGTGTTTAAGACATGGATGGCATTAAGACTTAAATTATTAATGAGGGTTCAACTTAGTTTATGTCTTGCATTGCATATCATTATATCGTAGCATCCTATATGCATATATAATATATCATCCACGTATCTCATACAAAATGATAAATATGTAAACGTGACATAGCATGGCCAAACTAAATATGATCTTCATGAGACCAAATGAAGATCATAAAGGAAACCCTATGTGAAAGACTTCCTATTACAACATTTGCAATGATACATATCTTCTTGTCTTGAGATCGTGCCTCCATCTCTATGGAATCCACTCGTCCCTGGTATGTGTCGCCATCACCACTTTTGTAGCTTGATTCTTCATTTATTACAATAATAAAGAAAAACCCTAACTAATTGTATAATAAAATACAATAAAAACTACAGCGGCACGCAGGCCATAATAACCCAAAACAGAAATATGACTAAGTCAATCACATAGGTCCTGAGGCCATGCTATGCACCATGCAAAGACATCAACAATTATAATATATTTTACACAAACATATTATAACAAATAAATATATATTGACATTCTTAATGTCACGGTAACGAACTATAGCGCCCCTGGGCGGGGTCCGAGGGGCAGAGCCCCAGGCGGGGTCGAGGGGCAGCGCCCCTCGAAGCCAAACAGAAAGTATCAATCTCATTGATAATTTTCTTTTCGAAACCCTAACACAGACGCGTCAATTATATTAACGATCTTACTGTTTTGATTACGTGTAAACCCTTATAGAAGCACCGATCGAACCGAGAGTTATCATTCAAAACCCAAAACAGAATCATCAATCGAATTGATAATCTGCTGTCCGAAATTCGAAACAGAATCAATCTGCCATTCGAAATCCGAAAACAGAATCATCAATCGAATTGATAATCTGTCTGTTTTGAATATGCATAACTCTTACAGAATCATTATCGGTTGCTCATATTGATATAAACATAATCGTTTTTGATCATCACATGAAAAACGAAAACTTTATATCACATATAACAATCTCGAATCATAACGTCTCATGAAAACGAATTGAAAACATCAATCCGCTCTCACCAGATGAGATTCGAATAGGGTTCTACACATAGCGTATGTTTATATCTAATATAAACAGAATCCGTTTTGATCATCACATGACAAACGAAAACCGCCGTATACAAATCATCTAATGAAAACGATTTGAAAAACACCATTCTTTTCTCATCATATGAAATCCGAGTTGGGGTTTTTGTACATATCATGCCATACAAAAATCAGTAAACATCTAATCACATAAGCATGATATAATCGATTTAAACGAAATCAACAAGTGTCTCTGATACCACTGTTAGGAAATCTAACGAGATCACTGCAAAACGCGCAGCGGAAAAACAAAAAACGATCTCCGATTTCCTACCAAGGATCCATGTTGTTCGTTTAATTCGACAACAGAAATCAAAAATTACCTCCGTAGATTCGAAATCTGCAGATGAAAGAGGTGCGAAAATACGACCACCCTCTGTCGGTATCCACACGAACGCTTCCGCCCGGAGTGCTAGCTCTTCAAACGGCGCGGCTGAAGAACTCGCTTTTCACAAAAACGGCTCTAGGGTTTCTCTTTGATGATTCTGTATTTTTGTGTGTGTAGTGTATACGAGATACACAAATATATATACACATTCGTAGACATCAAAATCCGAGTCATAATCGGATTAGTTGATGCCAATCAAAATCCATATCAGATACGGATTGTAACAGGATATTCAAAATCCATATCAGATACGGATTCTCTCGTTATTATCCGATAATGCATATATATATAATCACCAAAAACGAAAATAATAATAATAATAATTAATATCCAATATTAATATTATTAATATTAAAAACAATAATAATAATAAGAATAATTAATATCCAATATTAATATTATTAATATTATTAATCTCAGCCATACGCATTCTTGTGTGTGAACCGATAGGCCCATATTAATTGGCAGTTGATTAAATCTCTATTAAACCAACAAGTCGTAATTGGCCTCTAGCAAGGCATTACAACTACCCAATTAATACGAGTAAAGTCCAACTAGCCTAATAATAGTACATGCATTAATCCCTTTGTCACACGATATCTAGTTTGAACATAAGTCATGGTCAGCGTCATACTTATATAGTTTAAACATATGATTACTCGATCTCTAAGTAGACTGATAAAACAAATGATATTGATCACACTATCAAATCATTTGAGCACGGCCATGCATTTCACAGTCTCACTAATCGAGGGGCCCAAAGATATCTCTCTCAAAAGAGAGGGACAAATTCTATCTTGATTGTTCAATATCCTCTACATAATTTCTATCACATTCAATCATGACCTTTATTATTATCCAGTTACGGATAACGTTTGATCATGTCAAAATATAATAGTCCTTATGTTGGAAACTATGACAATCTCAAGTCAAAGGATTAAAACATGACTATCATGAGATTTACTTATGACGCTAATCCATGTAGCAATCTCATGATGGGTCTATCCAATACACTGTTCTCTAACAAGTATCTATGAGATTGATTCGTATCACCATACACATAATCATCTCATGATTATCAAATCAATACTCATACTGATTATAAATTATTTTATCTCCATAACAATAATGAATCAGGGACATATATCAAAATTGTGTAACATACTAACCAACAATAATGATAATAAAACCTCTTTTATTAATAATAAATGCATAACATAAATATCCAAATCATGGCCTAGGGCACATACACTAACAAAAATATGTCTAGTAAATTTTGTTGGTTTTTCCAATCCGAAATGATGGCCGATGGTATTCCTGTGGCGAAGCCTATCAGTGACCTTCCAAGAAGGGACTTCTGGCTCCGTCACTGCCTGATAGTATTATTCCGGACATTTATTTTTTATTCTATGCATGATCGTAGTATTGATTAGCTAAAGGACGACTACAAAAACAAAGATTTGACTGCGAAGTTCTTTACGTCGTAGCAAGATGATGTTGAAGACAATCACTCCTGCACTAAGACGCAGTCGTTTAGTGTGTGCGTATGGAACAACAAAATAAACAAACCCGGGGCGAGTTAAGGACTCTGTCCTTAAGACGTATTGCTCCGGTATACTGTGCCCAACCGGTGTGAGCAATCGTCTCCCAGGATACAACGGGTACCTGTTCAGTTGAGCGGCACTGCAGAACTTGAACTCCTTCGAACCTTCGAATGTCCTGACTTCTCCCGGACGTAATGCAAGCTTCGAGTGCTATGAATGCAGAATGCTTTATGAGATGCTTAGAGCAAGGTGTGTTGTAAATGCACCCTTAGCCCTCTTTATATAGGGGAGTCGGTTGGAGAACAAGGTACCGTGACCGTTGGATCAAAACCGTAGTTTGATTTAGACCGTTAGATTAAAACCTCCTATCTAGATTAGGATGGTTTAATCTCAGCCTTTAGATTAAAGATTGATTCGTAGGTTTAAACCTGGACCGTTAGATGGAAACCACATTCGGTTAAATGGTTAAGACAGTTTAAATCTCGGCCGTTAGATCAAAGCTGCCTTCCCTGCCACCGTTAGATCACAACAGACTGATCTTATTTTAAACCGGAGGATAGTGTTAGTTTCAAGTTTGAAACCTAACCGCACAATCAAAAATGATTCTGCCCGCTGTCAGACTTCGATCGATCACATCGATCGATCGAAGTGACATCGATCGATCGATGTGATCGATTGATGTCTGACAGAGTACTTCAATCGATCATTTTGATCGATCTAAGTGACATCGATCGATCGATGTGATCGATCGATGTCCTCTGATTGTCTTTGATCGATCAATCAATCGATCGAAGCTTCCTGATCAACTTCGAACGATGACATCGATCGATCGAAGTGACATCGATCGATCGAAGTGACATCGATCGATCGATGTCATCGATCGATGTCAGTCAGAAGCTGTTATACCACATGGACACATCCAACGTGATATTCCTCCATAAGGGTGACACGTCACCCATCCACAACATTTTCCATCTACTTTGAGCATTAATTTCACATTCACCCAATACCATAATTGAATGATTCCACATCCTAACATTAACTACTCGTTACGTAGATAATTAAGGATTCATTAGTTTTCGATTATCATTATCGGAAACTCATTAAGCTCAAAGTACGTTGCTCAACCAAGTTTTGCAACATTCATTAATGGGCCAAAGCCTAAATCTTCCAATCTCCAACGATGGGCCAAAGCCCAGACCTTTAATTCTCCAACAATCCCCCACATGAATGGAAATTAATGCAAATGCATATGCAGACTCTAAGGAGAAGTCAGACAAGAAAATATTGCATCAGAAGAGGTAGCTTCTGGCTTTGAACCTTTTTTAGTGATGTACCATCGGATTCACTCGGCTAAATAGTGACTTGATGTCTTGAACTAGTCAGCCTTTGTTGTGAACCAAGACAACGACACTCACACAACATTTTCTTTAACACCCTTTTGGTTCTCATGGTTGTGTTCGTTTTGGCCATGAACAACCTGGTTTCAGAAAGTGTTTTAGAGAAATCTTGCCTCCTAGACTTTCTCATAGAAGCGGCCCCACTTCACACTTACATAGGTGATTCCTATCAAGAGTATTCTGCCATACTCCACTTGACGTATCAAGATATAGGACATCATTAAAAGCCTTAGCTTACCCTAAATTCTCTGCAGACAGCACTTTTATCCGACGGAATGAGTAAGTGCTAACTGAACCTTCATAACTTAGTTGTCCCATTGAACCAAGATTCTGGGATCTCCAGTCAACAAGGTTGGGTTACCATTACAAAGATTCATGCATTATGGGCTTCAATCCCATTCCGTTTGTCAGTCTTGACATCTGATCTCTAGGCAAGCCTTTTGTAAGCGGATCCGTAAGATTCTCCATTGATTTCACATAATCAATGGAAATCACGCCATTAGAGATCAACTGTTTAATTGTGTTATGTCTTCGACGTATGTGTCGTGACTTACCATTATAGATGCTGCTTTGTGCACGTCCTATAGCTGACTGACTATCACAGTGTATGCTAATAGGAGCGATCGGCTTAGGCCAGCACGGAATATCTTCCAGGAAATTCCGAAGCCACTCAGCCTCTTCCCCAGCTTTGTCCAAAGCTATGAACTCAGCTTCCATAGTGGACCGAGCTATACAGGTTTGTTTCGTGGATTTCTACGACACAGCAGCACCACCAACCGTGAACACGTATCCACTGGTGGACTTCGAGTCCTTACTGTCTGATATCCAATTTGCATCGCAGTATCCTTCCAACACTGCTGGATATCTCGTGTAATGTAATCCAAGATACATTGTGTATTTCAGATACCTCATCACTCTGTTAAGAGCTTTCCAATGATCATCACTTGGATTACTGGTAAACCTGCTCAACTTGTTTACTGAACAAGATAAGTCTGGTCTTGTACAATTTGTTATGTACATCAGACTCCCGATTACCTGAGAGTATTTTAGCTGAGCTACAGGTTCGACTCGATTTTCCTTAAGTGCACACTTAAGTCGAGCGGGGTCTTTACCGGTTTCACATCATCCATATTGAATCGTTTCAGAACTGATTCAATATAGTGAGTTTGTGACAGTATGAGTCCCTCAGTCACCCTAGAAATCTTAATTCCTAGAATAACATTGGCAACTCCCATGTCTTTCATATCAAAGTTTCGTGTTAACATCTTCTTTGTACTCAAGATGATGTCACGAGTACTGCCCATGATAAGCATGTCGTCTACATAGAGACATACTATCGCATATGCATTTTGTGTGCTCTTAACGTACACACACTTGTCGCATTCATTGACCCTGAAGTCATTTGACATCATTACCTGATCAAACTTTAAACGCCATTGCTTGGGTGCTTGTTTAAGTCCGTACAAGGACTTAACAAGTCTCCATACTTTCCTTTCTTGTCCTGGAACGACAAACCCCTCAGGTTGTTCCATATAAATCTCGTCCTCTAACTCACCATTCAGAAAGGCAGTCTTTACATCCATTTGATGGATTTCCAAATCATAGACTACAGCAATGGCTACTAGCATCCTTATAGAAGTGATCCTAGTCACTGGTGAGTAGGTGTCAAAGAAGTCAAAGCCTTCTTTCTGTCCATAGCCCTTGGCTACTAACCTGGCTTTATACTTCCCAATAGACCCATCCTCTTTCAGTTTCTTCTTGAAAACCCACTTACAACCAAGTGGTTTACTTCCAGGTGGAAGGTCAACCAACTCCTAAATGTGGTTTTGAAGAATCGAGTCTATTTCACTGTCAACTGCCTCTTTCCAGAATGGAGCTTCTGGAGTTGACATAGCCTCGGAAAAGTTCCTTGGCTCATTTTCTACCATATAGGTTAGAAAATCTGGTCCAAACGAAGTTGGCATTCTGGCTCGTTTGCTTTGACGAGGTTCCTCAGTTTCTTGAGGAGTCGTCTCACGCACTCGCTTACTTGTGCTAGCTTCTTCACAGTCTTTGTCTTTCTTCGGAAAGATATTTTCAAAGAACACTACATTTCTTGATTCCATGACAACATTTTCATGTATCTCAGGAATGTCCGATTTGTGCACTAAGAAACGATATGCACTACTGTTCGTTGCATAACCAATGAATATGCAATCAATTGTTTTAGGCCCAATTTTCACCTGTCTTGGTCTAGGTACAACAACCTTCGCCAGACACCCCCACACTTTCAAGTATTTGTAACTAGGCTTATAGCCTTTCCATAGTTCATACGGGGTTTTATCCGTCTTCTTGGACGGAATCCTATTTAAAATGACGTTGGCTGAGAGAATTGCTTCTCCCCACAAGTTCTGAGATAAACCCGAATTTATCAACATAGCATTCATCATCTCTTTTAGAGTACGATTTTTGCGTTCAGCAATACCATTCGATTGAGGTGAATATGGCGCAGTCGTTTGATGAATAATGCCATGTTTTGAACAGAATTCATTAAACGGTGTATCATATTCGCCACCTCTATCACTACGAATTGCTTTAATTCGTTTGCTAAGTTGATTCTCAACTTCATTTTGATAATCCTTGAAAGCATCAAGGGCCTCGTCTTTGCTACTTAGCAAATATACATAACAGTATCGTGTGCAATCGTCGATAAAAGTTACAAAATACTTTTTACCACCTCTTGTTTGCACAAACTTTAAATCACACAAATCTGTGTGAATTAAATCCAACGATTCAGTGTTTCGTTTTGTTGAAGGAAATGGCGCTTTTGTTAATTTCGCTTCAACACATATTTGGCATTTTTCTTTATTACTAAAGTCCAGTTTGGGTAGCAAGTCAAGATTAGTCATTCGTTGTATTGACTTATAATTTACATGTCCCAAACGAAAATGCCATAAACAGGAAGACTCAAGCATGTAAGCAGAAGAGGAAACAATTTTATTAGCCTCAGTGGGCGTAACATTCTTGGGTACAATTGTGATAACATTCAATTTGAACATGTTATCAGAAAGAAACCCTTTACCCAAATACACCCCACTCTTAGAAAGTGTAAATTTGTTTGCCTCAAAAACAAGCTTGAATCCATGAGTGACTAGCAGCGCGCCAGAAACCAGATTCTTCCTTATGTCAGGAACATGCAGCACATTCTGCAGAGTCAACTCCCTTCCTGAAGTCAGTTTCAGGATTACCTTGCCCGATCCTTCGATCTTCGAGCTGTTGGAGTTTCCCATGAAAAATTGCTCATTGTTTGTCGTGGGAACGTACTCTCTAAACATGGCCCTGTTCGCACAAACATGTCGAGTGGCCCCTGTGTCCACCCACCATTCTCGCGGGTTTCCCACTGCGTTGCACTCGGTCACCACCGCGCAGAGATTCAAGTCTTCCATTGCGTCGACCAGATTTGCTTTTGCTTTATTCTGAGTCTTTTTGGGCTTTCGGCATTCACTGCTTTTATGCCCTGGTTTACCACAATTATAACACTTACCTGTGAACTTCTTTGCAATTTCCTTGCCCTTGACGTTCACGCTCAAAGTGTTATTTTTCTTCTTGTTCTTCGCCTCAGCAACATGAGCCTTGGCTTGACCAGAAGATGTGGACGGCTTCCTTTCGGCACGTCGATTGTCCTCCTCAATGCGAAGACGAACAATCAAGTCCTCCATTTTCATTTCCTTTCGCTTGTGTTTGAGATAGCTCTTAAATTCCCTCCACGAAGGAGGTAACTTCTCAATCACAGCTGCAACCTGGAAAGATTCACTGAGCGTCATGCCCTCCTCTTCCATTTCAGAAACCAACATCTGTATTTCTTCCACCTGCGAAATTACAGTTTTGGAATCTAACATTTTATAGTCAAGAAACTTCCCAACTATCAACTTTTTCGTACCCGCATCCTCTGTGCGATACTTTTTATCTAAAGCCGACCACAAAGCTTTTGCAGTTTTATATGTACAAAACACGCCATAGATAGTATTATCTAGGCAACTCAGAATCAAATTTAAACAACAAAAATTTGTATACGCCCAGGCCTCAGCACCCAAGGCGTTTTGCATATTCTGTTGTTGATCCTCCACAGGCTCAGCCACAGGTGGATCCTCGCTTAGCATTCTGGCTAGTCCCAGCACCGTAAGGTAGAACAGCATCTTCTGCTGCCACCTCTTGAAAAAACTGCCGGCAAATTTTTCCGGCTTCTCCACATGAGCAGCAGTGGTAGCCGGGTTCATCTGAGGCCCTCCAGTTGGTGCCAACGGAACCGTATTGAACTGCGGTCCGGCAGCAACGTTGTTAGCTCCTTCAGGTGCAGACACGGAGTGAGCACCATTGAAGCCTTGAACAGAGTTAGAGCTCTCGTGTTCCATTCCTGTTCAGTTCGATCAAAACGTAAAGATCAAAACAGACTCAGGTCCAAGAAAGAGTAGAAGAAGACTGCAAATCAGTACGAAACTGCCTTTGCGTAATAAACAAAACAGTACAGGAAGTAATTCAAAAATACGTCTTAAGATTGTTGGAGACAATCACTCCTGCACTAAGACGCAGTCGTTAAGTGTGTGCATATGGAACAATAAAATAAACAAACCCGGGGCGAGTCAAGGACTCTGTCCTTAAGACGTATTGCTCCGGTATACTGTGCCCAACCGGTGTGAGCAATCGTCTCCCAGGATACAACGGGTACCTGTTCAGTTGAGCGGCACTGCAGAACTTGAACTCCTTCGAACCTTCGAATGTCCTGACTTCTCCCGGACGTAATGCAAGCTTCGAGTGCTATGAATGCAGAATGCTTTATGAGATGCTTAGAGCAAGGTGTGTTGTAAATGCACCCTTAGCCCTCTTTATATAGGGGAGTCGGTTGGAGAACAAGGTACCGTGACCGTTGGATCAAAACCGTAGTTTGATTTAGACCGTTAGATTAAAACCTCCTATCTAGATTAGGATGGTTTAATCTCAGCCTTTAGATTAAAGATTGATTCGCAGGTTTAAACCTGGACCGTTAGATGGAAACCACATTCGGTTAAACGGTTAAGACAGTTTAAATCTCGGCCGTTAGATCAAAGCTGCCTTCCCTGCCACCGTTAGATCACAACAGACTGATCTTATTTTAAACCGGAGGATAGTGTTAGTTTCAAGTTTGAAACCTAACCGCACAATCAAAAATGATTCTGCCCGCTGTCAGACTTCGATCGATCACATCGATCGATCGATCGATGTAATCGATTGATGTCTGACAGAGTACTTCAATCGATCATTTTGATCGATCTAAGTGACATCGATCGATCGATGTGATCGATCGATGTCCTCTGATCGTCTTTGATCGATCAATCAATCGATCGAAGCTTCCTGATCAACTTCGAACGATGACATCGATCGATCGTAGTGACATCGATCGATCGATGTCATCGATCGATGTCAGTCAGAAGCTGTTATACCACATGGACACATCCAACGTGATATTCCTCCATAAGGGTGACACGTCACCCATCCACAACATTTTCCATCTACTTTGAGCATTAATTTCACATTCACCCAATACCATAATTGAATGATTCCACATCCTAACATTAACTACTCGTTACGTAGATAATTAAGGATTCATTAGTTTTCGATTATCATTATCGGAAACTCATTAAGCTCAAAGTACGTTGCTCAACCAAGTTTTGCAACATTCATTAATGGGCCAAAGTCCAAATCTTCCAATCTCCAACGATGGGCCAAAGCCCAGACCTTTAATTCTCCAACAGATGACACAATGTCGATATCTTTTCATTTTTTTAATTTGGCTTTAGAAACTTGAAATGTTCGTTCGTTGCGACAACATAGTAGGGACATCTAACTAAATATGAGGCCTTCTCAATTTAAAAAGAAAAAGGAAAATAACCCTTGGTACTTATAACTATATTCATTGTATCTAGATTGCATTATAAGTTTTTTATTTTCCAACGTGCATTCATAAATATTAACCTTTTATATTTTTGCACCATAAGTTTGAGATTGCATTCATAAATATTAACCTTTTATATTTTTGCACCATAAGTTTGAGATTCCCAACGAACACCCTTTACTACTATTTTTTTTTACGCTTTGTGCCATTTAAAAGTTTGTCTTTTTTATTTTATACTTGAAAAACAAATACAAAAGAATAAAAAAAAATTAATAGTTACAGATACACATTGAAAATCGTAAACTTATGAGATAAAAATGTAAAAAGAGTTAATGGTTATGGGTACACACTAGTTTTAGCTGTCGTTGTTGTTCAGGGTATGATTGTTGTTGTTGTTTGTTGGTTATGGGTACACACTAGAATTACAAACTTATGGTGCAATCCATACAAAAAGGACGTTCCTGGTGCACTAAATTCCCGCGTTTGTTCAGGGTCCGGGGAGGGCCAAATCGCTTTGTGATTTGATATACGTGACTTACCCTACACTTTGTACAATAGGCTATTTACGTGGTTCGAACCCGTGACATCAAGGTCACAAAGCTATAATTATGAACACCGAGTGTTATTTTTAAAAATAAAAGAATTAAGCTGAAGTTCATATGGATAACGATGCGGACTATATTGAACTATGAAACATGATGAAAATAAATTTCAATAGTAATAAATTATTTTATGCTTCCAGTTTTTATGTTTTTGAGTACTAAGCGACTGCCAAATAAATCAAGGTTCATATGTGTATATTTATATGAACTTTTAATGTTTCGACGGTTAAATTCTTCTTTCTTCCACAATTTGTGTCTCAATTACCACTCTTTTACCATTTGTATTTGTAAATATTAGAAAGTTAAGAGCTTACGTCCGATCATAAATAAATAAATCATTTGCAGGTATCAGCTAGTGATGTAAATTTTGCCTGGATCGCTTTTGGTCCTTGAAAGACTTATTAAAATCAGCTATGGATATTCAAAGCACAGTTTTTTTTAAAAAAAATTCAAATTAGGAAAACATTATTGGTAATGTGCATGATTAGATGTAAACCAAGTAACTGCAGCCAAATTGTTTGTAGGTTGTATTCTTGTACCTTCTTTACAAGTTGGTGAATAAAAATATCATTTTCAAGAAGGAAACCTAAAAAAAGGACAAAAGACAAAACAACTAAAAAGAGCAAAAATGATTGGGAGGTGGGGTTAACGAATATTATTGTAAATATTTTAAAGTTATGTATTTGTGACTTCAAACACATTAGAAAGGTAAGTGTTAGTTTTTTTTTGGGTGGGGGCCCGGACCCTCTCATTATACATTTTCATTTCCGATAGTGTCAAGAACACAATTTTTGTTGATTTTAGAATATATGGAATAAAGAAAAATGACTCACTAAATTGGCTGCGCTTCTTATATTATGAAGTAGCAGTTGATCGACACAGCTTGATGCAATTTTCATTATGGGTCATCAGAAAACAACCTCTATGTGTTTTTAACATATATGTATGGTCGCGTATATCCTACCCCTCTATACCCAGCCATTAGCTAGAGCCTTTAAGACAATAAGATGTTGTTGTTGTGATCCTCTCATCCTAGGAGAGAAGATAAGAAAATAACCGGACGATATATAGCAACAAAGTGAGACTATAAAACTGAATAAAAGATGAACAAGATAAATATGAAGTTGGACGAGAGACACACGTCGTCCGCGGAGGAAAGAATTGGTGAGGAAGGATTTTAGGAATATATTAAAAAGCAGAAACAAGTGGCTGTGAAATGTTAAGAATTCCAAATATTCCAAAGGAAAGGCCATGAACGAAGTCATGGCTCTTTTAGGTCAGCTCTCACTTCCTTCTAAGTGATGTGGAAAAAGGTTCGGTAGTGATAAGTTAGGCGAGTTCTCTTTGATTCCCATTTGTTCCATACCCATAATTAAATAATCATCTGCTTTATTTTGCCATCAATTACCGACTATTTGGTTGCTGGTAAAAGTACGTGCCTTAGATGTACAATAGCCATATATTTTGCTTATTTCGCTTTCTTTATGACAAAGTTAGATCTTCGCCAGAGGTGATCTGCATGGTAACGCCGTGACTGCTTTGTGAGTTTGTCGACGTAATATTCCCAGAGACCTGTGGAAAAAAAGACGACGTTAGAGGTCCCAGGGTTACTACTTTGGGAAAAACCCTTCGATGCTCAAATTAGTTATCGGCATAGATATGTATTTGATTTGAACAAAACATTCAACTGTTGGAAAACGTTTTTTCTCATTGATCACTTTCTTCACATTACACCACTCTTTATACTACTGTATATTTGTTCTATATGGAAATACAATCAATCACTTAATCAGCTAACTATGGTAACTATTATGTTTACACCTATACAAGGAAAGAATTAATCAATCACAGCCTAATTATCCGTAATCACTTATTTCCTAATCTTTAACACCCCCCTCAAGTTGAACCTGGGATCTCTGATGTTCAACTTGTGAAGAATCTTCGTGAATATCCTGCCATTAACAGTTTTGGTGAGTATATCTGCAAGTTGATCTTCTGACCGAACAAACGGTAAGGTCACCACGCCACTATCAAGCTTTTCTTTAATGAAGTGTCAATCAATTTCAATGTGTTTCGTTCTATCATGCTGGACTGGATTTTCTGATATGCTTATCGATGCTTTGTTATCACAATTTAGCCGCGTTGGGCTCTTCACTAAGAAACAGAGCTCTCCCATGACTTTCCGTAACCATAACACTTCAGTGATGCCTTTAACAATGCCCCGGAATTCTGCTTCTGCACTTGACAAGGCTACCACAGACTGCTTTTTGCTTCTCCATGTGACCAGATTACCAGTAACTAACATAAGGTACCTAGAGGTGGAGCGTCTGTCCATTATATTTCCAGCCCAATCTGCATCGGTATACGCTTCAATATTTAGATACCCATGATTTTGAAAGAATATACCTCGCCCAGGTGTGCCTTTGAGATATCTCAGGATTATGAACACTGCCTCTAGGTGATGTTTCTCAGGACTGTGCATAAACTGGCTCACTACTCCGACAGCGAATGCGATATCTGGTCGAGTATGGGACAAATAAATCAATTTTCCGACCAGCCTTTGGTACTGCTCCCGCTCTACCAGTGGCTCTCCTTGGATCACCTCCAGCTTTTGATTTGGAACCATCGGGGTGTCGACCGGCTTTCCATCCAGCAGCCCCACTTCTATCAACAGGTCAAGGATATATTTGTGCTGAGATATGTAGATTCTCCTTTTGGACCTTAGCACCTCAATTCCTAAGAAGTATTTCAGGCCTCCAAGTTTCTTCATCTCGAACTAAGTGAACAAGTGATCCCTGAGTCGAGAAATTTTGTTAGTATCGTTTCCTGCAATAATCATATCATCAACGTAAATAATAAGACATGTAATACAACTTTCCTGTTTTTTGAAGAAGAGGGTATGATCAACATTGCTTTGTTTGTATCCATCTTTCTTCATGACTGTTGTGAATCTGCTAAACCAGGCTCGGGGTGATTGCTTAAGCCCATATAGTGCTTTCTTTAATCGACACACTTGTTGTGGCTCAAAACCCTTGGCATATCCAGGTGGAGGTTCCATGTATACTTCTTCAGTTAATTCTCCATGTAGAAAAGCATTTTTCACATCAAACTATTGTAGTGGCCAGTTTTGGTTGGCAGCAATTGAGAACAATACTCTGATGGTGTCTATTCGTGCCACAGGTGAAAACGTCTCTGAATAGTCGATCCCGTAGGTTTGTGTATAGCCTTTTGCTACAAGTCGGGATTTATGTCTCTCAATATTCCCATCTGCTTTGTATTTAATTGTGAATACCCACCTGCACCCAACAGTTTTCTTTCCCTGAGGTAGCTCACATTTCTCCCATGTCTGGTTCATTTGAAGTGCCTCCATTTCGGTGTCCATGGCTTTCTTCCATTCTGGTTGCTTATAGGCCTCTTCTACCATGTGAGGGATTCTCTCAGTGCATAGTGTGGTGAAAAAGCTTTGTGCTAATTCCGACATATTCCCTGAAAAAGGTCTGACAGGATACCTAGTGGCTTGAGCAGTCTTGGTAGGTGAGCATCTTTCTGGTGGTACACCTCTATTTTTCCTGGGTGGCAATGCCCGTCCCTGATTTCCTTGAGGAAAGTTAGTACAGTCTATGAGATCTTTAGCAGGAAAGTCAGGTAAGTAAGTAACAGTGGGAAACTCAATTAAATCAGTACCAGGTGAGTGGTCAGAGTCATTAGTATGTATACTATCGTTTACCTGTTGTAGGTCACTCATCCGGGGTTCATCACTGGTGTGTCCAAAGTCAGCGTCTTTATTGCCATGGGGTTCTATTAAGCAGTCGGCATCATCTACTTGCCGTGTTAGCTCAATCGCCGGCCAATGTGGTGCTGACAGCCAATCGAGAGTATCGTCATTAGCTATCTCCCCCTGAGACTGAGATTGGATAGCAAAAAATGGTTCGGTTTCAAGAAAGACACAATTCAGAGTAACATGAATGCGGCGGGTACGAGAGTTATAACATCGGTAGCCTTTCTGGGTGGAGGCGTAGCCAACAAAGGCACATTTCTCAGCACAGGGGTCAAATTTGGTACGTTGAGTTTTAGGAACATGGATGAATACGGTACAGCCAAACACTTTGGGAGGTAGAGTTAAGATTGATGGAATTGTAGTTTGGGTGGCTAAGACTTGAAGTGGGGTTTAGTGATTTAGGATGGAGGTAGGGAGTCGATTACTTAAGTAGGTGGCTGTAGACACTGCCTCTGGCCAAAAAGCTCGAGGAACATTGGTATCTAACATCATGGCTCGTGTCATTTCAAGTAGTGTTCGATTTTTTCTTTCAGCTACTCCGTTTTGTTCTGGAGTACTCGGGCATGATGTTTGATGTATCATACCATGGTCAGAGAGGTAATTTTTGAGTGCCCCTTCGAAGTATTCCCCACCATTGTCAGAACGAAGAATTTGTATAGGAGTGTGGAATTGGGTTGTAATCATTTTATGAAATTCCACAAATTTTGTAACAACATCAGATTTTTGTTTAAGGATGTATAACCATGTCATGCGAGAAAAATCATCCACAAAAATAACGAAATATCGATACCCAAGTGAAGTAGGGTGTGGGGCAGGGCCCTATACATCTGAATGAACTAAGAAAAACATCTTTTTGACACGAGTATTATTAGACCGATATGTTCCTCGGGGCTGTTTGGCCCGGAGACAAGTGGTACATGATAAGTTTGGTAATTTATTCAACTGGGAAGAAAATAAGTCTGGAAAGAGAAATTTTAGATAACTAAATGACGAATGCCCTCACCGGCGATGCTAGAGCCACAGCTGACGAGTAACCGATCCGGTGGCAAGATTAGACCGGCCCTGTTGCTCTATGGTATCCACGTAATAAAGTCTTCCGGTTTCAGTACCACGTCCAATGATGGTCCCCGTATGAATGTCCTACAGCAGACAAAAGGCAGGATACATAAGAACGACGCAATCTAGCTCCTTGGTAATCTGACTAACAGAGAGCAAGTTTGAAGATAGCGAAGGAACAAATAAACAGTGTGGTATGGTAATTTCAGGGGTAATGGTGATGGTCCCACCGCCACGGACAGGAACTATTTCTCTGCTAGTGGTCTCGACATATGATTTGGTGGGGGGTGAATGGGTGATAAAATCCTTGGGGTCAAATGACATAGTGTCAGTTGCGCCGCAATCAATTATACATTGGGTATTGTGGTGATTGGATGGCTGGCCAGTATGATATGCAAGGTTATTTTGGTCCTTTTTCGGGTTTTGTTTGAAAGTGTTAGGAAAAATATGGGTTGTTGTATGATTCTGGAAAGTTGGGGGGCTGATTTCGTATTTAGGGAAGATTGGTGGGTCAGATTTGTCATTTGCGGATAGTATCGGGGGTGACTGGTCATTATTGGGCTTCGCAGGGATTTCTTGGGTAATTTGGGAAGGACTGCACTAACATTTCCAGAAAAAACAGGGACTTCAGGGGTTATTATGGGATATAAAAGAGAGAGGGGGTTAGGGTTTCCCCTAATCCCCCTTGTACCTGTCGCCGCTTTTCCAATTTCCCCTGGGGTTGTCTCCTGCACTCCTTCCCTCTGTTTTCCTGCGGGATGAACTCCTGAATTTCTGCTGTCATCTTCTTCCTGGGAGGAAGTGATGGTTCCCATCGCTGTCCCTCCGAAAGCAGTGGTGGTCACCTTCTTCCCCTCCCACCAGTCTGGATACCCTAGCAGTTGAAAGCACTGGTCTTTTGTGCGGCCCTTCTTCTTGCAATGGCTACACGTGAGATGGCTTTTGTCAACATTCCCTTCCCGCAGTGATGTGTTTGTGCGGGAATGGTTGGCTGTTGACCCGAGTCTGTCTTGCTGTGATGGTCTATTTCGGTTTTTTGTGGCTGGAGCTCTTCCAGCTAGTCCCTGCCCAACTCCCAATGAAGACTCCATTTCTGAGGGAGGATGTCCCCTAAGCACGGTGCTATGGGCTTCTGCTCCCCGGATCTCCGAGAATGCTGCCTCCACCGATGGCAGCGGGTCCCTTTTCACGATATCCTTTTTTCCTGTTCAAATTGATCCCCAATAGCCATAAGAAATTGATAGAGACGGAATACCTGGAGCTTTTGGTTGTATATTCGAATGTCCTCTGGACAGCGCATGGGATTGGGATCTTTAGTGTCTATTGATACCCATACATCCTGAAGCCTGTTCCAGCAATCTTTGACGCTGCCTGTCCCTTGTCGAATAGAGTTTGCACGTTTGCAAAGATCAAAAATTTGGAGACCGTCTCCACCCATTCTGTAGGTAAGGGCTAGGCTATCCCTCAAAGCTTTGGCTGTGGGATACCTAGTGATATTGCTTATCATCGTTGGTTCCACATTCTGCAAAATCCAGGTGAACACTTTATTGTCTTTTTGTTCCCATCCTGTGTATCCTGGGTCATGTGGTGCTAGAGGTTGAGGAGTCCCGGTTAGATGGGCAATTTTTCCTTGGCCAAGTATGGCCCTGTAAATCATAGTACTCCATAAAGAGTAATTGCTGCTGTTTAATATTACTGAGATATGTAAGGTTTCAGGGGTATGTACTGGTTGTGGTGGAGAAGGACGAAGGCTGTCCCTGAGAATCTGGGCTACTTGTAGAGCCAGATCTCCAGGAACAGCCTCAGAAGATTGTTCTGGCGTGGTGTTGTGGGCTTCGGTTTTTCCTGTTTCTGACATGGCTGTATTTGATGGTGCAGGTATGGATTACTTTGATAAGAACAGAGAGCAGCAGTGGTTTCAGCAACACAGTTTTTCAACTGTGATGGTTGATCAGGTTTCAGCCGTATGGCTGAGAGAGGTAGGATTCAGCCGTATGGCTGAGGAAGATTCAAGGCTATGATGAATTCTTTTTCTGAGCCTATTCTCAGAAAAATCAAATATTTTTCAGAGAGGAAGTATCTTGCTCTGATACCATGTTTGATTTGAACAAAACATTCAACTGCTTGAAAATGTTTTTTCTCATTGATCACTTTCTTCACATTACACCACTCTTTATACTACTGTATATTTGTTCTATATGGAAATACAGTCAATCACTTAATCAGCTAACTATGGTAACTATTATGTTTACACCTATACAAGGAAAGAATCAATCAATCACAGCCTAATTATCCGTAATCACTTATTTCCTAATCTTTAACAATATGATGGTTGATTGGAAGGATTTAAAAGATGGAGCAACCTGTTAATTTTACTCATCTGTGTAAGATGACTGTTGTTCTTTCTTTTATTTCAAAACTTGTATTCTTTCTCTATCCTCTTTCCTTTTTATATTTTCAGGAGTAGCCAATGCATGTAATTAGCTGGTGGGCGAGCACCCCATGTCCTGTTTGTGCTGGCGGGAGGCGTCCACACGCTGGCCATGTGGCGCCAGGTGTCGGGACACCTGGCTGGAAATGACAGCTAGCAGATGCTTGCTTGGACGGCCGGCGTGACAGAGCAGAGAGGCAGACCTTATAATGCTGAGGCAGAGCCTACGGAGGACAGCGTTGTCTGGGCAGGCTGATAACTGAGACGGCCGGGCTGGCATGCCTCATAATGTCGAGGCAGAACCTACGAAGTTACTCAAAGACTTTACAGTCGAGCATACATGCGATAGATGAGGTTGACTAGGTACTGTTTATGGACTTGTTTGGATGTCCGTGTCGTTATCTCACGTGAAAGTTTAGCCCAGCCACTTTACTGCCATTGGCACCCAATATGAATAGCATGTTTAAACATCCCGAAGAATATGTTGACGGGCAAACTAGGAAACAAGATGCAATGATGATTATAGGAGTCTGATTAGACTCTGAAATCTACTAGAATCATGGCCTTTTGAGAGACCCAAAAGATTTGAGAGCTTAAGGGTCTTGACGGCTAAGCTGAAATTTCAGAGACTCATTGTTGGAAAAGTACGTTAAAGTACTCTTTCTAAATGCTCCAAACTTATATAAAGAGTATATAAGGTTGTTTGAGAATTTGAAGTATTCTGGAGGACTTGGATCGATCTACGTTGGGGACATCGATCGATCGATGTGTACTTCGATCGATCGATGTGTTAAGTTGCAAGCCTGGAAGCATTCTGTCCAACATAGATCGAACACATCGATTGATCTATGTGACATCAATCGATCGATGTGATCGATCGATGTAGGACAGAATGGAAAGTGAAGTCTCTATCCGACTTCGATCGATCACATCGATCGATCGAAGTGACATCGATCGATCGATGTGCCAACAGACAGAATTTTTCACCAGGAGTTACAGCTTTTGATCCGAGATTCATATCTCTTCGCCTATGAACGGTAATCAACGGCTCTTGGAGGTTGAAATGAGGCTGAGACTTGTTTGAAAAAGGGTTTTAAACATACCCCAAGATCTATAAATAGGAGATCTTGGTATTTCCACTATATACTATTCTCACTTTTGCAAAACCAAGAAAACTCAGCAATTCTCTGCAATCTCTTCTTCTCCTTCATCACCTTCAACTACCAAGTTCAGTCTTTCTCCTCTAGAGCAAAGGGAAGAAAGGCAGCTGTTATATCCTGGGAAGCATTTGCTTGAAGACTACCTTGCTCTTCGGTAGGAGCAAAATTGCTTTAAGGACAGTGACAAGTTTGTCACGTCTCGGCTTTGTTTTCTTGTGACTCCCATATTCTCGTTCTATATTTCTAACAATCTTAAATCAATTTTGTGAGAATATGGCAACAAGACAAGCACCTGTTCCTGGCATGTCGAAAATGGAGCCATTCGATGGCAAATTCTTCAAACGCTGGGCAGCAAAGGTGTTGTTTTTCCTGGAGATGATTTCTGTTTCGTATGTGCTTACCAAAGACAAGCCAACAGATGAAACAGAAGGCAAAAAGTATGATGCTGATAATACAACATGTAGAGGACACATTCTGCACTTCCTCTCTAACTCTTTATTTGACATTTATGTCAAATTTACGTCTGCAAAGGACATTTGGACAGCACTTCAGAACAAATATGGTTCTGAAGATGTTGGCAAATGAAAGTATGTGGTCAGCGAGTTTCTGAAATTCCAAATGGTGGATCACATACCGATCAATGATCAAATCCACCAATATTAACACTTGGTGGATAACATGGAGCAAGAAGGCATCAAAGTTGATGAAACTTTTCAAGCAGCCTCCTTGTTGGAAAAGCTACCTTCTTCTTGGAGTAAATACAAGAAGAGAGGTAAGCATGATGATGCCAAGTTGACCTTGGATGCAGTCATCAAGCACATTCGCATTGAGGAGAATAATCGGCTTGATGACAATAGGCGTGATGAAAGGAACACTGAATCCAACGTGGTGGAGCACAAACCTAAGAGACAAAAGACTCAGCACAGTGGTAAAGGTAAGACATTTGTGCAGGGACAAGGACAGAAAAAGATGAAAGGCGCTTGTTGGGTGTGCGAAAAGCTGGGACATAGAGCAGCCAAGTGCAATCAACGGAAAGGCCAACCTAGCAATCAAGCACATCTAGTGGAGTCCTCAAAGACAAACGACGAAGTCATTGCTGCGGTCGTCTTATCCGAGGTAAACCTTGTCAGTGGTGCTTCGGAATGGGTGGTAGACACTGGGGCTACCAAGCACATTGCCACCAGTAAGGATCTATTTTTTGAATATCAAGAAATAGATGATGGCGAGCAAGTATTCTTGGGAGATGCACATGGTATCAAGGTTCTTAGTAAAGGAAAGGTGCTCCTCAAGTTGACTTCTGGCAAGAGACTGGAGTTAAACAATGTGCTGCATGTTCCTGCAATGCGTAGGAACTTGATTTTCAGAGTACTACTGAACAAGGCTAATATTAAACTTGTTCTTGAGTCTGATAAGCTTATACTTTCTAGGAATGGGGAGTTTGTCGAGAAAGGATATTGCTCCGGGGGCCTACTTGTTTTGGATGCCATTTGTACTGTAAATAATAAGAATGCATCTAGTTCTGCTTATATTGTTGATTCCTTTGATGTTTGGCATGCAAGATTAGGTCATGTTAACAAGGATGCGTTGAAAAGATTAAAGTTCACCAACTTAATTTCTTATGCATGTGAAGATGACTTTGGAAAGTGTGAGTTTTGTGTTGAAGCAAAACATCACAAGAAGTCATTTAAGTCTGTTGAAAGAACTACAGATAAGTTAGAGCTCATACATAGTGATCTTGGTGATTTTAGAGGCTATACAAGTAAAGGTGGTAAAAGTATTACATAACTTTTATTGATGATTTCTCTAGATATACTAGAGTTTACTTGTTAGCAAACAAAGACGATTATGAAAGCATGTTCATCAGGTATAAAAATGAAGTTGAAAATCAACTAGATAGAAAGATTAAGAGGTTGAGGACAGATAGAGGAGGTGAGTATAGTGTGTTATCTTTACAAAGATTTTGTGAAGATAATGGAATTATACATGAGTTCACACCGCCTTACACTCCTCAATCTAACAGAATCGCTGAAAGGAAACATAGAACTCTTAAGGATATGATGAATGTCATGCTTATAAGTTCAGGTTTGCCTAACAATATGTGGGGAGAGGCAATCCTTTCGATATGTCATATCTTGAATAGAATCCCACATAAGAAGACCAATAAAACTCCTTATGAACTTTGGAGAGGTTATGCACCTAACTTCAATTACTTCAAAGTGTGGGGGTGCTTAGCCAAGGTCGGTATACCAGAGTTCAAAAGAAGTAAAATTGGTCCTAAGACTAATGATTGTGTTTTCATAGGATATGCTCAAAATAGTGCTGCATATAGATTCATATTGTTGGATAATGGTTCTATCATTGAATCTAAGAATGCTGAATTTTTTGAACATATTTTTCCTATGAAGAAAGAGTCATTAGTTGATTCGAGTCATGAAAAAGGTGAGTCTAGAAAAATGTCTAATAATGACACTTCACCTAGAAGAAGTAAGAGAAAAAGAGTAGAAAAGTCCTTTGGAAATGACTTTGTCACTGCATTCATTTTAGAGAATGACCCCACAACGTATCAAGAAGCGGTAATGTTTATAGACTCTAAGTTTTGGAAAGAAGCTATCAATAGTGAACTTGAGTCTATACTTAGCAACAATACTTGGGAACTCGTAGACTTGTCTAGAGGTTGTAAACCTATCAGTTGCAAGTGGGTCTTTAGAAAGAAACTAAAGGCGGACGGAACAATTGATAAGTTTAAGGCTAGGCTTGTGGCTAAAGGGTTTACCCAACAGGAAGGAATAGATTTCTTTCATACATATTCACCTGTTGCTAGGATTACGTCTATTAGAGTGTTAATAGCGTTAGCTTCCATTTATAAGTTAGTTGTACATCAAATGGATGTCAAAACAGCATTTTTAAATGGAGATTTAGAAGAAGAAATTTACATGAAGCAACCCGAAGGGATGATAGCTAAAGGACAAGAACATAAGGTTTGTAGGTTGAAGAAGTCTTTGTATGGTTTAAAACAAGCACCTAAGCAATGGCATGAGAAATTTGATAATGCCATGTTGTCTAATGGTTATGTTGTAAATGAAAGTGATAGATGCATTTACAGTAAGTTTGAAAATCTTGACGGTGTTATTGTTTGTTTATATGTTGATGACTTGTTAATCTTTGGCACGAGTCTTGATGTTGTAAATGGTACTAAAGTGTTTTTATCCTCTGTTTTTGAAATGAAAGACATGGGAAAAGCGGATTTAATTCTTGGTCTTAGATTGATAGAAAAATGTGGGGGTTATATGCTTTCTCAGTTTCATTATGTTGAAAAGATTTTGAGGAAATTTAATCATTATGATGTCAAGCCTGTTAGTACCACATATGATGCATCTATAAGATTGGAAAAGAATAAATATGATGGTGTGTCTCAGGGCGAGTATGCAAAGATTATTGGTAGTGTCATGTACCTCATGAATTGCACTAAGCCAGATATTGCATATTCGGTAAATCGTTTAGCTAGATATACTCATAGTCCAAGTAAAGAGCATTGGGATGCTTTGAAACGATTATTGAGATATCTAAGAGGCACTATGGACTTAGGACTTACGTTTACTGGAAGTCCTGCAGTCTTAGAAGGTTATTGTGATGCTAATTGGGTCACAGATAACGATGAAATAAACTCCACCAGTGGGTATGTATTTACTTTGGGTGGTGGTGCTATTTCGTGGAAATCCTCTAAACAAACGTGTAAAGCTAAGTCAACAATGGAATCTGAGTTTGTTGCTTTAGAACTCGCTTGTTCAGAGGCGGAATGGTTAAGGAATTTACTTGTTGATATTCCTTTGTGGACTAAGCCTATGCCTTCCGTGTTTGTTCATTGTGACTCGCAGGCAACAATTGCTCAAGCTAGTAACAAAATATATAATGGGAAGAGTCGGCACATCCGCTTGAGGTACAATATTGTGCGTGACTTGATTAGTTCTAGGGTGGTTAACTTGGAATTAATAAAAACCAAGTTGAACCTGGCTGATCCCTTAACTAAAGGTTTGAACCGAAAAATGGTTCTTAAGACATCAAGAGGAATGGGACTTGTTCCGTTGATGTGAATTCTCTATGACAGGAACCCAACTCGCTATTAGTAGAGATCATACAAATGGAGTTCAATGTGGTAAGAACACGTCATAGAAGAATTCTATAAAGTACTATTGTTTTTGTCCCTCCTATGTTGATGTTTATGTGGGTAGTACTTACTGCATACTTGAGGGTGAGATTTAAGTCTCTTAATGGATGATTCATAGCCATTATAAATGGTGGTGTGTTGCAGTACACGCTTGATGAATATCACCTATATAAGTGTGAAAGTGGGGCCGCTTCCTATGAGAGCCTGAAAAACTCTCTAGAGCGCTTACGAATTCTGGGATTGGGTGCAGGGCCTTTAAAGCACCACACCGCAAACTTGTATGAAGTTAGATGTTGACATGTCATTTATATGATCTTATAAACAGTAGTGAAATATGCGGTTCAAGACGATTGTCACCCTATTTCCGTTTATGTACTACCAGATAGTTCAAGACGTTTGTCACTACTCCGTTATGTGTCATCATCTTATTTTGATAGAGAAGAAGTCCGTTGACTATCATATGGAAGACTCGTATATAAGTTTGGATCATGTGGGGGATTGTTGGAAAAGTACGTTAAAGTACTCTTTCTAAATGCTCCAAACTTATATAAAGAGTATATGAGGTTGTTTGAGAATTTGAAGTATTCTGGAGGACTTGGATCGATCTACGTTGGAGACATCGATCGATCGATGTGGTACGTAGCAAGCCTGGAAGCATTCTGTCCAACATACATCGATCACATCGATCGATCTATGTGACATCGATCGATCGATGTGATCGATCGATGTAGGACAGGATGGAAAGTGAAGTCTCTGTCCGACTTCGATCGATCACATCGATCGATCGAAGTGACATCGATCGATCAATGTGCCAACGGACAGAATTTTTCACCAGGAGTTGCAACTTTTGATCCAAGATTCATATCTCTTCGTCTATGAACGGTAATCAACGGCTCTTGGAGGTTGAAATGAGGCTGAGACTTGTTTAAAAAAGGGTTTTAAACATACCCCAAGATCTATAAATAGGAGATCTTGGTATTTCCACTATATACTATTCTCACTTTTGCAAAACCAAGAAAACTCAGCAATTCTCTGCAATCTCTTCTTCTCCTTCATCACCTTCAACTACCAAGTTCAGTCTTTCTCCTCTAGAGCAAAGGGAAGAAAGACAGCCGTTATATCTTGGGAAGCATTTGCTTGAAGACTACCTTGCTCTTCGGTAGGAGCAAAATTGCTTTAAGGACAGTGACAAGTTAGTCACGTCTCGGCTTTGTTTTCTTATGACTCCCATATTCTTGTTCTATATTTCTAACAATCATTTCAGTCAACCCTATTTCCACATTCAACAGCAATATACTTGTTCTCTTAAGTTACCTTTTATGTTACATTCAAGGTCAATGAAACCTAGCTCAGGTTGTTAAAGTTGAGTTTCTAAAACTAACAGGCTTTGGGTCACTCTTATCTCTAAATAAGAGATTATGAGCCTACAATCTGTATCTGGCCCAACAACGTCTGCAAACCAATCTAATTATGCACCAGTGTTTAAGCGTTTTTCGGGTTATGATTACCTACTAAACTTGGGTGTCAAAATAAAATGTATAAATGATAGACTACGTGGTGTTATTAAATGATACATAGTGAACCACACATATAATATACTTTTATGTGTAATTTTTTTTAGAACAAAACTACGCAGTCTATCATTTGGTCATCTCATTTTGATACATAAATTTTACTAATATTCGGGGGAATTCAATTCTCATGTAGACGTATCATATAGTGAAAGAAATTCAATTCTCATGGAAGTTTCTTCTCTTTCTTTCACCTATTACAAAATAACTTTCTAAAGAAGTATCACATACTTTTTGGTCTTTTACATCGTCTCGTGAAAAATCCGTTCCCTTTAATCAATAAGTTGTAGGATGATCCAAAACCAGCAATTATTAAAACATTCCTTCCGAAACCCGTAATAGCAGATCAATTATCAAGATCTGCGACTGGAATATTTGAAACATTGAAATGACAGGAACATATCACACTTGTATACATGTGAAGTCTTCAGAAAGTGTATTAGATTTCATTACTTGTAATGCAAAAGAAAAAAGTACTATAACCCGGAAGATCCATTATCTCAGCTATAAAGAGCTTTATGAAGGATATAAATCAGGTTTATCCAGTGGATTTTTAAGTAGGAGGTTTTTACTTGTTGCCCACAAGATGTCAATGTCAAACATGCTCCGGTATAAGGAGCTGACGACATTGACTCTAAATGTTGGAAAGAATAAAATCATACAATGAATAAGACATTATCATAAGTGCCATTAACTTAGAATCTTATCTTATCATGTGTAAAATAGAAGTTACCATAGTTGTTAGTATTGAAACTAATATAGACAGGGCTGATTGTACTCAAAGTTTTTCAATGAAAAGAATTCTTTCACTCTAATCTACTTGGTATCAGAGCGTGTTTGATCCTTGAGGACTCAGTTGACAAGCTCATCACTGTCCAAATCCCTTCTCAGAATGAACCAATTCGTTCTAATCTGCCCCTAAAAAAACCAATAGCCCATCTCAGAACAAAAGCCAGAAACAGGAACCATTACCACAAAAAAATCCCACCAAAAACAGACAGTGAATGTTTGTTTTGGAAATCAGATTTAATCATCACAGTTCTGTACCTTTCCCAGCCATATAGCAAAAAAACCATGCCTTTCACCTACAAAACATTCAAACCACCATGTCAGAAGATAGCTAATTGAAACCTGAAAATAATGAGTTAGTCATCCAATTGGTTAACTTGCTTCTAAATAGCCTCAACATTCAAGTACCCACCACCAATCTTGATAATCTCTCGCTTGGGATTAAATTGAGTAGAGACGATTATCAATTATTAGCTACTTTGATGAAAAAGGCAGTGGGAGGACACGACCGGAGCCACCATCTCACTGGCATTCCTCCACTGCCAGCAGCCACAGACCCAACATTCACACAGTTGGAGACTAATGACCACTGTGTGTTTACCTGGCTCATCCAGAATATTGAGCCTAATTTAGTAAACAACATATCATAGTACCCCACGACAAAAAATATTTAGGACGGACTTGCAGTAACCTACCGTACAGGGATAGATTCATTGCAGGTCTTTGATCTGCACAAATGGGCTAACTCAATTAGACAAGGAGGGCATATACTAGAAAACCTGTGGAACAGGCTTCACAGTGTCTGGATGGACATAAACCGACAAGAACCCAATCCTATGAAGGATCCATATGATTTTTTCATATATAACAACAAGATTCAAGAACAGCGTCTCTATCAACTGCTCATGACAATAGATGACAGATTTGAAGCTATTAAGAGAGAACTGTTAAAGAAGGAACCATTGCCACCATCAGAAGTGTCTTACGCCGTCATCGAACAGGAAGAACCAAATTTGGTGATTTTGAAAGGAGGCCCTCATAGTACACAGGCTTATCATTGGGGGTAGGAACAGGACTGCAAGCCAAAACAGATGGGAGAAGAGCAGAGCTACCAGGCCGAGGGAAAGTGACAGTGGGCATCAAAACAGACGCGAGCACATGCCTACAGGAAAAGATGGCAACAAACGACAGTGACAGTTGCAAAGAACAAGGAAGAAGAACATGCAGTGACAGAAGGGTGGCAGGGGGAAAGCTCTGGAAACATTAGGTAGGGTTGGAGATTTTATAATCCTCAACCCAACGTTAATCCCCAACCTGAAACGTTCCTTTCCTTTTTTTTACCCTCGTCTGCTGGCAAAATTACATCCCACCAAGAAATGACCAGACCGCCCCTCCAAATATATTCCCAAAATGACATTCCTCCTCAAACATTTTACCAAATTGTCCTTACTAACACCCACATTGCGGCTGCCAAAAGTCCAATCGACAACCTCTTATAGTTGAATATACCACCTGAGTACCAACTAACGAATGCACAGGGAGCTATTAGACTTTATTATTTAGATGCAAAAGGTCAATACTCTGACCCCAAGGACTCCATCACTCCATGTCTAAAAAGCTTCTTAGAGGATGTAAACTAGGTCAATCAATGATCTTTTAGGTGAAGGGGTTAAAACTTGATATCTGCTAGTTGTCGTATTAGGTTTTATTACTTGTTCAAGCAAAGGGACACTCGGGCAGACAGAAAAGGACGGCCAATTAGGTCGGAAGTAAAATTTACTATTAGCTTAACAGTACTATGATCTATGTCGAGGACAATTAGACCACCTTCTCAAACCTATACTTCATCACATCTCAATTACGCTAGTTGATACGCAATCCGTCTTATTTACTCTACGCTGCCACTTTATATTAGCAGGTTAACGGTAATATTAGTATGAATATATATATATATATATATATATATATAACATAACTTAAGTTGAATGGTTTTAAGAATTTCTATTCTCCACAACTAGTGCAATCTATTTTAATCGTACAACAGAAGCATAAGTTAAGATAAAACACCTCAAGAGGAAGTGGGAAAAAATGAAGAATAACAACAATACTAAGGTAAATTATTAGGGTAGTTGATGAGTATATTATAGTAGTTAATCAGCACTCCATAAAAAATATAATAATAATAGTGGACTCTTTGCGCTGTAAATTTGTGAAACTGTTATTATGATTCTATGCAATTGCTTTTCTTGTTATAAAAGCCTATTCGTCGTGGTTAAAACGTATCAGAAATTAGCGTAATATGCATTAGCTATAGCATAAAAGGAAGAAATTTGTTATTTTTCTTGTTTATTTTCCCATGAAAATCATTTTTTATATATTTATCTAGCATCCACATACCTAAGTAGAGACCATCACGCAAAATTGTTAGGCAAAAAAAAAACACGATATTGAACTGTGCCGCTAGAAATGACGGTCTTTTCCCCTATAATGGACGGCCAAAAGAATCTTCTGAGTATGACTCTATCGTGCTACATTTGTGATAAGAAATTATTCGGATATTATGTGCAAACTCGAACACTCTTGAAAAATATTGCAGAGGATTTAAGAAAATCACATAGTGCTTCCAAGGCTTTAGAAATTTCAATAGCAAATTTAAGAGGGATTCAAAGGCGCTTTTCTTTTTTAATACAAAAAATTTAGAGTGGACGACTTTGTTAATAGTTACCACCAACCTCATTGAAATGTTACAATGAAATTTGTGACAGAATATGGCAAGAGGAGCAAAAGGCACGGAAGTGCATGAAAGAAATTTTTCATATGTTCCTTGATGATTTTTTTCAGTCTCTTCCATACACACTTATACTAGTATTGTTTTGCTATACATGGAAACGTATCAATCAAAATTAAACTACAATCAATCACAATAAAAACTGAAAATCATTTCCTAAAATTTAGCCTGGATTTTATACACTCTTATCCCTAACTATCCGGTAATGGTAATTGCAAACACTCCCCCTCAAGTTGAACCGTGGGATCGACAATGTTCAACTTGCAAAAAATGTCTTCATATGCCCTTCCATTCACTGACTTGGTCAAGACATCTGCCAGTTGATCTTCTGATCTGACAAAGGGTAACTCAATAATTCCTGCCTCCAACTTTTCTTTAATGAAGTGTCGATCAATCTCAACATGCTTCGTCTGATCATGATGTACTGGATTTTCTGATATGCTGATGGATGCATTGTTATCACAAAAAAGCGGAGAAGGCAAAGCGAACCGCAGTCCAATGTCTTTTAGCAACTTCTGGACCCATAAAACTTCCGTAATTCCTTTTGCAATTCCACGAAACTCTGCTTCAGCACTGGATAATGCGATACCTTTTGTTTCTTGCTCCTCTATGTTACTAGATTTCCTCCGACCAGTACAAAATACCCTGAAGTAGACTTTCAGTCCACTACATTTCCAGCCCAGTCAGCATCAGTGTAGGCTTGTATGTCCAGATGTCCATTGTTCCGAAACACAATCTCCCTTCCGGCGTCCTTTTCAGATAACGTAGAACCCTCATGACTGCATCCATATGATGCTTCTGAGGGCGATGCATGAACTGGCTAATCACACTCACTGCGTATGCAATATTTGGTCTAGCATGTGACAAATAGATCAACTTGCCTACCAAGCGCTGGTACTGCCCCATATCAGCCTCCATTTCTCCTTTGATAACCTGCAGCTTTTGATTTGTTGCCATGGGAGTATCACTTGGCCTACAGTCGAGCATTCCTACTTCTGCAAGAAGATCCAAAATGTATTTTCTCTGTGATATGTAGATCTCGGCTTTTGACCTCAAAACTTCTATCCCCAAGAAATATTTTAGACCTCCTAGATCTTTCAAACTTGGTAAACAAATGATTCCGAAGGCGAGTAATGTCCTCACCGTCATCTCCTGTGATCACCATATCATCCACATATATGATTAGACAAGTTACCAGTTCCTTCCTTCTCTTGATAAACAACGTATGATCTGCGTTACTCTGGTGATATCCATCTTGCTTCATGACCTGAGTGAACATGCCAAACCACGCTCGAGGAGATTGCTTAAGTCCGTACAAGGCCTTTCTTAACCGACAAACCTCTCCCTCTTTAAACCCTGTAGTGAAACCTGAGGGTGGTTCCATATACACTTCTTCTTTGAGATCACCATGTAAGAACGCATTCTTAACATCAAATTGATGTAAAGGCCAATTATGAGTTGCTGCAACAGAGAACAGCACCCTCATCGTATCAATTCGGGCCACAGGAGAGAAGGTTTCTGAATAGTCAATACCATAAGTCTGTGTATAACCTTTGGCAACAAGCCGAGCTTTATTTCTCTCAATGCTCCCATTAGCCCTGTACTTAATCGTAAATACCCATCGACAACCAACGACCATCTTTCCAGCAGGAAGACTACATTTTTCCCATGTGCAATTCTTTTCCAGGGCTTCCATTTCAGCAATCATAGCATGTTTCCATTCTGATCTAGACTGAGCTTCTTCAACTGTTCGAGGAATCTGTGTTGTACAGAAGGCTGTAAAGAATCCTTGGGCTACATCGGATACTCCTGACATTGATGTCTTTAACGGATACCTGGAAGTCTTAGAGATTCTGTCTGGAGAGTATCTTTCCGGGGGGACTCCTCGATTCGCCCTCGGAGGTAGTATCTGCTGCTCCACCTGAATATCTGTCCCTGTTCACATTTCTAGGATAATGGGGTAATCAAGGGTGGTAGTATCGAGATTAGTAGAATCAGATTGAATAGTACTTATGTCCTAATTTGTTACCTTGAACGATTCATTCGGTGTCGGAGGATCCTGTGGTAGTGGTACTGGCGTCTCAGGTGGTTCAGTGTTGGGAGCTATAGCACATTCGGCGCCATCTACTTGCCCTGTTGGAACAACCGTAGGACAGAAGGGAAGTGGCATCGAGCAGTCTCGGGTTCCATCATAGGTACTCTCCCCCTGAAGCCGAGACTGAGAGGGGTAATAATATTCGGTTTCAAGAAAAGTGCAATTTAGGGTAATATGTAGGCGGTGAGTCTGTGGATTATAATATCGATAGCCTTTCTGGGTGGTGGCATATCCAACAAAAATGCATTTTTCAGCGCAGAAGTCAAGTTTGGTTCTTTCATGTTTGGGAGTATGAGTAAAGACAGTGCAGCCAAAAACTTTAGGAGGAAGGGTATAAAGGGAGGGTATAAAGTGTTGGGAGGAGAGTACCTGAATTGGTGTTTGGTGATTGAGGATTTTGGTCGGAAGAAGGTTGAGAAGGTAAGTAGCTGTAGATACTGCCTCCGGCCAGAAACTAGTCAGAACATGAGAGTCAAACATCATGGCTCGGGTCATCTCAAGTAGGGTCCGATTTTTGTGTTCGGCAACGCCATTCTGTTCGGGTGTATATGGGCAAGTAGTCTGATGAAGAATACCATGTGTATGCGAAAATTGTGTCAAAGTACCATCACGATATTCACCTCCATTGTCAGATCGAAGAATTTGAATTTTTGTGTCAAACTGTGTGAGAATCATATTGTAGAATTGTATGAACTTTTGAGTAACTTCTGATTTATTTTTCAAGATATAGAGCCAAGTCATTCGTGAGAAATCATCAACAAAAATGACATAGTAACGGAAGCCAAGTGGGGTATTATAGGGTGAGGGACCCCGTACATCAGAATGAACCAAAGAGAACATACGATCGACTCTAGTATTATTTGCAATATATGATGCCCGAGTTTGTTTCGCCCGGAGGCAAGTATCACAAGACAAATTATTAATGGGAAAGGTAAACAAAGTAGGAAAAAGATGTTTTAGGTAACTAAATGAAGGATGCCCTAAACGTCGATGCCATAACCACACCTGCCTTTCAGTCGTCTCGGTGGCAAGATTAGACTGTCCATGCTACGCCATCGCATCAACATAGTACAGACCTTGGCGCTCAGTACCACGCCCAATGATCGTCCCCGTACGAATGTCCTGGACAAGGCAAAAATGAGGATACATAAGTACGATACAATCAAGGGCTTTGGTGAGTTGGCTAATGGACAGTAATTTGGTGGATAATGAAGGGACACAAAGGCAATTTTTTAGTGTGATTTGAGGTGTGAGAGATATAGTGCCCCCATGTGTGACTGGGAGAGAGGCACCCTTGGCAGTGACAACGGTAGTTTTAGTAGGTTTGGTTTGAGTGAGGATGTCAGAGGGATCATACGTCATGGTGTCTGTAGCACCACAATCAAATATCCATTGTGGGGGGGCTTGAATTGCATGACATTGGGAACTGAGGGACTGTTTGGGTAAAATAGATTGATGGAGGGTTAAATTGAGTATAGGAGGGGAGGTCTGGGCTATTTTATCGAGTTGGGAATTTTAGAGGGCTTGGTTGGATATAGCGGGGACTGTAGGGACGGGACTGGCATTGTTTATGGATGGAGGGACTTTAGTGCAACAGGGGAAATATTCAGGGGGGCATTGGGAAATACTGTGGGTATAAAAAGAAGAGTGAGGGCTGGGGTTGTATTACCTCCTTCACCGCTTCTATCTCCTTCTTCCCCAATTCCTGCGGCTGCCATGGCAGACCCCTCTGTTCCTTCGATTTTTTTGCGAATCTGGGGCTCATTGTCCTTCCTGTTGCCAGAGATGCTATCTCGAGTGCTCTGGGCGACAGAGGCTTGTGCTTTCCTCTTGAACTTGTCCCACCAGTGAGGGTAGCCATGCAATTTAAAGCACTTATCTTTACTATGGCCTCTCTTTTTGCAGTGAGTGCACTCTATTGATTTGTCAGGATCTCCCCGCCGTGATGGTCCTCCTGAGCGGGTTGAGTTTCCTGCTGTCCCCCGGTTTTTTCCCGTCTCAGACGATGATTTAATCATCAACCCCTGTCCAACCCCAGATGATGATCTCAGATCTGATGGGGTGGTTAAAACTCCATGTTGGATTTCAGATCTACGGAGTTCATTATACGCGGTCTCTACAGAAGGCCGTGGTTCCCTCTTTAGGATTTCCTTCTTGATATCCGAAAATTTGTCATCAACTGCGAGCAATAGTTGATACAGTCTTTGCTCCTGCACCTTCTTCGCATAAACTGCAATGTCCGTTGGTGATTCCATGGGGTTAGGGCCCATGGAATCAATCGTGAGCCAAATCTCTTGAAACTGATCCCAGAGAGCCTCAAGGGGTCTATTATCCTGTTTAATCGTATAACATTGTTTATGGAGGTCAAAAATTTGGAGCGGATCACTCCCAGATCCATAGGTTACGGCAAGGTCATCCCAGAGAGCCTTTGCAGTGGAATATTGGGATACATTGTTGACCAAGCTGTCTTCAATATTATCTATTAGCTATGTGCAGACTAATTGATCTTGTTGTTCCCATGCTGGGTAACTTGCATCTGCAGGGGGTGGAGGAGGAGGAGTTCCAGTGATATGTGAACTCTTCCCTCTTCCTCCTAGTGCCACCTTCATGAGCCTACACCAAAGAGTGTAGTTGGTGCTGTTTAATTTGACCTTTAGTATCAAATTCGATGTTACAGCGGGCGTGGGTGTGAGGTTCATGTTCTACTGTAGAAATCAAGCAAACTGCTCAGACCAGTCAATATTTGAAGGGAAGTTGGTTCTAGTCTCTGAGGTTCCTGAATTTCCTTCAGGGCTACTTGGTGTTTCTGACATTTTTATTTTTCTGCAGGTAAATTTGGACAGTTACTATCTTGGTCTAGGAAAGGTATGGAGGTGATGATGACTCAAGTTCTGAGCCTCAGACAATGGTGTTAAGAACGGTTACAAGATTGATATTTCAGGTAAGTTTGGCAATGATGAAAAAAAGCTTCTGAGCCTCAAGGAAAGAACTCAGATTAGGACAGATAGGATACTTGATCCTAGGGTATGCTCATGACAATGATGAATCACAGTTCTGAGTCAGTCAGGAATCAAGAACATTGGTTTGAACGGAACCATGCTCTGATACCATGACAGAATATGGCAAGAGAAGCAAAAGACACGGAAGTGCAGGAAAGAAATTTTTCATATATTCCTTGATGATTTTTTTTCAGTCTCTTACATACACACTTATACTAGTATTGTTTTGCTATACATGGAAACGTATCAATCAAAATTAAACTACAATCAATCACAATAAAAACTGAAAATCCTTTCCTAAAATTTAGCCTGGATTTTATACACTCTTATCCCTAACTATCCGGTAATGGTAATTGCTAACAATTTGCAGATTTTCTATCAATAAAGATAGCTGATAGTGCTGTCAGGCTAAAGGCCTGGTTTGTGGGGCATCTAATGTGGGTAACTGTGTAAGATCTCACCCAATCTAGGAGGCCGCTGGACTCTTGATTACATCTTCCACGCAGCTCTTTGGGGCTGGTCAGTGAGGACCTTTTGGGTTGGGGTTCAACCTTTTGCCAATCAGATAGCTGATAGCGATATTCAAATATAAAACCTATCGAAATAGATATTCTTATCAGGTGAACTAGCCTTCTTTGGCGACATTCAAAGGCTTTGAATATCATATCTCAAATTAGAATATTTACTCTGACGCTATAACATTTTTGATTGAAAAGATTTTAAGAAAACAATAGGTGGAGGCGGTTGGAGGCAAGGAAGGAGAGGGCCGTCGCGAATAACAGAGAGGCGAACTTGTAGAGAAAGATAGAGAAGACGAAATGAAGGTAATGATCCATTAAAAATACTAAAGTATCATGTTATCATGTTTTCGTAGAAAATTACAAGAATGGTCAAAATATTATGATTTTAAAAATAGAGCGATTTACGGAAAACTTATTGGTCAAAACTTTTCTTAAAAATAGTTTAGTGACCAATATTATTTGTCATTTTGTTGACGTTGACGATGATGTCAATGGCCATGTAAGGTTCTCATAGAGTCGGTCCAGAATGTATGTTGACTCAATAATTCACCAATGTGCTAGACAAGAAGCAAACAAAAGCCACAAAAAGAAAGAAAGGAAGAAAAAAAAAAAGAAGGTAAGTGGGGACGGTGTCAACGAAATATAAGATTGAAACTAGCATGAGAAGATGTATAGTGATACAATACTCGTTGAAGAAGAAGTCTGAAGAAATAAATGAAGTGACCAGTTGAAGCGTTGTACTGAGCTGAGGCGTCAAAGTTAGAATCAAAGATGAAAGGAAGGTCGAGCCGAGATGTTATACCGAGGTGAGGATCATAGATCAGGAATGCAGATAAAGATCAAAGGAGTGCCGAGCTGATGTGCTAAGCTGAAGTGAGACAGAAGTAAAGAAATGACGAACCGAGGTGAGGTTAGAAGTAAAAGTACTCGAGCTGAAATGAAGTGTCGAGCTAAAACATACAGTGGCGAGGTGACAGGAAGAAGTGGCAAGGTGAAACGATGCAATGCCGAGGTGATGAGATAAAGCACCGATGTGAAAAGTGTTAGAATCAAGATGCAGTATGAAGCCAAAATAAGAAATGCCAAAGTGAACTAAAATATGAGGGCCGAGGTGATAAAGCGACGGAGCTGGAGGAAAGAAGGCCAAACCGAGGTGACGAAGTAAAGGCACACAATGATGGGATGCCGAACTAAGGAAACGAGGTGAAGGAAAATGAACTAAGCAGACGTGCCAAGCTGTACTCAGCACAACATAACAGAACAAAGAGAAAAAGCAACAACAAGAGACTGCACTGCAGAGCTAAAACAATAGGAAAATACAAGACTCTGAGAGGCAGCACTAATGAGATGAACTGAGCAAAGACACTATCCAGAAAATACAAGAAAAGCAGAGCTCGTGTACTTATACGAATATACTGTACATCCACCAGCTCAGTGGATTAAACAAATGTAAATAGAATATAGCCGTTATTATAGCCGTTAGTGACTTGATGTTTCATACCTCTTACAAGCCTTATAAAAGGGCAAACACTTATACATTTTTAGTAGAAGTTCTGCAGAAGAACTCTTGTGGAAATTCTAAGTCTGAATAAATTTTTATACTGTTCAGCCTCCAATTTCTACTCTTCTATTTTACAATTTATTCTTTCATATTTTACAATGTGTGCTTTCACAAATGATTTATTCACTTGCTTTTGTGTTTATCCTCTGCAACTCTGAAAATCCAATAATACTTAGATTTTAGACATGAGTTTTCTGTCAAGTGTCACAGACCGTTTCGTTGGTTTTTTTTAAAAAATTATATATAGTATAAATGAGTTAATTTTGTATGAAATAATCAACGCTACATGGTAAAGAGTGTTGGAGAATTAAGGGTTGGATGTGTAAAGGTTTGGGCTTTAGCCCATTAGTGAATGTTGCAAAACTTGGTTGAGCAACGTACTTTGAGCTAAATGAGTTTCCGATAATGAAAATCGAAAACTAGTGAGTTCTTAATTATCTACGTAACGAGTAGTTAATTTTAGGATGTGGAATCACTCAATTATGATATCGGGTGAATGTGAAATTAATGCTCAAAGTGGATGGAAAACGTTGTGGATGGGTGACGTGTCACCCTTATGGAGGAATACCACATTGGATGTGTCCATGTGGCGTAAAGAGCTTCTGACGGACATCGATCGATCGATGTCACTTCGATCGATCGATGTTATCGATCGAAGTTGATCAGAGAGCTTCGATGTTTCTGTCTTACATCGATCGATCACTTCGATCGATCGATGTCACTTCGATCGATCGATGTGATCGATCGAAGTTGGACAGAAAGGTGAGGAATGATTCTGACGTACATCGATCGGTCGATGTGATCGATCGATGTTGGACAGCGTGCAGAATCCTTCTGTTTGTGCAGTTTTGTTTCAAACTTGGAACAAACATTATCCTCCTACAAAAGATAAGATCATTCTAGTATGATCTAACGGTGGTGGAAGAGGCAGCTTTAATCTAACGGCCGAGATTTAAACTGTCTTAACCGCCCAACCGAATGTGGTTTCCATCTAACGCTCCAGGTTTAAACCTGCAAATCAGTTTTCGATCTAAATGCTGAGATTAAACCTTCCTAATCTAAATAGGAGGTTTTCATCGAACGGCCTAAATTAAACTTCGGTTTTGATCTAACGGACACGGTAACCTGTTCTCCAACCGACTCCCCTATATAAACAGGGCTAGGGATGCATTCTAGACATAATTAATTTTTGGCATCCATAGCATACTGCATTCATAGCATTCGAGGTTTGCATCACATCCGGGAGAAGTCAGGACATTCGAAAGTTCGAAGTAGTTCAAGTTCAGCAGTGCCGCTCAACTGAACAGGTACCCGTTGTATCCTGGGAGACGGTTGCTAACGCCGGTTGGGCACAGTATACCGGAGCAATATGTCTTAAGGACAGAGTCCTCGACTCGTTCCGGGTTTGGTTTATTTTGTTATTTTACTGTTTCATATGCACACATTGAACGACTGCGTCTTGGTACAGGATTGATTGTCTCTAACAATCTTAAGACGTATTTCATTCAATTATTTCTGTACCGTCTTTTTATTTACACAAAAGCAGTGTTCATACTGATTTGCAGTCTACTTCTACTCTTTTCTTAAATCTAATTCTGTTCTGATCTATACGTTTTGATCAACTGAACAAAAAACTGATGGAGAACGCAAACTCAGGCTCGGTTCAAGGTGCAGACATACAGAGTTCTGCTCCAACGGCACAAACTGCTGAGGTGCCAAGACATGCTCCTCCTGCACAGGGTTCTGCAGTGGCCCAAGTGGAGAAACCGGAGATATTCAGTGGAAGCTTCTTCAAGCGTTGGCAGCAAAAGATGCTGTTCTTCTTGACTGCCGTGGGGTTGGCTAACTTTCTGACTGAGGACCCGCCTGTGGTGGATCCGCTGGAGGACCAAACCCAGAATATGCAGAACCAACATTTTGTTGAAGCGTGGAACTTCAACAATTATGTTTGTTTGAGCCATATTCTGAGTTGTTTGGACAACTCCTTGTATGGTTTGTACTGCACGTATAAAACCGCAAAGTCTTTGTGGCAGGCTTTGGAAAAGAACTACCGTACGGAAGATGCCGGCACTAAGAAATTTATTGTCGGCAAATTCCTGGATTTCAAAATGTCTGATTCTCGCACTGTTGTTTCTCAAGTTGAGAAACTTCAGACGTTGGTTGCCGAGATGGAAGAAGAGGGCATGTTGCTCAGTGAATCTTTCGTCGTGGCTGCATTGATTGAGAAGCTACCTCTTTCGTGGAGGGAATTCAGAAGCTATCTCAAACACAAGAGAAAGGAGATGACATTGGAAGATCTGATTGTTCGACTCCGCATTGAGGAGGACAATCGTAGATCTGAGAGAACGCCACAATCAAGCTCTGGTCAGGCTAAGGCCCATGTTGCGGAGGCCAAGAAAAAGAAAATCCAACTCGGGGTGAACAAGAAAGGCAAGCAGATCGCCAAGAAGTTCACTGAAAAATGCTACAACTGTGGCATTCAGGGGCATGTCATCAATGAATGCAGAAAGCCCAAGAAGAAGCAGTCCAAGGCAAAGGCCAACATAGTCGATGCATTGGATGATCTGAATCTCTGTGCGGTGGTCTCAGAGTGCAACGCTGTGGGGAACATACGCGAATGGTGGCTTGATACTGGCGCCACTAGACATGTTTGCTCCAGCAGAGAGATGTTCACGGAGTACCAGCCCAGGAACAATGAACAACTTTACATGGGGAACTCGGCCTCCTCGAAGATCGAAGGCGAGGGCAAAGTTGTTCTGAAGCTCACATCAGGGAAGCATCTGACTCTGAAGAATGTGCTGCACGTCCCTGACATTCGGAAGAATTTAGTATCTGGATCTCTTCTAGTCGTGCATGGTTTTAGACTAGTGTTAGAGTCCAATAAAGTTATTCTTTCGAAAAATGGCATGTATTTGGGGAAGGGGTACTTGTCGAATAGGATGTTTAAATTGAATGTCATCACTATTGTACCCAAAAGAGATTTGCCCACAGAGGCTAATAAAAATGCTTCCTCTTCTGCTTACATGCTTGAGTCTTCTTGTTTATGGCATTTTCGTTTGGGACATGTTAATTACAAGTCAATACAACGAATGAGTAATCTTGACTTATTGCCCAAACTGGACTTTAGTAATAAAGAAAAATGTCAAATATGTGTTGAAGCGAAGATGGCAAAGGCGTCATTTCCTTCGATAGAAAGGAACACTGAACCTTTGGATTTAATTTATACCGATGTGTGTGATTTAAAATTTGTGCAAACGAGAGGTGGTAAAAAGTATTTTGTAACTTTTGTCGACGATTGCACATGATAATGTTATGTATATTTGCTAAGCAGCAAAGACGAGGCCCTTGATGCTTTCAAGGATTATAAAAATGAAGTTGAAAATCAACTTAGCAAACGAATTAAAACAATTCGTAGTGATAGAGGTGGCGAATATGATACACCGTTTAATGAATTCTGTTCAGAACATGGCATTATTCATCAAACGACTGCACCATATTCACCTCAATCAAATGGTATTGCTGAACGCAAGAACCGTACTCTAAAAGAGATGATGAATGCTATGTTGATAAGTTCGGGTTTACTTCAGAACTTATGGGGGGAATCAATTCTCTCAGCCAACGTCATTTTAAATAGAATTCCATCTAAGAAGATGGATGTAACCCCATTCGAGCTTTGGAAAGGCCACAAGCCTAGTTACAAATATTTGAAAGTGTGGGGTTGTCTAGCGAAGGTTGCTGTACCTAAACCAAGACAAGTTAAAATTGGGCCTAAAACGGTTGATTGCATATTCATCGGTTATGCAACTAACAGTAGTGCATATCGGTTCTTGGTGCACAAGTTGGATATTCCTGACATACATGAAAACATTGTCATGGAGTCAAGGAATGCAGTGTTCTTTGAAGATGTCTTTCTGAGGAAAGACAAAAATCAAGAAGAAACAAGATTTGATAAGCGAATGCGTGAGGCTACTCCTCAAGGAGATGAAGAGGTTTGTCAAAGCAAGCGTGCCAGAATGTCAACTTCGTTTGGACCGGATTTTCTAACCTATATAGTAGAAAATGAGCCAAGGAACTTTTCCGAGGCTATGTCGACTCCAGAAGCTTCATTCTGGAAAGAGGCAGTTGACAGTGAGATAGACTCGATTCTTCAAAATCACACTTGGGAGTTGGTTGATCTTCCACAAGGAAGTAAACCACTTGGTTACAAGTGGGTTTTCAAGAAGAAACTGAAAGAGGATGGGTCTATTGAAAAGTATAAAGTCAGGTTGGTAGCTAAAGGCTATCGACAGAAGGAAGGCTTTGACTTTTTTGACACCTACTCACCAGTGACTAGGATCACTTCTATAAGGATGCTAGTTGCAATTGCTGCAGTCTATAACTTGGAAATCCATCAGATGGATGTGAAGACTGTTTTTCTGAATGGTGAGTTGGATGAAGAAATCTATATGGAACAACCCGAAGCGTTTGTGGTTCCAGGACAAGAGTCTAAAGTTTGTAGACTCGTTAAATCGTTGTACGGACTTAAGCAAGCGCCTAAACAGTGGCACTTGAAGTTTGATCAAGCTATGCTAGCTAATGGTTTCAAGATCAATGAGTGTGACAAGTGTGTCTATATTAAGAGCACACAGAATGCATATGTGATAGTGTGTCTCTATGTAGATGACATGCTAATCATGGGGAGTACTCGGGACATAATCTTAAACACGAAGAAGATGTTGACGAGAAACTTCGATATGAAGGATATGGGAGTTGCCAATGTTATTCTAGGAATTAAAATTTCTAGGATGACCGAGGGACTCGTACTGTCACAAACTCACTATATTGAGTCTGTTCTAAAACGGTTTAATATGGGTGATATGAAACCGGTAAAGACCCCGCTCGACTTAAGTGTGCACTTAAGGAAGAATCGAGGCGAACCTGTAGCTCAGTTAAAATACTCTCAGGTAATCGGGAGTCTGATGTACATAACGAATTGTACAAGACCAGACTTAGCTTGTTCAGTAAACAAGTTGAGCAGGTTTACCAGTAATCCAAGTGATGATCATTGGAAAGCTCTTAACAGAGTGATGAGGTATCTGAAATACACAATGAATCTTGGATTACATTACACGAGATATCCAGCTGTATTAGAAGGATATTGCGATGCAAATTGGATATCAGACAGTAAGGACTCGAAGTCCACCAGTGGATACTTGTTCACGGTTGGTGGTGCTGCTGTGTCGTGGAAATCCACGAAACAAACGTGCATAGCTCGGTCTACTATGGAAGCTGAGTTTATAGCGTTGGACAAAGCTGGGAAAGAGGCTGAGTGGCTTCGGAATTTTCTGGAAGATATTCCGTGCTGGCCTAAGCCGATCGCTCCTGTTAGCATACACTGTGATAGTCAGTCAGCTATAGGACGTGCTCAAAGCAGCATCTACAATGGTAAGTCACGACACATACGTCGAAGACATAACACCATTAAACAGTTGATCTCTAATGGCGTGATTTCTATTGATTATATAAAATCAATGGAGAATCTTGCGGATCCGCTTACAAAAGGCTTGCCTAGAGATCAGATGTCAAGATTGACAAACGGAATGGGACTAAAGCCCATAATGCAAGGATCTTTGTAATGGTAACCCAACCTTGTTGACTGGAGATCCCAGAATATTGGTTCAATGGGACAACTAAGTTATGAAGATTCAGTTAGCACTTACTCATTCCGTCGGATAAAAGTGCTGTCTGCAGAGAATTTTAGGGTAAGCTAAGGCTTTTAATGATGTCCTATATCTTGATAAGTCAAGTGGAGTATGGCAGAATACTCTTGATAGGAATCACCTATGTAAGTGTGAAGTGGGACCGCTTCTATGAGAAAGTCTAGGAGGCAAGATTTCTCTAAAACACTTTCTGAAACCATGTTGTTCATGGCCAAAATGAACACAACCATGAGAACCAAAAGGGTGTTAAAGGAAATATTGTGTAAGTATCATTGTCTTGGTTCACAACAAAGGCTGACTAGTTCAAGACATCAAGTCACTAATTAGCCGAGTGAATCCGATGGTACATCACTATGAAAGATTCAAAGCCAGAAGCTACCTCTTCTGATGCAATATTTTCTTGTCTGACTTCTCCGTAGAGTCTGCATATACATTTGCATTAATTTCCATTCATGTGGGGGATTGTTGGAGAATTAAGGGTTGGATGTGTAAAGGTTTGGGCTTTGGCCCATTAGTGAATGTTGCAAAACTTGGTTGAGCAACGTACTTTGAGCTTAATGAGTTTCCGATAATGAAAATCAAAAACTAGTGAGTTCTTAATTATCTACGTAACGAGTAGTTAATTTTAGGATGTGGAATCACTCAATTATGATATCGGGTGAATGTGAAATTAATGCTCAAAGTGGATGGAAAACGTTGTGGATGGGTGACGTGTCACCCTTATGGAGGAATACCACATTGGATGTGTCCATGTGGCGTAAAGAGCTTCTGACGGACATCGATTGATGACATCGATCGATCGATGTCACTTCGATCGATCGATGTTATCGATCGAAGTTGATCAGAGAGCTTCGATGTTTCTGTCTTACATCGATCGATCTCTTCGATCGATCGATGTCACTTCGATCGATCAATGTCACTTCGATCGATCGATGTGACCGATCGAAGTTGGACAGAAAGGTGAGGAATGATTCTGACGTACATCGATCGATCACATCGATCGATCGATGTGATCGATCGATGTTGGACAGCGTGCAGAATCCTTCTGTTTGTGCAGTTGTGTTTCAAACTTGGAACAAACATTATCCTCCTACAAAAGATAAGATCATTCTAGTATGATCTAACGGTGGTGGAAGAGGCAGCTTTAATCTAACGGCCGAGATTTAAACTGTCTTAACCGCCCAACCGAATGTGGTTTCCATCTAACGCTCCAGGTTTAAACCTGCGAATCAGTTTTCAATCTAAAGGCTGAGATTAAACCTTCCTAATCTAGATAGGAGGTTTTCATCGAACGGCCTAAATTAAACTTCGGTTTTGATCTAACGGACACGGTAACCTGTTCTCCAACCGACTCCCCTATATAAACAGGGCTAGAGATGCATTCTAAACATAATTAATTTTTGCCATTCATAGCATACTGCATTCATAGCATTCGAGGTTTGCATCACATCCAGGAGAAGTCAGGACATTCGAAGGTTCGAAGTAGTTCAAGTTCAGCAGTGCCGCTCAACTGAACAGGTACCCGTTGTATCCTGGGAGATGGTTGCTAACGTCGGTTGGGCACAGTATACCGGAGCAATACGTCTTAAAGACAGAGTTCTCGACTCGCCCCGGGTTTGGTTTATTTTTTTATTTTACTGTTTCATATGCACACATTGAACGACTGCGTCTTGGTACAGGATTGATTGTCTCTAACAAAGAGTTGATTCACATAACGTTTACAAGTCTCATATTCAATACAACCTATAGGCATCTAGTATATTCATAAATGAAGAACGCGTTATCAGAAAGAAAATGAGAAGAAAAAGAAAACACAGATTGAGATGGAAAAAAGGAAATAATGCTGATGAGAACGAATATTCCAAACCCATAGGTAAATTATGATTAAAAAAAAGTGAAAATGTAAAGATATGCTCATGCGAGTTTAATTAGAGAAATTAACTCATCTACTCTCTTTTTCATTTTTCTTATATATGTTATGATATATGTGGGTAACACAATATTTTCGGAATTTGAGTTCGAATCTCTTTTACAATTAAATAAAAAGTGCATGCAATTCATGGTATACACATGGTAAGTATATGAAATAAATTAAAACTATACACGTAAGCGCATAGGTTAATAGAAAAATACCAACGTTATAGAAGCAGTCATGTAAGCGATTTTGTAAGGTAGGAGTTTGAACCCTGCAAGTAAATTAAATTTGAATCTTTTATGCATTTGCTAAGTAAGATAGACTTAGAAAAGTAGTTAGTGAGATGAATTTCAATTTAGAACCGAAAAGTTATACGGGCGAGGCAATAAATTGGAGATTTATTTATTTTACATAGTAAACTAATACTATAAAATGAAAAAGGAAAATCATTACGAAAGTACGAAAAGCCTTGTAATTGCAAGTTTCGTCTACTTATTTGGCAAAACCCAATGATTATGGTGAGCCTCAATTGCATGACAAAAGAAACGCCGGAACGTAACAGCCAGAGATTCGTCAATTTTATCTCTTTTGTTTATAACGCTAAAAGAGTGATACAAATTACGTGGGCAAACATATACATTTATTTAACGGAGGAAATGATGAAACCAATCTATTGCCTCGTATTCTACTGGACTGGTAACACCATTTTTTCTATTTCAGAAGGAATCCACACACATCCACTATAACCATAAGTAAAAGACATCAATATTAACCATGGATGAGATCGGATTCGTCATTCGAATCATTAACTATAATTTTATTTGAATTTGTCTTCGGAATCTGTAGAAAGGAAGTCCCGAAGTTTATTTTTCGGAAAAACTTTTTAATGGTCAAGTCAGTTTTTGTTGATGATTTTCTATATTTAATGACAATAACAAAAAGATGTCTCTTTTTATGGTGATTTTTTATACTTAATGACGTAATGAAAACGTGTCTATTTCTAGGTGTTTGTGTATAAATGATTATCAACAACCTTCGTTGAAATTTTGTGGATGAATGTTTTTAAACCCTGTATTGTTGCATTTTGTATGTCAATTCTGGCTGAGTGCTATGTGGTCTACTGTAGATACAATGCATGTTGTATAGATGTCATCAGATAATTGTCAAGTGTCGCAGTCTACGTAGTAAAAGTAACTATAATTGAGCTCTCTTCAGTAAATTTAACCGAGCTAGCTTTGTATACTGATAACTTGATACTGTTATTGAGATATTATTGTTATTATTGAGTTGTAGTCCTACTCAATTTTGTAGATATTTGTATATATGTTGGCTAACCACTTTGTAGATAGAGTTTATCTATTAGTTAAGATGTGTCCTTAGTTGTAGGAGTAGTTTACCTTCACTTATATATGTACATGTATCTTCTGCATACTTTGTAAGATAGTTACACAAATATCAATATACAAATATTCTTCTTCATAGTATCAGAGCAAACAATTGCGATCCAGTCGTCATCCTAATCATATTTTTCCGGTGGAAGTCGTTTTCGATGGTTTTTTTTTTGTTTTGCTCTTTCTTTGGTTTTTGTTGTCTTCGGTGGTGCTTTCTAAAGTCATCAGCACCGTATTTTTTCAATTGTTCTTTGAAAGTCGACTACAGCAAGTCGACTACAGCAGTCCTTTTATTTCTGTTCATTTGTCAAAAGTAATTCATGGCAACTAAGTCGATTGTCACTACTGATCTCAAGTCGCCATATTACCTACATCCATCAGATCATTTGAACAGATGTAATTTTGGATCAAATGTTCCGATGACAGGCAAGAAAGATTCGGATACTGTTTCTTTTCCGTCTTCCTTATCATCTCATTGGCTTTTTGATAGTGGAGCCAATGCACATATTGTCTATGATCTGTCACTGTATACTACGGTTGTTACTGACAAAATAGCTGCAATGGTACAAACCCCAGATGGTACACATGTGTCCGTTCGTGCCATTGGGACAATCAGGCTCTCGGATTCTTTGGTTCTGCGTGATGTTTTGGGAGTACCAGAGTTTGCATTTAATTTGATATCTGTCAGTCGGTTAGTAAAAGATCAGAAGTGTGCACTGATGTTTGGCCCGTATTTTTGTGTTGTGCAGGAAATGCCATCGAGGAAGTTGATTGGAGTGGGTAGGCAGCATGATGGTCTTTATCGTTGGGTCCAAACTTCGGATAGCCACAGTCTCGCCGCAATAAAGTGCAATGAGTCAGTATGGGATAATCGCATGGGTCATCTTCCTCTTTCAAAGTTTCGTTTTCTTCCTTCTATCGGTGTTTCTACTGAAGAAGCATTTTGCGATGCTTGTAGTCGTGCAAAACAAACTCGTTTGCCATTTCCTCTTAGCACTAGTACAACTATGCAAATTTTTGATCTCATTCATTGCAATATTTGGGGGCCTTATAAAACGCCTAGTTTGTCTGGTGCACATTATTTCTTGACTACTGTTGATGATTATAATCGTAGTACTTGGGCTTATTTGATGAAATCTAAATCAGAAACTAGTCGCTATTTGCTGCATTTTCTGAAATGGGTTCGCACGGAGTTTAACACCACAGTCAAACGAGTCCTAGTGACAATAGCTTAGAATTTACTCATGCTTCTCTGCTTACTTATTATGCTGATCATGGTATAGAAGCCCAAACATCTTGTGTTTACACTCCGTAGAAAAATGGGGTTGCTGAGCGTAAACATCGTCATATTTTAGAAGTCGCTCGTGCTCTTCGTTTTCATGCTTATTTTCCTATCATGTTTTGGGGGGAGTGCATTCTTACTGCTGTTTACCTTATTAACCGAATGCCTGTTACTAATCTTCAAAATAAGACCCCGTATGAGCTGCTGATGAAAAGTGTCCCTCCTTATTCGCATCTTCGTGTCTTTGGTTGCTTGTGTTATGGTTATACTTATCATGGTTCTCGCGACAAATTTGCTCCACGCTCCGCACCTGGTGTTTTTCTTGGTTATCCTCATTCTCAAAAAGGTTATAAAATATTTGATCTATCTAGTCGTAAAGTTTATGTGAGTCGTGATGTATCCTTTTATGAAACTATTTTTCCTTTTGTTGTCAATATTTCTCTTGATCCATCTTGTAGTCCTACCTTGCGTGCCACAATCTCTGCTTGGGACCCCATTGCCTCGTCGCAGCCTATTGCTGCTGACTACTTCTGTCCGGCTGCACCCCAGCAGCATTCGGCTGATAGCCCAGCTGCCCCCTTGCAGCCTCCCGCCGCTCAAGATCTTCCTCCAGCCGAAGGCTCTTTGCCTTCGGCTGACCTGCCTTCTTCCACCTTGGAGTCTCCTTCTAATCCGGTTGCTGTCTCGCAGCCCACGCGAAGTACGCGGTCTCGTCAATTGTCTAGTCGCTTTCAAGATTTTGATGTTGCGTTGCCACCGTCTCTTGTCCTGTCAGCTGCCTCACCTACTCCTACAGCCAACTCCACGGTATTTCCCTTATCTAGTTTCCTTTCATACGCTCGTTTATCCCGTTCTTATTATGGTTATGTTGCGGCCATCACTGCTGGAGATGAGCCGGTTTCTTTTAGCCAGGCTGTTAAGTATGCGCATTGGCGTGAAGCCATGCAACGGGAAATTTCTGCTCTTGAAGCGAATAATACATGGTCAGTTGTTCCTTTACCACCCGGCAAACGCACTATTGATTCTAAATGGGTCTACAAAATTAAGTATAATCCTGATGGCACTATCGAGCGTTATAAGGCGCGTTTGGTAGCTCGTGGCTACACGCAGGTCGAGGGAGTTGATTTTTATGAAACCTTTGCCCCTGTAGCCAAGTTGGTTATTGTTCGTTGTTTGTTAGCTCTTGATGTTGTTCGTGGCTGGCATGTTCACCAGCTCGATGTCAACAATGCGTTTTTACATGGTGATCTCACGGAGGATGTGTATATGCGCATTCCACCTGGTTTTATTCGTCAGGGGGAGAATAATGTTCTTAAGCTACGTAAGTCTTTATATGGCTTGCATCAGGCGTCGCGAAATTGGTATGCTAAATTCACTACTTCTCTCACCACTCTTGGCTATACTCAGTCCCATGCTGACGCCTCATTGTTTGTTTCGTCTGTTGATTCGTCTTTTGTTGTTGTCTTAATTTATGTTGATGATGTTATTGTTACTGGTAATGATCTTACTCGCATCAACGTTTTGAAAGCATATCTTGATCATCAGTTCAAAATCAAGAACCTAGGTCCGCTGAAATATTTTCTTGGTATTGAAGTTGCTCGTTCCTCTTATGGTATGGTTCTAAATCAGCGTAAGTATGTTCTTGATATCCTCATGGAATGTGGAATGCTTGGTTGTCGTCCTGCTAGTGCTCCAATGGATCAACGGTGTCAGTTTTCTAAGTCTGATCCTCTTCTTGATGATCCTTCCTTTTATCGTCGCATTGTTGGTCGTCTGCTTTATCTTACTTTCACGCGCCCTGACATTTGTTTTGCTGTTAATACGCTCAGTTAGTTTATGCATATGCCGCGCAAGTGTCATCTTGATGCAGTTTTTCATTTACTTCGGTATCTTAAAAGTGCTCCTGGACAAGGGCTATTCTTTCCTGCTGCTTCTTCCTTATGTCTTCAAGCTTATTGTGATGCTGACTGGGCTGGGTGTCCTATTACACGTCGATCTACTACAGGATACTTGATTTTTCTTGGCTCAGCCCCTATTTCTTGGCGGTCTAAGAAACAATCAGTTGTTTCTCGTTCATCTGCTGAAGCCGAATATCGCGCAATGGCCTATGCGACTAGTGAGATTGTTTGGTTACGTCGTCTTCTTGTTGATCTCGGCGTCTCAGTTTCTGTGCCAGTCGAACTTCATTGTGACAATCAGCTGCGTTGTACATTGTGGCTACTCCTGTTTTTCACGAGCGCACTAAACATATTGAGATTGATTGTCATTTTGTTCGCCAACATTATTCTGCGGGTTGCGTTTTGCCTCGGAAGATTTCTGGTTCTTTGCAATTGGCCGATGGGCTAACGAAGGCCTTAAGTCCTGCGGTTTTCAAACATTTTTTGAGCAAGTTGGGCATTGTCAATATTCATGCTCCAACTTGAGGGGGGGGGGGGAGGAGTATTGAGATATTATTGAGATATTATTGTTATTATTGAGTTGTAGTCCTACTCAATCTTGTAGATATTTGTAGATATGTTGGCTAACCACTTTGTAGATAGAGTTTATCTATTAGTTAAGATGTGTCTTTAGTTGTAGGAGGAGTAATTTACCTTCACTTATATATGTACGTGTATCTTCTGCATACTTTGTAAGATAGTTACGCAAATATCAATGTACAAATATTCTTCTTCAACTGTCATGTTTTTTCTTGATTTTCAGATTTGAATTTGAGTAACCGAACTTTTATTCATAAATAATAGTCGGCCTATTTCTGTAGATAATACATAAATAATACTCATAAAACCACTTTGAAATTCCAAGACGACATGTTTCCTCATTAAGGTATACAAGCTAAGGTTCAATCATGATGATCTGTTTTCCTTTGACAATTTTCATTATGCACAAACACCGCGATTAACTGCCACGTGTTTATGATATTTTCGGCTCAACAGCAATGATATGACAAAAATATCCGTCCTTATAACAGCAAATTTGGAAATATACATAGACCAAGAACAAACAAGCACACACATACACACACATATATATATATACATATATATATATACATATATATATACATACATTTATATATATAATGATAATTACTTATTATCCTTTTCTTAAATAACTGCTTAATCTTTACTTTTGACCATTTCAAAAAATGTATCATATCTAATATATATGTTCATTTGACGTAATTCTTTAGATAAGATTCTGTTGAGTGTTAAAATAGTGAGACTGAAATGATTTTGATGCCATACCAAATAAAACAAGGGAAAATATGACATTTTAGCTCTAAACTGACTTACTCTTTCAATTGGACATGTCATTGAGTTAGTAGGTGACTTAGCATAGCCTTTACATAATTAATTTCATTCTATTCGGTTGTTTCTAAATACCCAATCCTTAGCCCACTTAACACAGCCCGTTATCCGTTAAGGATTGACCTACTTTAGAAGCCCAGAAGTTTGGCCTAGTTCATGGAAACGCATGTGTGGGTATAAATTGGGCCAGGGGTAATGAATTTTGCTCGAAAAAAACGTGAAGGTATTGAACTCGCTTTTAGGCGCGCTCTAATGACCTAAACAAAATAATGTGGCAAGAAATAAAATCAAAGGAATCAAGTGTTGTCTTGTGTTGAGAATAGGGCTGTAAACGAGCCGAACTAGCGGAACATCCGTTGTTCAAGTTCTGTTCATTTAACTTATTGAACGAGCCGAGCTTGCTCGCTTATTTAAACGAACATATTTAATTGTTCAAACTCGGTTTGTTTAACTCACGAACGACATTAACGAGCCGAACACCTTAAACGGACGGTGTCACTTACTGAGTTCGAACAGAAAGAAGTGGTTCAACCTCACTTCATTAACCCTTTAGCTCGAGTCGAGCTTGAAGCAAACGAACCAAACATACCGAACGGTTCGGTTTATTTACAAGCCTAGTTGACAAGAAAGAAGATTGAGGCGGATGTTTGGTTGTGAAGAACGCGTCAAGAATTACATGGTTACACTTATATGATTAATAGTTTGACGTTATATCTACTTATAGGACCAAAGTTCTTACCTGATTGTATTCTGAACTTACTAGCTGTGACTCTACGTTATTAGAGACTTGGATTGACACTAAATGTTATTACTTCTATTTGAATAACTACAAGCTCATTACATATATTCCCCTAAAAATTAAAGTTTGTTACTGATATAATTGATTATCTTGAATTCAGATATCGTATAATATAAAGGATAAATAAGGAGAAAAGCACTTTAGATCTTTTTCTTTTCATGCAAATAAGGGTTTAGGAAAAAAGAAAACGATTTAGGCCGACTTAAAACTTAGGTTTTAAACAAACTTTAAGTATTCTTTGGTATTTAATGTGACGAGTCGCTTAAAATGTATTTTAGCTTATATACTTGTTTCGCTTCAAAAACTATACACAAACTCCATCACCTATCATGTGTGAATTTCGGACTCCGCTATCAGCTTTTTCTTTCGACGAGGCGGGTTTAACCTTGGACGATATCATGTGTCTTGGGATCAGGTTTGTCAGCTCTTCAAGAACTTGAGGCATAATCATGAAGGCTATTTACTCCATGTTTAACTTTTGAGGATGGTTTTAAGAGGGCTAATAAAATAGTTAGTTGGACATTAAGAACAAAGATGGTTCTAGAGTCTCCAACACTCTATGTATGCCGATTTCTATAAACGGTTGGGAGGGTATAATTGTCATTGAACTTGCTTCATGGGCCATACTTATATAATTATAAAATTTCTTATAATATTTACTTTAAAGAAATTTAATTGAAGAAGAGATAATGAAATTTAATAAAGTGCACTTGGAAGGACTGATATTTTATTAAACCACCTCATAAGAGTCGGAGATACAGAATGATTTATGTTGGGTACAACATCCTCCCCCCCCCCCTTTATCACATGTTTCGTCCTCGAAACTTATGAGCACTAGTCAAAGAGATGTGGGTATGAGTTCCTCATGCTTTCCTCAGTTTCCCAAGGGGCTTCATCAATAGAGTGATGCTTCCATTGCACCTTAACCATGGGAATAGATCTTTTTCTTGGGGCATTTTCCTTCCGATCAATAATACTCTCAGGCTCTTCTTCATAAGATACATCGGCTTCAATCTTCAATGGTTGCTCCTCGATGATATGGCTGGGTTCATGCACGTACCGACAAAGCTAGGACACATGAAATACATCGTGCAGCTGAGACAGCGATGGCGGTAGTGCTAATCGGTAGGCAACTTCTCCAATCCTCTCAAGAACTTCATATGGCCCGATGAACCTTGGACTCAGTTTTCCTTTTATGCCAAATCTTCTTACGCCCTTCGATGGCGAGACCTTTTACCCGCCAAGTGCAATGACAATTATACCCTCCCAACCCTTTATAGAAATCGGCATACATAGAGTCTTGGAGACTCTAGAACCATCTTTATTCTTAATGCCCAACTAACTATTTTAGTAGCCCTCTTAAAATCATCCTCAAAAGTTGAACATGGAGTAAATAGCCTTCATGATTATGCCTCAAGTTCTTGAAGAGTCTCCTCCCTTTTTTTTTAAAACCGCCGGGTAACCCCATGGTGTATTCCAAGGAACCTCCCTCAAGACTATACTAGAAACTCCATACTCTCAAGGATTCACCCAAGCAACTCCCTAAAGGTCCCTTGCATATCTCAACACTCCATTCGGCAAGCTTGGAGCTAAGGAGATTCAAGACCATCATCCTCATAAGCTAAAAAAAAATCTTCTAGTCACTAAGTAAAGATTTTTCAAGCTATTAGGTGGTGCTAGCATCTTGGTGGGTTGGACCTTATTCAATCTCCATTTAAGCTTTATTTTGTTGGAGGAAACTTCAATCCATTTCAACCTAAGGCTCAAGCTACGAAGAACTGCTAAGCTCAAAAGAGGCAAGTATACCCTAGACACTCTTGATTTATTTGTGAAATTGTATGCTTGAATGTATAGTTGTTTTAAGTTATGAACCTTAAATGGAGTACTAAGTGCAAAGCATGAGAAATTTGATGTTTTATAAGAAAAAGGATTGTTGGCATGTTGAGTGATTCTCCCTATGGATATGTTATGTGCCTAATCTAAGCATGATATGAGACTTATTCTTCACTTAAAGGGGCTGTTTTGATGACTAGCTAAATGGTGAATTGTTCTTGTTATGAAGAGACTTTATGAGGCATTAAATGTATAGAAATGCATGAATAGTGGACTGTTTGGTAGGTAGTGTTGGACAGCCCTAAAAGGCCCCTTTTGTATGTCAACCCATGCTAAAAATGGAGTATTTGTTCCCTCAATAAGTTGGTTATATGGCCCTTTACGAAGCATTATTGATATAAGAGGCGAGCATGTTAAAATTGAAGGAATTAGGAGCTTGGTAATTTCGGCTTTCTTAAGGAGTAGGGGAATGATTGAACCTTGTTTCCCATTACTTTAATATATGATTGGAACTCAAGATTTCATGATACATGGTTGGAAAATTTGGGTTAAATATTGCTTATGATGGTTATTTGACTTAACTAAAGGATGCTTGGTATCTTTATGAAAATGCCATGTTCTACGTGTAGCTTACGGGGCTGTTTGGTGTGGGGGTAGTGTGTAGCTTAAGGAATACCATGAGACCTGAAAGGTTCATGCTAAAACATGTACTTGGTGGTTAGCAAGTTATTTTAGGAGTTGGAGTTGGTTTGGGAGATGTTTGAAGAGTATTAGTGTTGATATGTAAGATTCTCTGAAACAGGACTGTTTTGGTAGCAATTTGCTTGGCCTTAAAACGAACCTTAGAAATGTGTAATTGGGCTAAATTTTGGTGCGTCGGTAGCTTGATCTGTATATTGAGTTTGTGTGATGGAAATTCTGCAAAAGAGCTTGTGGTTTGGCCTCAATGGAAGTTTTAGTAAGGACAGGTCACTGCAGATTCTGCAGGTACCCAGGCTGAGAACAATAATTATTTGATCCCTTTAAACATGTTAGATTGCTTTGAAATTTTTATGGTATTTACCTAAGGCATAGATGCACACGTCCATGTGAAGAAATTGGCCTGAAACCTCTGTTTTAAGGGCTAACAACTGAGATGAAAGTCATGGTACAGAACTAAAAAACAGGGCAGTTTGATGTTGTGTATTGTGAGGCCTTGATTATATTTATTTAGACTTAGATGTGATATTTGGGCATTTGGATATTGTTTCTTAGTATGTTGGCTATGTCTTCCAGGTGATAGTCTTAATTGAATGCTATTTTATGGCCCTTGGAACTAAGATGAGGCGGGTACTGCGCTGCAGAATTCTGCAGTACCCCTTGATGGTAATTTAATGTTTTGAGGACTTTAGACATCTCGAAATGTTACGAAATTTTTATGGCATGTATCTAAGATTCCATTATGCATGTTTGTGGCAAAAGCTTCTGGAAATAGGCTCTGAATTGGTGATTTTGAGGCCGTGTGAACAGGGCATTGCTGATGGAATGTTTTTCCAGCTTAAGAGACAAGTCTGTATATGTTACCCATGATGTATTTAGTCATGAATTTCATGTCGCATATCATGCATTGCATTGTCCATGTTTCATGTGATTTATGAAACTGATTTTATGCCAAAGAATTGTAACAAAGCACTCTTTTGTGAAGACAAGTTTTCTGTTTTGAAAGAAAAGTTCCTGGCCAGCACAACCCGCTCCAGATCCGGGGTTAATTGATCTGAGGATGATCATTGATGACCGTCCAGGCCTGGAGATAATAGACCTGATAATGATGACTTATGACCGTCCAGACCCAAAAATAATAAACCTGATGATGATGATTGATGACCGTCCAGGCCCGGAGATAATAGACTTGATGATGATGATTTATGACCATCCAGGTTCGGAGATAATAGACCTGATAATGATGATTGATTGTATGACCATTTTCAGATCCGGAAATAATAGATCTGAAGGGAAGTTCACATGGCCTCAAAATAACCAATTCAGAGCCTATTTCCAGAAACTTTTTCCACAAACATGCATAATGGATAACATTTCGAGATGTCTAAGGTCCTCAAAACATTAAATTACCATCAAGGGGTACTGTAGAATCCTGCAACGCAATACCCACCTCATCTCATTTCCAAGGGCCATAAAACAGCATTCAATTAAGACTATCACCTGGACGACATAGCCAACATACTAAGGAACAATATCCATATGCCCAAACATCACATCTAAGTCTAAATAAATAAAATCAAGGCCTCACAATGCACAACATCAAACTGCCCTGTTTTTTAGTTCTGTACCATGACCTTCATCTCAGGTGTTAGCCCTTAAAACAGAGGTTTAAAGCCAATTTCTTTACATAGACGTGTGCATCTATGCCTTAGGTAAATACCATAAAACTTTCAAAACAATCCGACATGTTTAAAGGGGTCAAATAATTATTGTTCTCAGCCTGGATACCTGCAGAATCTGCAGTGACCTGTCCTTACTAAAAATTCCATTGAGGCCAAACCACAAGCTCTTTTCCAGAATTTCCACCACACAAACTCAATATACATATCAAGCTACCGGCACACCAAAATTTAGCCCAATTACACATTTCTAAGGTTCATTTTAAGGCCAAGCAATTTGCTACCAAAACAGTCATGTTTCAGAGAATCTTACATATCAACACTAATACTCTTCAAACATCTCCGAAACCAACTCCAACTCCTAAAATAACTTGCTAACCACCAAGTACACGTTTTAGTATGAACCTTTCAGGTCTCATGGTATTCCTTAAGCTACACACTACCCCCACACCAAACAGCCCCGTAAACTACACGTAGAACATGACATTTTCATAAAGATACCAAGCATCCTTTTATTAAGTCAAATAACCATCACAGGCAATATTTAACCCAAATTTTCCAACCATGTATCATGAAATCTTGAGTTCCAATCATATATTAAAGTAATATGAAACAAGGTTCAACCATTCCCCTACTTCTTAAGAAAACCGAAATTACCAAGCTCCTAATTCCTTCAATTTTAACATGCTTGACTCTTATATCAATAATGCTTCGTAAAGGTCCATATAACCAACTTATTGAGGGAACAAATACTCCATTTTTAGCATGGGTTGACATACAAAAGGGGCGTTTTAGGGCTGTCCAACACTACCTACCAAACAGTCCACTGTTCATGCATTTCTATACATTTTATGCCTCATAAAGTCTCTTCCTAATAAGAACAATTCACCATTCAGCTAGTCATCAAAACAGCCCCTTTAAGTGAAGAATAAGTCTCATATCATGCTTAGATTAGGCAATCCATAGGGAAAATCACTCAACATGCCAACAATTGTTTTTCTTATAAAACATCCAATTTCTCATGCTTTGCACTTAGTACTCCATTTAAGGTTCATAACTTAAAACAACTAGACATTCAAGCATACAATTTCACAAATAAATCAAGAGTGTCTAGGGTATACTTGCCTCTTTTGAGCTTAGCAATTCTTCCTAGCTTGAGCCTTGGGTTGAAATGGATTGAAGTTTCCTCCAACTTCACCAAAGAGGCACACTGTTTTGGTGAGGAGAAGAAGGGTGAACATTAGCTACTATTTTAATGAACAAAAGAGCTAGATTGAGGCTATATTTCCTTACCAAAATAGAGCTTAAATGGATATTGAATGAGGTCCAACCCATCAAGATGCTAGCACCACCTAATAGCTTGAAAAATATTCACCTAGTGACCATTAGAAGGTCACGGTTTTATAGAGAGAAAAAGGGCACCAGGTAAGCTTCACAAATGCAACTTGAAATTCATTTTGGAATTTAGAATACAATTTACCTAGATAAGTTTTTTTTGAGCTTATGAGGATGATGTTCTTGAATCTCCTTAGCTCTAAGCTTGCCAAATGGAGTGTTGAGATATGCAAGGGACATTTAGGGAGTTTCTTAGGTGAATCCTTGAGAGTATGGAGTTTCTAGTATAGTCTTCAGGGAGGTTCCATCGAATACACCATGGGGTTACCCGGCGGTTTTAAAAAAAGGGAGGAGACTCTTCAAGAACTTGAGACATAATCATGAAGGCTATTTACTCCATGTTTAACTTTTGAGGATGGTTTTAAGAGGGCTAATAAAATAGTTAGTTGGGCATTAAGAATAAAGATGGTTCTAGAGTCTCCAAGACTCTATGTATGCCGATTTCTATAAAGGGTTGGAAGGGTATAATTGTCATTGCACTTGCTTCATGGGACACACTTGTATAATTATATAATTTCTTATAATATTTACTTTAAGGAAATTTCATTGAAGAAGAGATAATGAAATTTGATAAAATGCACTTGGAAGGACTGATATTTTATTAAACCACCTTATAAGAGTCGGAGATACAGAATGATTTCTGTTGGGTACAACATCCTCCCCCCTTATCACAAGTTTCGTCCTCAAAACTTATGAGCACTAGTCAAAGAGACGTGGGTATGTGTTCCTCATGTTTTTCTCAGTCTCCCAAGTGGCTTCATCATTAGAGTGATGCTTCCATTACACATTAACCATGGGAATAGATCGCTTTCTTAGGGCATTTTCCTTTCGATCAATAATCCTCTCAGGCTCTTCTTCATAAGATACATCGGCTTCAATCTTCAATGGTTTCTCCTTGATGATATGGTTGGGTTCGTGCACGTACCGACGAAGCTGGGACACATGAAATACATCGTGCAGCTGAGACAGCGATGACGGTAGTGCTAATCGGTAGGCAACTTCTCCAATCCTCTTAAGAACTTCATATGGTCCGATGAACCTTGGACTCAGTTTTCCTTTTATTCCAAATCTTCTTATGCCCTTCGATGGCGAGACCTTTAAAAACACTTTCTCACCTGCCTGGATCTCCAATGGTCGACGCCTTTCGTCGATCCAAACTTTGTTTCTGTCTTGAGCAACCTTTAACCTTTGCTTGACAATCATCACTTTCTCTCGTGTTTGCTCTACTAGATCGGGTCCCGCAAAAATCTTGTCTCCAATTTCATTCCAATAAATTGGAGATAGGCACTTTCTTCCATACAACGCTTCATAAGGAGACATGCGAATGGATCGGCGATAACTATTATTGTAGAAAAACTCAACCAACTTAAGACTTTTATCGCAACTTCCTCCAAAATCAGGGACACAAGAACGTAACATGTCCTCCAGCGTTTGGATTGTTCTTCCCGATTGACCATCAGTTTGAGGATGAAATGTTGAACTCATCCAAATTTCAGTGTCCATCGCTTTCTAGAAGGTTGTCCAAAATCTAGAAGTGAAGCGAGGGTCGCGGTCACAAACTATACTCATGGGTACTTCGTACAAGCATACAATCTGATCAATATACATTGAAGCCAATTTCTCCATAGAGGCTTTGATTGACTTGGCCATGAAATAGGCGGACTTCGTCAGACGATCAACCACAACCCAAATAGCATCATATCCATTCCTTGTCTTTGGTAGGTCAGTCACGAAGTCCATAGTAACGTGATCCCACTTCCACTCAGGAACTTCAAGGGGCTGCAACAATCGTGCTGGCCTTTGATGCTCCGCTTTCACCCTTTGACAAATAAGACATTTCTCCACGAATTCAACAATTTGATTCTTTATGCAATGCCACCATAACTTCTGCTTTAAGTCTTGATACATCCTGTAGGCTCCTGGATGACAAAATCATGTCACAGTCCATGACAAAATCACGGACTACTATGTCATCATCCTAACAGGTAAGAAAAATTTAGGCAGAATAAAAGAAACTTCCAAAGAAAACATTGCCAAACAACCGACATAGAGTTTACACACCAAGTTCGCAAAATAAAGGCAAATCCGAAATCAAAGTTCTCAAAATAAGTCCACAAAACATAAGCCCAGCATGAAAGTCCTTAAGCTGCAATCCACTCTCACGACTATGAATACGGAACTCGAGGCTCATCATCAATCCACTCTACACCATTCCCTGCAGGCTCTGTGGGGAAAAATAAAAGGGTGAGTGACAAAGTCACCAGCAAGTATACCATGAACAATCATGACATAAATGGAAACTGTACACAAGAACCAAATCCCAAGAACCTCAACTTTTCCGACATACCTGACCTTCAACCAAGTAGCTGCAATGGTAACATAATTGTAACTTAGGCAACAATAGGCTAAGCATTCTACTCACAATTATATGCAACGCATATGAATATGCAAATGCAATGCAACATGATAGGATGAAAACCAATTTCGATCATTCTTACTTTCAAAACATTATCGTCATAAAACAAGGAGTAAAGAGGGTTCAGATCTATTGTCTCCAAATCTAAAACGGTCATACCATTCCCTTTAGATCTATTATTTCCGGATTTGAAAACGCTCATACAATCAATCATCATTATCAGTTCTATTATCTCCGGACCTGGACGGTCATAAATCATCATCATCAGGTCTATTATCTCCAGGCCTGGACGGTCATCAATCATCATCATCAGGTCTATTATTTCCGGGCCTAGACGGTCATAAGTCATCATCATCAGGTCTATTATCTCCAGGCCTGGACGATCATCAATCATCATCCTCAGATCAATTAACCCCGGATCTAGAGCGGGTTGTGTTGGCCAGGAAGTAATGGTACTATAGGAACTTTTCTTTCAAAACAAAAAACTTATCTTCACAAAAGAGAGCTTTCTTACAATTCTTTGGCATAAAATAAGTTTCATAAATCACATGAAACATGGACAATGCAATGCATGATATGCGACGTGAAATTCATGACTAAGTACATCATGGATAACATATACGAACTTGTCTTTTAAGCTGGAAAAACAATCCATCAGCAATGCTCTGTTCACACGGCCTCAAAATCACCAATTCAGAGCCTATTTCCAGAAGCTTTTGCCACAAACATGCATAATGGAATCTTAGATACACAACATAAAAATTTCGTAACATTTCGAATGTCTAAGGTCCTCAAAATATTAAATTACCATCAAAGGGTACTGCAGAATTCTGTAATGCAGTACCCGCCTAATCTTAGTTCCAAGGGCCATAAAACAGCATTCAATTAAGACTATCACCTGGACGACATAGCCAACATACTAAGGAACAATATCCATATCCCCAAACATCACATCTAAGTCTAAATAAATAAGATCAAGGCCTCACAATGCACAACATCAAACTGCCCTGTTTTCCAGTTCTGTACCACGACTTTCATCTTAGTTGTTAGCCCTTAAAACAGAGGTTTCAAGCCAACTTCTTTACATGGACGTGTGCATCTATCCCTTAGGTAAATATCATAAAAATTTCAAAGCAACCCGACATGTTTAAAGGGGTCAAATATTTATTGTTCTCAGCCTGGATACCTGCAGAATCTGCAGTGACCTGTCTTTACTAAAAATTCCATTGAGGCCAAACCACAAGCTCTTTTGCAGAATTTCCACCACACAAACTCAATATACATATCAAGATACTGGCACAACATAATTTAGCCCAATTACACATTTCTAAGGTTCATTTTAAGGCCAAGCAAATTTCTACCAAAACAGTCATGTTTTAGAGAATCTTACATATCAACACTATTACTCTTCAAACATCTCCCAAACCAACTCTAACTCCTAAAATAACTTGCTAACCACCAAGTGCACGTTTTAGCATGAAGCTTTCAGGTCTCATGGTATTCCTTAAGCTACACACTACCCCCATGCCAAACGGCCCTGTAAACTACACGTAGAACATGACATTTTCATAAAGATACCAAGCATCCTTTTATTAAGTCAAATAACCATCATAAGCAATATTTAACCCAAATTTTCCAACCATGTATCATGAAATCTTGAGTTCCAATCATATATTAAAGTAATGGGAAACTAGGTTCAATCATTCCCCTACTCCTTAAGAAAGCCGAAATTACCAAGCTCCTAATTCCTTCAATTTTAACATGCTTGACTCTTATATCAATAATGCTTCATAAAGGTCCATATAACCAACTTATTGAGGGAACAAATACTCCATTTTTAGCATGGATTGACATATAGGTCCATATAAGCACTGTTCATCATTTCTATACATTTTATGCCTCATAAAGTCTCTTCCTAATAAGAACAATTCATCATTCAGCTAGTCATCAAAACAGCCCCTTTAAGTGAAGAATAAGTCTCATATCATGCTTAGATTAGGCAATCCATAGGGAAAATCACTCAACATGCCAACAATTGTTTTTCTTATAAAACATCCAATTTCTCATGCTTTGCACTTAGTACTCCATTTAAGGTTCATAACTTAAAACAACTAGACATTCAAGCATACAATTTCACAAATAAATCAAGAGTGTCTAGGGTATACTTGCCTCTTTTGAGCTTAGCAATTCTTCCTAGCTTGAGCCTTGGGTTGAAATGGATTGAAGTTTCCTCCAACTTCACCAAAGAGGCACACTGTTTTGGTGAGGAGAAGAAGGGTGAACATTAGCTACTATTTTAATGAACAAAAGAGCTAGATTGAGGCTATATTTCCTTACCAAAATAGAGCTTAAATGGATATTGAATGAGGTCCAACCCATCAAGATGCTAGCACCACCTAATAGCTTGAAAAATCTTCACCTAGTGACCATTAGAAGGTCACGGTTTTATAGAGAGAAAAAGGGCACCAGGTAAGCTTCACAAATGCAACTTGGAATTCATTTTGAAATTTAGAATACAATTTACCTAGATAAGTTTTTTTTGAGCTTATGAGAATGATGTTCTTGAATCTCCTTAGCTCCAAGCTTGCCAAATGGAGTGTTGAGATATGCAAGGGACATTTAGGGAGTTTCTTGGGTGAATGCTTGAGAGTATGGAGTTTCTAGTATAGTCTTGAGGGAGGTTCCATCGAATACACCATGGGGTTACCTGGCGGTTTTAAAATAAAGGGAGGAGACTCTTCAAGAACTTGAGGCATAATCATGAAGGCTATTTACTCCATGTTTAACTTTTGAGGATGGTTTTAAGAGGGCTAATAAAATAGTTAGTTGGGCATTAAGAATAAAGATGGTTCTAGAGTCTCCAAGACTCTATGTATGCCGATTTCTATAAAGGGTTGGGAGGGTATAATTGTCATTGCACTTGCTTCATGGGACAGACTTATATAATTATATAATTTCTTATAATATTTACTTTAAGGAAATTTAATTGAAGAAGAGATAATGAAATTTGATAAAGTGCACTTGGAAGGACTGATATTTTATTAAACCACCTCATAAGAATCGGAGATACAGAATGATTTCTGTTGGGTACAACAACCTCCCTCCTCCCTTATTACAAGTTTCGTCCTCGAAACTTATGAGCACTAGTCAAAGAGATGTGAGTATGAGTTCCTCATGCTTTCCTCAGTCTCCCAAGTGGCTTCATCAATAGAATGATGCTTCCATTGCACCTTAACCATGCGAATAGATCACTTTCTTAGGGCCTTTTCCTTTTGATCAATAATCCTCTCAGGCTCTTCTTCATAAGATACATCAGCTTCAATCTTCAATGGTTGCTCCTAGATGATATGGCTGGGTTCGTGCACGTACTGATGAAGCTGGGACACATGAAATACATCGTGCAACTGAGACAGCGATGGCGGTAGTGCTAATCGGTAGGCAACTTCTCCAATCCTCTCAAGAACTTCATATGGTCTGATGAACATTGGACTCAGTTTTCCTTTTATGCCAAATCTTCTTACGCCCTTCGATGGCAAGACCTTTAAAAACACTTTCTCACCTGTCTGGAATTCCAATGGTCGACGCCTTTCGTCGGCCCAAACTTTGCTTCTGTCTCGAGCCGCCTTTAACCTTTTGCTTGACAATCATCACTTTCTCTCGTGTTTGCTCCATTAAGTTGGGTCCTACAAAAATCTTGTCTCCAATTTCATCCCAATAAAGTAGAGATCGACACTTTCTTCCATACAACGCTTCATAAGGAGCCATTCCAATGGATCAATGATAACTATTATTGTAGGAAAACTCAACCAACTTAAGACTTTTGTCCCAACTTCCTCTAAAATCAAGGATACAAGCACGTAACATGTCCTCCTGTGTTTGGATTGTTCTTTCCGATTGACCATCAGTGTAGCGACCCGCTCCCGAGCCCTAACATCGAGAACAGTGCACCCGCCGTATCTCACTAAGGAGAATACAAAGCATCAAAACCAAAACAGATACACGTCAGTGGAAGTCAAAATTTAAAACCTCGAAATAATCATCATCATAAATATCAATGTCTAGGCAAATCTAAATCCGTTACAAATGTTAAATGTAGATATAACTAATTGTCTAAAGTACATAAACCTCGAGTATCGAAAATCATTATCTCAACTAAGCCCTTGAAAGTCTCATTGGAATGTCATCGACCTCAATATCTCCACTCTTGGTCATCCTCGATATGCTAACTCAATCAGCTGTCTATATGCAAAATATGTTAAAGCATGGTTTGAGCGACAAGTCGCTCAGCAAGTAATCCCACTATACTTACCATGGGATCATACACGGAGAACCAAGTGTGATAACGATATATAGCAACATAAAATAATATCATGCTTCTCCTCGCAAGTAAATTTACAACTATGCCCCTAACATCCAAAAGCAAATAGAGTAAATAGACCCAACAAAGTCCAAAACAAAGTCCAATTAAGTACGTAACAAAGTCAACGAACAGACCGATGACCAAGTCAAACCAAACGACAGCCAAACAAAGGTTAGTCCAAGCTAAAACGTGATGCAATTTTTCAAAACAATGCAATGCCAATGTTCCCATTATTTCTAAACTAATGTTTCCAATATCAATGTCCAATGTCCAAATTGAATGTCCATATCTGATTAAACCGATCCAAAAATCCAAATAACCAAATCCTATTTAATCGGTCCAAAGTCCCAAAATCAAATGCAATGGCTATATCACTTTCCCTACTAGTGACTTATACCGTAAGACTTACGAATTGATTCCCCCAAAATCTAAATATACTATAGACACCCTGTTCCAGACTAGGTCGTTACGTCTATAGCTCCAAATATATGCCTTTGCACCCTGTCTCGGACTAGGTAGTTACGCTCAGGCCCAATATATGCATACAGAAGCCCTGTCCCTGACGAGGTAGTTATATCTGCAGCAATCCAAATAGGCATACAGAAACCTTGTCCCTGACGAGGTAGTTACATCTGCAGCGCTCAATAACCAAAATAGGAATCAACCCAGCTTACCAATATATTTCCTTCGTAAGGGTGAATTTTCCAAAAAATATGCAAATGCAATTTCTTAAAACCATTTTCCAAGTACCCAAGTTAGTCCAAATTCCACAATGGGCCAAAATGTCAAATTCATCAAAATTACCAAGTTGTCCTCCAAATACCAAATAATTCCAACAAATAATCCGAATAGTTCAAATGTCCAAAATACCAAATTCCATCACTCCCAGCTGTGTATGTATACCCATGTATATGCCCACGCCCATACATGTGCATATACAAGTATATACGTACACGTTACTCCCTCGGCCCACTTTTCTAAAAACTACCGAAGTTTCAGTTTATATATTTATATGTACAGCAACATACAACTTCTTTAATTTACATATGTCTTAAAATTCCATAGTTTGTATCACATCAGTGGATGTGAACCCAATTTCCCTCAATGCACATATGTGCATCACTTTTCGGCAAGTATAACCTCTTTTTTTTCCTTTTCCCAAATTCACAATAAATCTATATTTATACATATACGACGCACACACACACACACACACACATATATATATATATATGTATATATATTCATGTATTCTTTATTTTATACATATAAATAGGAAAATTGATTACATCTCAGACGATGTATTTTTTTGGCCAAATCTAAAACTGTGAAATCGGCTATATTCTCATATAAAGTAACAATGATACTTCACAATATATATATATATATATATATATATATATATATATATATTCATCCATCTATGAAATCAATAATACTAATGCAAGATCCTTATTTTCGTACCAAGATAATGACACGAATTTCACAAATTCATGATAAGCACAGGGAGGATACTTACAACACATAGATACATATAAGATCAACCAACTATGCAACCATAAATACATCATGCATGATCCGGTTTTATAATCAACATAAACATACAGATTTTCACAAAACATAGCAAGTATAGGGAGTTATTTACCTGTCTCAATATACTATATTGCACGATTGGATTTAGGCTTGTTAGAACCAAAAATTATTTTTTTTCCTTCCTGCTAAGTAACCCGCCGCTGGATTTGGAAAAGGAACAAAACTAACTAAAAAAATTGCTTTTGTTGCTTTGTATGCAGAAGTACGCAGGCTGAAGTTTCAAGAAAAAAAGAGGCTGCCTTATAATTTTTTTTCCTTCTTGCTGATGTTGGATGATGGTTTGTGAGGGGGTGAAAAAGTTTGGCTACACTTTTTTTTTTCTTTCAGCGCAATCGGCGGCCGAATGGTTGCAAATTGTGTATATATAATTTGTATAGTGTATATATATCATATCGATATATGTGAAGTGTTTAGATATAGATGATTAGATTTTTTTAGTTTAGGCAACTTCCTATTAGAGATATGTTTTCCATTTACTTCTATCATATCATAGTCTCTTATTCCAAATCCTAGTTAGTTTAGAATTTTAAATATATCAAATCCTATTTAGTTTAAAAATTTTAAATATATCATATTATTTATTTTCCTTTTATATTTTATAACCCTTCTCTTTTTTTCCTTTGTCCTACCGGGCACAGTCGTAACACTCATCCCTCCTTACAATAAGTTTCGTCCTCGAAACTTGCGTACTATGTAATCAACAACTTAGTGTAATTCTAATTAACTCATTCACCTAAACACCAATCCATCTAAACATCCATTGCGTATTCCGATATGATAATCATTACACTTTACAGCACAAGACCAAGCCTTCAAAATCAATTCTTATACACTTACGAACTAACTTTATAATCATCTCCTTACTTCATTGGAGATATCATCAAAATCTTAGTATATACGAAATATGTGTACGTATATGTTTTTCTATAAGTTGCAAACAGAAAGAAAGGAAATTCATGTAGTTCTAATGGTTGAAAGTATATCATTTCTATTTTAACTATACAAGAATCAAAGTAGTATATACTTGTCTTCACAAGCGGTGTCTCACGTGGCCTCTTATAAAACAATGATGCACTTGTTTGTAAAAGTATTACGAGTATACCCCTTTAAACAATTGAGACACAACAATTGTAAAAATTTCTTTCTATAAAACGATTTGAACATGATGTCTTTTTCTTTCCAAAAGAAATATATATTTTGAAAGCTACTTTTATTTCGCAAAAATAGTGATTTCATCGCAAGCAGATACATAGCTTTAAAACATTTAATGGATAAAATGTTTGTAATATCGATAGTCGACCAATCAAATTATTTCAACAAAAATTGTTGTAACTAAAAACAAAAGTTTAAAATATTGTGTAGGAAATATGTAAACATATTGCTCTTCAAAAACATCAACATTATAAAATGTATCTATTTTTCTTCAAAGTTGTCAAGGGTCGTCGAAATTCCATTTGGTTGATATACAAATACGGAAAGTAAATATAGCCTTGTGAAGCTAGTAGACTATGTAAATAAACGAACTAGTTGAAATACTTAGAAGCAAAATCTTTGAAAACCTTTAAAATATAGATTATATATTGGTATACGTGCTTATATGAAGATAGTTAGCTACTAGAATTTTTTTGTCCATACTTCGTATAATTTCTATAATCCATCTTGATTTTCAAATGAAAATCTATCTATGTATCGTTTCTTATAAGTCTAACCTTCACCTACTATGATTAAAATCCTTAACTTAAATTGTTCAGTCCTAGCATGACGCACTAAATATAAATCGACTTAAGGTGTTCTAATTCACCATGCTTCCGCGCGCCACATTGATCCACCATACTTCTTTACTTGGTGATTTCAACTGTTAATTCTCATCTAGTTTAATCCCATATGAAAAGCAATCAATACTTGTTCATAGTTTCTATATTTCAATTCAAGCCTCCTAGATTCAAGCCAAATAACTCGATGTTCCTAGACATCAACACTTAATTAAAGATTCTGTGACAATTTATCATTCCAATGCACATACTATAGTCGATTCTCGCATGTCTCTATCGATCACTATCTCTAATGAGACTAATATCGTTGACCTATTTTAATAACACTAAATTCAACATCTTAACCATAGACTATAATTTCCTTTGTACAACATCCTTCACTAAACTCTAATGATCATAATGCTTATAAATCGTTTCTTAGTTTCTATCATGCTAGTATAAATCATTCCTTAATGGCTACGATCTCAGCTTAGACCTAATCGCGTTCTGACACTTCTGTCAAAGTAGAGGCATGAACCCGCTTCAGTTACCCTAATTATACCAGGTCTCATGTTGCTGCTATGGGGAAGTAGCCCTAGTAACTGCTGGGCCTGTCTAAATTCATGCATCAACCAGCGCCTGCGGTAGTGCATCGTGGTTCACATTGCAAATTATGTAATTTAATTGTATACCATTCACTTAGGGTTACTAGATTCATCGCTAAGGAAATGTGCAAAGGTTGTGATCAAAACTTAAATACATTAAGTGAATAAAATCATATGGTATACCCTAGGTATGCTTGTCCTTTAACCGATCATCTCCTTAAGTTTAGGGTCATAACTTATTGCTAGGGTCGTTCATAGTATCATCATTTTTTAAGTCTAAGATCACGACTTATTTCCAAAATCATTCTTAGTATATAATCAACGCTTACGACTACAGTTCAGTAGTTATGTCCAAGATCAACTCTTAATCAAAATCGTCACTTATGTCTAAGATCGTGACTTAGGGCAATCAAAATCGTCACTTATGTCTAAGATCACGACTTAGGGGCAAAATCGTAGCTTAACTTCTAGAATCATGGCCTAAATCTACGTTTCCACCGTGGATCTAGAGCCATGCTCTGATACCACCTGTAGCGCCCTGCTCCCGAGCCCTAACATCGGGAACAGTGCACCCGCCGTATCTCACAAAGGAGAATACAAAGCATCAAAACCAAAACAGATACACGTCAGCGGAAGTCAAAATTTAAAACCTCGAAATAATCATCATCATAAATATCAATGTCTAGGCAAATCTAAATCCGTTACAAATGTTAAATGTAGATACAACTAATTGTCTAAAGTACATAAACCTCGAGTATCGAAAATCATTATCTCAACTAAGCCCTCAAAAGTCTCATTGGAATGTCATCGACCTCAATATCTCCACTCTTGGTCATCCTCGATATGCTAACTCAATCACCTGTCTATCTGCAAAATATGTTAAAGCGTGGTTTGAGCGACAAGTCGCTCAGCAAGTAATCCCACTATACTTACCATGGGATCATACACGGAGAAGCAAGTGTGATAACGATATATAGCAACATAAAATAATATCATGCTTCTCCTTGCAAGTAAATTTACAACTATGCCCCTAACATCCAAAAGCAAATAGAGTAAATAGACCCAACAAAGTCCAAAACAAAGTCCAATTAAGTACGTAACAAAGTCAACGAACAGACCGATGACCAAGTCAAACCAAACGACAGCCAAACAAAGGTTAGTCCAAGCTAAAACGTGATGCAATTTTTCAAAACAATGCAATGCCAATGTTCCCATTATTTCTAAACTAATGTTTCCAATATCAATGTCTAATGTCCAAATTCAATGTCCATATCTGATTAAACCGATCCAAAAATCCAAATAACCAAATCCTGTTTAATCGGTCCAAAGTCCCAAAATCAAATGCAATGGCTATAGCACTTTCCCTACTAGTGACTTATACCGTAAGACTTACGAATTGATTCCCCCAAAATCTAAATATACTATAGACACCCTGTTCCAGACTAGGTCGTTACGTCTATAGCTCCAAATATATGCCTTTGCACCCTGTCTCGGACTAGGTAGTTACGCTCAGGCCCAATATATGCATACAGAAGCCCTGTCCCTGACGAGGGTAGTTATATCTGCAGCAATCCAAATAAGCATACAGAAACCCTGTCCCTGATGAGGTAGTTACATCTGCAGCGCTCAATAACCAAAATAGGAATCAACCCAGCTTACCGATATATTTCCTTCGTAAGGGTGAATTTTCCAAAAAAATATGCAAATGCAATTTCTTAAAACCATTTTCCAAGTACCCAAGTTAGTCCAAATTCCATAATGGGCCAAAATGTCAAATTCATCAAAATTACCAAGTTGTCCTCCAAATACCAAATAATTCCAACAAATAATCCGAATAGTTCAAATGTCCAAAATACCAAATTCCATCACTTCCAGCTGTGTATGTATACCCATGTATATGTCCACGCCCATACATGTGCATATACACGTATATACGTACACGTTACTCCCTCAGCCCACTTTTCTAAAAACTACCGAAGTTTCAGTTTATATATTTATATGTACAGCAACATACAACTTCTTTAATTTACATATGTCTTAAAATTCCATAGTTTGTATCACATCAGTGGATGTGAACCCAATTTCCCTCAATGCACATATGTGCATCACTTTTCGGCAAGTATAACCTCTTTTTTTTTCCTTTTCCCAAATTCACAATAAATCTATATTTATACATATACGACGCACACACACACACACACACATATATATATATTCATGTATTCTTTATTTTATACATATAAATAGGAATATTGATTACATCTCAGACGATGTATTTTTTTTGGCCAAATCTAAAACTGTGAAATCGGCTATATTCTCATATAAAGTAACAATGATACTTCACAATATATATATATATATATATATATATATATATATATATATATATTCATCCATCTATGAAATCAATAATATTAATGCAAGATCCTTATTTTCATACCAAGATAATGACACGAATTTCACAAATTCATGATAAGCACAGGGAGGATACTTAGAACACATAGATACATATAAGATCAGCCAACTATGCAACCATAAATACATCATGCATGATCCGGTTTTATAATCAACATAAACATACAGATTTTCACAAAACATAGCAAGTATAGGGAGATTATTTACCTGTCTCAATATACTACATTGCACGATTGGATTTAGGCTTGTTAGAACCAAAAATTATTTTTTTCCTTCCTCCTAAGTAACCCGCCGCTGGATTTGAAAAAGGAACAAAACTAACTAAAAAAATTGCTTTTGTTGCCTTTGTATGTAGAAGTACGCAGGCTGAAGTTTCAAGAAAAAAAGAGGCTGCCTTATAATTTTTTTCCCTTCTTGCTGATGTTGGATGATGGTTTGTGAGGGGGTGAAAAAGTTTGGCTGCACTTTTTTTTTCTTTCAGCGCAATCGGCGGCCGAATGGTTGCAAATTGTGTGTATACGATTTGTATAGTGTATATATATCATATAGATATATGTGGAGTGTTTAGATATAGATGATTAGATTTTTTTTAGTTTAGGCAACTTCCTGTTAGAGATATGTTTTCCATTTACTTCTATCATATCCTAGTCTCTTATTCCGAATCCTAGTTAGTTTAGAATTTTAAACATATCAAATCCTAGTTAGTTTAAAAATTTTAAATATATCATATTATTTATTTTCCTTTTATATTTTATAACCCTTCTCTTTTTTTTCTTTGTCCTACCGGGCACAGTCGTAACAATCAGTTTGAGGATGAAATGCTGAACTTATCCGAATTTCAGTGCCCATCGCTTTCTGGAAGGCTATCCAAAATCTAGAAGTGAAGCGAGGGTCACGGTCACAAACTATACTCATGGGTACTCCGTGCAAGCATACAATCTGATCAATATACATGGAAGCCAATTTCTATATAGAGGCTTTGATTGACATGGTCATGAAATAGGCGGACTTCGTCAGACGATCAACCACAACCCAAATAGCATCATATCCATTCCTTGTCTTTGGTAGGTCAGTCACGAAGTCCATAGTGACGTGATCCCACTTCCACTCAGGAACTTCAAGGGGCTGCAACAATCGTGCTAGTCTTTGATGATCCACTTTCACCCTTTGACAAATAAGACATTTCTCCACGAATTCAGCAATTTGATTCTTCATGCCATGCCACCAGAACTTCTACTTTAAGTCTTGATACATCTTGTTGGCTTCTGTATGAATAGATAGGCAGGAACTATGAGCTTCCTGAAGTTTTTCATTCTTTATGACATCATCATTAGGTACGCATAACCGATCCCTAAACCATATGTTGTCATCATCGCGGGCCTCAAAATCTTCAGATGGCTTCATTTTCAACTTATCCTTGATCTTCTTCAAAGCTTCGTCCTTTCCTTGAGCCTCTTTAATTTTATCAATTAATGAAGCCACTTGGGAGACTGAGGAAAGCATGAGGAACTCATACCCACATCTCTTTGACTAGTGCTCATAAGTTTCAAAGACGAAACTTGTGATAAGGGATGACGATGTTATACCCAACAGAAATCATTTTGTATCATGTGGCTTGGGATCAGGTTTCTTTCTTACATTTTTTTTGTTAAACTCGTTAGGTCTAAGATGGTAGGGACCTTTGAAGTTAGAGATTTACCCTTTTGCATATTTCGCTCCTTAGACCAGGAATAACAGAATATTAACAGATAAGAAGTTGTTATGTCATCAACATCAACGCATACCCAGTATATTTCAACGATAGCAAAAGCTATCGTTAGAGTCTGAGAAGGGTTAGAGGCAGACAAACAATACCTCAATCACAAAGGATAGAAAATTTGCTTCCAGTGAGACCCCCGGCTCTATATGTATCTATGTAGACAAATGATGAAAGACAAACACAAACAAAAAATACAAAATTATCTAAGTATAGAGAGTATTGAATCCCCTAACAAACAAAGACGGTTTCCTCAATCCATACTTTAACATCCAAGAAAAATCTGTTGTTTCTACTTGCCTTAAAAGTTCAGGTTTCAAGATTATATGTGACTTGTTTTAGCCAAAATTTAGCTGCCATGTCCCTATATTATTCTATCACAACTTTTGCTACATTGGTTTTAAAACAACTTTGCCCCGGGGGGGGGGGGGGGACCAAGAGAATTTAATGCATTATGATTTATGATGGGCTACCAAGAGAATGTGTTTGTATTTTGTGTAATGGTTGAGTTCTAGGTATACTATAAATACAAGTAAGAAAAAATTGAACACTTTACTTGTAACATGGAATGACACATTCTCTTTTTAGTTCATTACAAAATAATCAATTATGAGAATCTAGTCAATTACAATTACATCTGATCAACATTGATGCGTATCACATGAAAAGCTTAATGCACCTAAGAAAACAAGTAACACTTGAATAAAACATAGTGTTCTAACTGAATCCTGGTTTCATGAAAATTTAGTGTTTGGAAATTAGAAACTTTTATCACCACTGACTTATAAGTCACACCACAAAAAGAATTTCATTTACCGATGAAAATTTTACCGACGAACCGCAGTTCGTCGGTGTCGCGTCGGTACTTTGCGACGCATTTGCGATACACTAATTTTCGTCGTTAATTGCGACGAAAATACGATGAAAGGCATTGTTGCTAGCAGAAAAGTAGTCAGATTAATACGTTCGTCGGTGTTTTGTCGGTGGTGCGTCGCTATTCTGTATGTTTTATTCGTCGCTATGTAGTTTGTAGCCTTACGTCGCTATATCGTAGCTATTTTGTCGCTAAAATTCCAGAACAATGATAAAATAAATTCGTCGGTGAGTAGGTTCTTGGCGTTGTGTATCGTCAGTTTTTTTGTCGATGAAACCCGCATGTCGCAAACGTTTTGTTTTACTTTTCATTCATATTCCGATTTGTCATTGTGTCGTCGCAGATTCGTCGAGGATTAAACACGTGTATTAATTAAGAAAAAGAAAGCAGTGATTGGAAAAAATTTTATTAATTTAATAATAAAAATTTTACATTATGAAACGAAAATTAAAAAAAGAAATCTAAAAGAGAGGCACAGAGGGGCCGTTCACTCTTCGTCATCGGAAGAAAGAGTGGCTGCCACATTATCTGCGAACTCTCTGAGGAGGCGCTTCAGTTTGGAATATCTGAATTTCAACTTCCGCAGCCTTCTAGTCATGCTGTGCAGTTGTCTCGACTGCTGTTGCATGTTTGCTATCAGCATACGGTAGTCGATATCCTGTTCCGGCGTTTGTTCTTGAGCATCCTCTCGCGGTAGTGGGCCATACACAGATACGGAACCCTCCCGCTCAACCGATGGTGGTTGGGGAGGAGGCCCTTGTGGCGGGGCACTGTTTGCCCCTCCACCACGCCTTGGGGTTCTTCTAAAACGACGCGGCATATTTTGATGTTTTATAACTTTGTATGTGTGTATATATATGTGCGGATGTTTGGGGTATAAATAGGTAATTTTAGCGACGGTATAGCGACGAACTTGCGACGCATTCTTCGACCGTTAACCAAGCTGGGAATATGTGCGGGTGTGACGCTTCGTGCGAATTAGCGACGAATTAGCGACGAACTTTGTGCGGGCGGGACGGTTCGTTCGAGTTAGCGACACACTTAGCGACGAATTAACGACGTAAACACGTTCTAATGAACAGACGGCGGAATAGCGACGCATTAGCGACGCCTTAGCGACGCATTATAGCGACGCAACATGAAATAGGTGTGACGGTTCGTTCGAGTTAGCGACACACTTAGCGACAAATTAGCGACGTAAACACGTTCTAATGAACGGACACTGCGGAATAGCGACGCCTTAGCGACGCAACATGAAATAGGTGCGAAGATAATATCGTAATATCGCACGTTGTAACCGTTGGGAACTGAACGGAATAGCGACGCACTAGCGACGCCGTAGCGACGAAACGCGTCAATGGGGTGAAATAACGTCGTGCGTCGCTAGGGCGTCGGTAAAGCGTCGCTAATTTCCAATAAATTCGCGCATCATTAGTTCTCGTCATTGTATTAAGTTTCGCGGATAATATGTTCTCGTCTCGTCGTTGTATTAAGTTTCGTCGATATGTTTAGTAGGTTCTCGTCTTAGTATTAAGTTTCGTCGGTATATAGTTGATGTTTAGTCGGTCAATTAATCGTCTCAAATTTTTCTGAGCCACATTTCGTTTGTATTTTAGCGTCGTCAAAATTCGTGAGAGATTAAACACGTGTTTAAATTAAGAAAACCGAAAGCGATGATTAGAAAAATAAAACTTCATTAATATAAAATTGTAAATTACAAAATATACTAGGACAATAATGGAAAAACTAATCTAAATGAATAACGGAGAGGAGCCATTCACTGTTCGTCATCCGAACAGAGAGTAGCAACACTCTCTGCGCACGCCTTCAGGAGGCGTCTCAGCTGTGCAGCTTCGGATTAATCCGCATCTGCCTTGTGTCCAGGTATTGAAGACGCTCATCCTGATACATAATATGCTCCCTCAGGTCATCCACTGTTTTCCACAGTTCTTGTATTTCTTTATGGAGATCGCCAATTTGGCGATCCCGACGTGGCCCAAAAAGACTGGGTTCAGAGGACTCAGCCTGTGGGGGTGATTCTTGTGATGGAGGAACTGCTGAAGAAGAGGGTTGTTGAATAGGCTGTCTTGCCGCTGAATGGCAACTACCACGTCGCGCTTGCGCTTTAGTACGAACCATATTGGGTCTTTTGTTATGATTATAAAGGAGGTTGTTTTCTATGTAGTTGGGGGCACGGTCCATCCTGTTTATATAGGGAATTCAGCGACGAAAACGCGACGTACATGCATCGAAAGTGTAACAGTCGGGCTGTGCCAAATAGCGACGACGTAGCGACGAACTCAGCGATGAAACACATCGTATGCGTCGCTGTGCGTCGCTAAGTCGTCGGTGTTTGTGTTTGTTTCCCGGGATTTGTGTTTCTTGGTCGTCGCTAAGTCGTCGCGTAGTCGTCGGTATTTGTGTTTGTTTGTTGCCGGGATTCGTGTCTCATGGTCGTCGCTTAGCGTCGCTATATCGTCGCTAATACGTCGGTAATATTGCAGGCTGGGAACCATAAAACGCAGCTTTCTTCTTCCACTCTTCTTCCATTCTTCTCCCATTTCAAACACAAAAATCATAACTTTTCTACGAAATATAGAAGGAAGAAATCTTATTGTGTGAAATTTTGATGTTTTCCACCACCGAGAAAAGATAGCTGTTGTTATTTTGAAGGTATAGCGAGAAAATGGATCCGAGGAGGAGCGATAGAAAGTGGATGTACGAGAGAGTAAACAGCGGGGAGTGGAGTTTTAGATTTGTTGAAGGTCTCGAAGAATTTATGGATTTTGCGACGAGTAATGAAAGTGGAACGCAAGATTAGATGTCCGTGTAAGAAATGCAAGAACCGTAAATATATGCATCCGGGTGACGTGAGGGTTTCACTTATTGAAACAAGGTTTCGTGCACAATTACCATACATGGTACTAGCCACGGCGAATATGAGGGGGGCGTCTACATCTGCAACTGTACACGTCGAAGGGGACCCGGTCAGTTGATGCCGAAGAAATAGGCGAGGGATCTCACAACCCATACGTGCAGATGGTGCAAGACGCAGCCGCCCGGCGCATTTACGGGGAGAGCAGTACTTACAAATGCAGGATCAGGAATGAACAGCCGCGTGTATTCGTGGACGAAGATCCGAACCCTCAAGCGAGACAGTTTTTTGAGATGCTGAACGCCGCCAACACGCCGCTGTATCCCGGTTGCGGTAGTCACACACAGATGTCCATGATCGGTCGGATGACGAGCATGAAGACGGAGCACCGCATGACGGAGAGATTATACGATGGGATGTGTCAGCTGATGAGGGAATCTCTTCCCGAAGGGAACACAATGGTCGACAGTTTTTATTCGACGAAGAAACAGCTGCAGGCGTTGGGACTGCCGGTTCAGAAGATCGATTGTTGTTCAGAGGGGTGCATCATATACTGGGGCATCGACGAGGATAAAGACAAGTGCAGTGTTTGTGGGACACGCAGGTGGAGAACGAACAAAAGAAACTGGAACGTGCCAAGAAAGCAATTCTACTATTTACCTCTCGCCCCTAGACTGCAGAGGCTCTACGCATCCGGTGCCACAGCTAGCCAGATGAGGTGGCACGCGGAGCACTACACGAAAGATGGTGAGATGTGCCATCCATCTGACGGCGAAGCTTGGAGGACGTTCGATGCGACACATCCGGGTTTTTCGTCGGAGACAAAGGAACGTTAGGTTGGGTTTATGAACAGATATTCCCTATATGAACAGATATCTCAGGCATTTGAAGCTGAACATCAAGAACAAGGCGAAGTCGAGGCCTCGATGTGCAATGCCTACCTGACGGAGGAAGCCTCGACCCTTCGTGTCTCATTACTTCGATCTAGATGTCCCGTCGAGGTGCAGAGATGTTCCCCAGAACGACGACGGCATTTCCAGATCCGGTTGTCCTCCCGATATTCACACATCGATCAGATTTCACGGACAGGGAAAGGAAATGATATTGGGGGACAGCGACCTGAAGATTGCTCATTCTTATGTTCTGCGCAACTGCCGTCAAGTCGACCGTTTCCAGAGGTATAAACGATATCCAATTTTAATTTGTAAATACCTTGCGCTACTATATCCATTATACTACAAAGATATACAGGGTACTCATTCGTAATTTGCTTCAGCTTGTTCGTTGATTTATTGCAACACCGTTCATCGGGTATGTCGAGCGATTGCAATAAACAATGAGTTAGATGCCAAGTTTGCTGATTGGTTCAGGTGGCATGTAAGTTACATATTTGCCGGTTACGTGTACGTCATGTGATACGCATTTATTGCCCCGCCTGATGTATACTTACTTGTCGTTTTACAGGCGAGCAAAGGTCATCTGGCTGACGATGAGTACGGTTACATTCTGACACCAGTAGCCGAGGGTCCATTGAACAAAGTCACGCGCCACGATATGTGTTTTGTCAACGGTTATAGATTCCACACAGTCTCCCATGCCAGCCAAAAATCAATCGGAGAACAGCGGAGTGTGGTCAAACGGTACTGACAATAGCCCGGACGAGGATGACTTCTACGGCTACCTTACTGACATCATCGAGCTCGAATATCCCGCATTGCCTATAAAAGCGGGTGGTGTTATTCAAATGCGAATGGTACGATCCCAACTCGGGAAGGTTTATCGCGCTGGCACAAAGGTTCATGACCGATATAAGTTTGGTAGACATACACCAAGGGCGACGGTACAGAAAGTACGATCCATTCGTTTTGGCTAGTCAAGCGTCCCAGGTGTACTATCTATCGTATTCCAACAACGAGGATGAATGCGAGCTCAAAAGACTGGCGAGCCGTGTGCAAAGTGAAATCGAGCAAGTTTGATGTCAGTATACAGACAGGTTCAGATGGCACGGATTGCCGCATTTCAAGAAGAAAACCCGCCCGTTCTGGATACGACACATGTTGAACTGCACAACCTCCCTCTAAATGACCCCAACGGCGGTTTCAATCGAAATTCATCTCAACATACAACCGCCTGACAATATTGAATATGTAGGCGAAGACAAATACGAGGATGAAGAGGACGACGAGCATGTAGATGAAGATGAAAATGAAGATTGAAGATGAAAATGAGGATGAAAATGAGGATGCGTATGAGGATGCGGATGACAATGAAGATTGAGGTTAGTCACAATTTCTTATGTACCTCATTAGGCGAAAGTGTGTATATGTTGATTTTCTTATACACATGTATATACATAATGTGTGTCGGTAAGTACTTTATATTTTGTATTCTTTTTTTCAATACTGAAGACACCGACGGTTTACCGACGAAACGTGTCGTCGCACATTTGAAATAACGACGACACAAGAAATAGCAACGACACACGAAATAGCGACGAACTCCAGTTGCTATTTCGTTCGCAAAATTTCGCACTTAAAATAGAAATCCCCCTTCTTCTTCCCCATTTCAGCGAATTTCAAAACTCCCTCCCTTCCTCTCCCCCACCGGTGACCTCCCCGCCCCTCTAATCCTTCCTCTTGACCCATAGGCCGAAAGACATCAAAGAAAGAAAGGAAGAAGGTGAAATCTTTTCCAAATAAGCAAGGATTCAAGAGTAGAGGCAAGTATTTTCTTTTAAAGTTTAATTATTTAGTGCCTTGAAGCATTAAGGGCATAAATCTTCAAGAATCTAACTTGTTATATATTGTTTAGTTCTCTCTCTTGTTGGAGTTATTAGAAAAATGAAGAAGGGTCTAAGGGGAGGGGACGGATTTCTTGGTAATGGGCTGCTGGGGGTGGCTCTCTACCCATGGCTTGGTTCAGGAAGTGGGGAGGGTGGATTTAGTTTCACAAACCTCATATTTGTTAATGGCGGGGGGTTTGCTGTGGCGGGTGGGTGTCGGAGGGGGTTGCATGTGGGTAGGGGTGGGGCGGGGGGTTGTGTTGTTGGTGGGGATGGATGTGGCGGGGGGCTGTGGGGCGGGGGTGGCTGTGAAGGGGGGGCTTGGGCAGGGGTTGGGAGGGGTGGGGGTTGGCGGGGTTGGCTGTGGTTGGGAGGGGTGGGTGTGGGCGGGGGTGGGTGTTGGGGGGGGTTGGATGTTGGCGGAGGGGCTGTGGGCAGAGGTGGGCAGTGGGCGGGGTGATTGTGGGGGTGAGTGGTGGGTGATTGTTGCGGGGTTGGAGGGATTCGGTGGGCGGGTGGGTGGTGGAGGCCGGGTGGGGGGGGGTGGCTATGCATGGGGCTGGGTGGCTGTGGGTGGGGTCCGGGTGGGGCAGGTTCGGCTGGATGGGGCGGGGGTGGGGCGGAGGTGGGGGGTTTATATATGTATATATATATTATATTACACATATATATACATATATATATACATATAGAATATATATACATATATAATATATATAGATATATATATATACATATAATATATATATATATATATATATAATATATATATATATATTCGGCCATTAAGTAATTTTTGGCTTAATTGACTTTAATTTTATCAATAGTATGTTTCAATAGTTAAGATATAATATGTGATGAAATATGTATAATATATATGTTAAGATATGAAAATGAATAAGTTTTGGATATTACATACTATTTTGCCTTGCATGTACCGAAAAAGGGCTGTTGGTGACTAGGGTGCGTATGCACCAAAATTGTTGTTAAGGTTGAATTAGTAGAAATGTGGTGTGCTTGGCCAATGAATGATGCATGTACAAACTTTTGTAAGAGGTTTGCATATGATTTTCGGTATGATACTAGTTCAAGGTGTTTACTACGCTCGAGAGCTGGACATACATTTGTCTTTGGAGAGGCCATTAAGGCCGGGAAACCTCCGATAAACGAATAGGTCATGCCGAAATTTTCAAAATTATTAATATCTTGCATTAAATGTATGCAAACACTTGTCATTTTTGGACATCTTATTTGTCTGGCCAACCGGTGTCCTAAACTCGTTGAATGTGCCTTTTAAATTTTTCACCCTTGCAGATCTGATGGCTAGTGAGGGTTTTCCGACTCGATCTACACATGACATGTCAGGAGAGTTTGATAGGTTCCTCTCTCAGCATGAGCAGCTTGGGTCGGTTTCGACCGCAGCTCTTGCTGCGGACGCAGACCTTTTAGGGTCTGCCGAGAGGTCCGCACCCCCCGATCTACGCCGCCACCCACACCCACCGGTTCAGCACCTCATCCGGCGTCTGATGCGGCATCGGACGAGGGTGTCATACAAGGGCGTCGTGCCCTCCCTTGGTCATATGATACCCATACGTAAGTAATAATTTTTTTTTAACACGTTTTCAAATATATTTCACGCGTTATTTTTTCTTAACAACTTCACCTCTTTCAGGTTTGCAGCGGACTCGGGCCAGATTTCCGGTTGCATCACTCGGTCCTTCCACCTGAGGCAGGACCCAGCTGGATACCGCTGGTCCCTTGTCACCATGCAGACACGTAGATTCTACTGGGATGAGTTTCAGGTATTCAAATTTGGTGAATTTCACTTTTTGATACGTAATCGATCATTACTTTTCTAACCACGTTTTTACTTTTCCTCCGTATAATAATTGCAGAAGGCGTACAGCTGGCCAGCTGACATCGCCCACGACGTGGAGCAGGCCTGGCGGCATAGGGCCGCCACACGCTACAGGGACTTCATCAACTCGCACAAGACCAAGTGGGAGCGTGACCCCAATTATGCCAGGCCTGCCTACATATCCGAGGCCACCTGGGCGGGGTGGATAGCAGGTTGGATGGACCCTGCTACCCAAGCCCGCAGCGCCCGGAACGCGGCGAACCGGCGCAGCGGCAATGTACAGGGCCCAGCACCTGCCACACACTCAGGTGGGTCGGTTTCCCACGCCACCACGATGCGTTCTATGGTAAGTATTTTAATATTGGATTATTTAGATTCATTGATTTCATTGAATTATTTAGATTCATTGACTTAAGTGGATTATTTACATTCATTGACTTAAGTGGATTATTTATATTCATTGATTTCTTATGTTGCGCTGTTGTTTTTTGGTATTCGTATATGGTTAATTTAAGTAGTATTTTTCATTTGCCTTTTTCTTTTTATTTTTGCTTTGACTTGGGAGAGGCCTTTAAGGCCGGGATACCTCCAATAAACGAATAGGTCATGCCGAAATTTTTAAAATTATGGATTTCACTAACATATTTTATTTCATTCTTTCAGCAGGAGGAGACGGGGGAGTGGCCAGCCTCCTACGATCTCTTCTACAAGACGCATCGGAAGAAAGCCTCCGACGGAACGGAGGACTGGATCACGGCGAAGGCGCGCGACATCAGTGTAAGTAGACTACGATATCATTTTTTTTCTTAGTTGTTTTATTTTATTGCTAAACCCTAAACCCTAACAATTCTTATTCTCATTTCAGGACGAGTACAACAGACTACTCGCACTTAGGGGAGAAGAGGCCGACAAGAACCGCGCTTATTGGGATGCGGTTCGGACCGTCGGCCCTCAGAATAAGAAGAAGAGGGAGGTGTACGGGGTCGGATCAGCAGCGCCGCGATTCTTTCCCGAAGTTCTGCATGCAGGTGCTTCCTCTGAGGCCAGCACCTCCGCGCCTTCTACGGCCCCAGAGAGTCTTTCGCGCCTGGAATCAGAGCATGCGGCGCTGCAGCATGAGGTGGAGACCATCAGGGCGCAGCATGAGGAGAGCGTACGAGCACTGCGGTCGCAGCTGACTCAGACCCAGCAGGAGCTGCAGCAGTCGCTTCAGCAGGCGATTCAGCAGGTGCTTGAGCATGCAGCAGCAGACGATGCAGGTGCAGCAGCAGACGATGCAGGTGCAGGAGCAGACGAACCAGCAAATCTCGCAGCTATCGCATCTCATCATCTCTGATTTCCAGCCTCGCAGTCTCAGCCTCCCCCTGATGGTCACTCTTCTCCGCATGATCCCCCTCCATCTTCCTCTGCATAGTATTTCATTTTTTGATTTTTCGTACAGTCTATTTCGTTTATTGTATTGAGATATTCTTTGTACTTTTATATTTTATATGACATTTATACGGATTCTATTTCGTTTGTGTTGTTTACGAACTTCAATACGCAAGTACTGTATTTCGGTATAACATTCGTACAAATGATTTAATATACAAAATATTTTTATTATTATAAAAATTAAATAATAATAAAAACTATTTAATTAATAATATATTGTATTATTTATAAATTAAAAATATTAAATTTAATATTAAATATTAAATTAAAAATAGCGACGAACCTGCGACGAAAACGAAATGTCGCAGACCGAAATAAAAAATCAAAAATTTAAAAATAGCGACGAAAAAATATACCGACGAAACTTTGCGACGAAAAATATGTCGCAGAAAGGAAATAAAAAAATAAAAAATTATAAAATAGCGACGAAACATACACCGACGAAACAACGACGGGTATCTGGTCGCAGAACTGACAGTTTTTCGTCGCAATTGTGCGACGCAACACCGACGAAATTTTTCCGTCCCAATATAGCGACGTTCACCGACGAAATTCACTTTGCGACAAGCCGTATCGCGACCAACTTTTTTCGTCGCTATTTCGTCGCTAAATGTCTGTAACGACGACATAGCGACGACTTTTGTCTGTCGCTATATGTCTTTTTTTGTGGTGTCAAGAGATTCTATCAATCACCTTATATATAACCAACGAGACTTGTAACCAACTCACTTATTACTTAAGGGCAAAAGAGCAACTGAAGTTGTATATCCCTACTTATGGTCTGTCACATTTATGTTTTCCAATCTCCACTATCTGTAATAACTTGAAGAATTCAGAAAAACCATATAAGTTACAAATGTTATAAAATAAAAGGAGATTGAATAAGTCTATTGCAACTTATGATTTGAGGGTCTTTTTACCTCGATATATAAGGTTTGTTGGATTTTTCACTAACATGGTTACTCATCAATTTACACAAATGTAACGGAGTGTTACAACAATAACAACATTACCTCATTGCCTTAGAGGCTCTCGCCTATGGCAGAATAAGGAGGGTCGGATGTACGCAACCATACCCATGTGTTAGACTACACATAGGTTTTTTGCTAATGACGCATAATGATGCGTCAAGCTCTGTCGATCAACTGTTACTTCACAATATAAGAAGTGCAACTAGTTTAGTGAGTCATTTTGCTTTATTCCATCGTATTCCAAAGTAACGGAGTGTTAAAAACATAAAAATTCAATCATCAACCAGTGATCATCACATATTTCAAGAGGTACTATAAATTAGATTAAGATGAAATCAAAGGAATTATAATCTCAGAATAGCATGAGATATTTTCTGCAATCCTAACCGTCAGGTGATAGTAGAACGGATAATGCTCTCTACGACATAGTTCAGTTGGTACTTAGATTGGAAAATTACTTAAAAAAATCACAGGTTCAAACCGTGACACGCACAGAATGAGAGTAATGCTGCTATCAGGGTCTGAATGATCAAAGGTCTGAATCTGTCCCAATTAGGTGCAGGATTACATGTCCGATGTGTATTGAGCTTCTTGTGTGGATTTTGACAACACCTTAACAATCTAAAAAATCGATGAACTTTTGATTTTCATCATATACCAAATTTTATAGGGTTAACAGTGGGGGCGAGCGACAATTCATTTAAGTCACTGCTGTTAGGCTGAAGACTTAGTATTGCGGAGAACACCTTGCATAATGTTCTCATCTACCCATGAGACGGCTGAGTTCCTGATTTACATCGTCCGTAATGCTTCTTAAGACTGAAGCAATGGAACCCTTCGAGTCAGGCTATGGACTTTTGATATAAGTAAACGCATAATAATTCACCACATTATTGCAAGAAACTATTTTTGACAGTCGACTTTTGATTTTTCAAAATTTCGAACTACCACAAAGCCAAAAGTGGCATGTCCTCGTTAAGACAAGTGTACAATTTCCTGGCAAAAGTCTCAAGTAGATATGCATCATAAATAGCTAAATGACAAATTTACATACGATATTTGCATCTGCCTTAAACAATATTGTTACTTGTTCTAATATAAAAAACAAAATTATAGACCAGACAACCATGCACTTAAACATTAAACTAAATAGTTCTTATCTCACATTATCTTCCAAGACACCATCTAAATAATATTTAGTACATTAGAGCAAGTACCGAGATAGCGACTCCTCAGAAATTGTCATTATATCGTATTAACGCCAAAGATTTTACCAAAATATAGAGTTATTGTTTGTTTCCTAATCACTCTCTAGACCATTGCGATATTTTTTATTATCGTTAAGATATTTTGGATCTACATGTAGGGCTGTAAACGAACCAAGCTGTTCGGTTGTTTGGCTCGTTTGTTCGAGCTCGAGTTCGAGCTCGAGTTCGGATAAAAGGTTAATGAACAGAGCTTGAACACCTTTTTTTGTTCGAGCTCGGTAAGTGGCACCGTTTGTTTAAGGTGTTCGGCTCGTTAATGTTGTTCGTGAGTTAAACGAACCAAGCTTGAACAAGTAAATATTAAACGAACAAGCTCGGATCGTTCGCTAAGCTAAATGAACAGAGCTTGAACAACGCAATGCTCGGCTCGTTCGGTTCGTTTACAGCCCTATCTATATGGTTGTATATGTGGTTATTGTTGTTCTTGTTTTTTTCCCTTTTCACTCGCATATATTCTCTGAAGTATAAATGGTTATCCAAATCTGCTAGAAATTCCATAATGTTTCATTTACTGGTGAGATCCTTAGCACCTTCCCCATTTTGATCTTAAGCTTATTCCATAAGTTCGTACAGCATATTGACCATTTCCGCTCCCCATTTAGTGTTGGACAAACTTTTGTATATAAATGAAACATTAGTCAACATTTTTTCTGGATTACTAAACATTTTATGATTTAATTGTCAGTTAAAAAGCTAATAGTTATATATGAATGGTCAATTTATTAAAAATTACAAGTTCAAAGCAGCAAATGTATCATCTAAATTATTGCCATCGTTCTATCATTAATCAACAATTAAATAATAGCTCAGAAAACTGTCACAGTTACTAATTTCAAATATGTCCAATGTATTAGAGATAAAGCAAGAGCAAGACATCCAAAGACGGGAAAACATCCAAACGAATATGGGTCTCTGGATAACAACAATAACATTACCCTATTACTTTATAAGTTCTCGTTCATAGCGGAATATAAGAAGTCGGACGTTTGAAATCATATTTATACGTAAGAAACAAATAGAAATCGTTTTCGGATAGCCATAATGAAATTGATAGAAGACTCAAAAAATCTTTAAAAAAGAGTGACTGGTTTCCTAAATGCATATGAAACCAACAAAATTTAATTGAGCATCTACAGGCTATAAGACGCTTGCAATATGAATGAATTGTTTGTAAAAATTCCTTACATAAAAGGGGGGGGGGGGGGGGCTGTGTGTGTGCAAAAACCCTGAAAAGAAAAGGAAATGAAAAGGTAGAAACAAGAACTGATATCATTTGTCATTATTACAGAAATATATCTATCATTATATCTAACTTATGTCATAATTGACTAATGGTCCAATAATTATAATTAGCATGCCTAATAAGGGAAACCTCTCTTTTCCTAATAGGGTTTTCTCGCCTTCTTCCAACAGCATTAACAATACACATAACTGTTCCATCTCAACCATAAAACACAGATCTAAATACCATTCAGTAAATTTATCATTCACTCCTGGACCAATAAATTACTGGACAAACAATTAGTCACATCAGATCAAGAAAATATAACATGTATAATTTTCATTTTAACATGTCACATTTTATTTAACCAATGCAATTAAGACCTTATACTTTTTCAATTCCACTTTGTGATTGACCTTCATGATCTTGATTCCCATTCCCTTCGCAGGAGTTCCTACTGATCTCACATTCCTTCTCGGGACGAATTCCGACGTCGTTATCTACAACACTCCCATTGTTATTGTTGCTGCTGATAATCATATGATCATTCATATCACGTTTGCCTAACGTATGCTTATTGTTGTGCATCCATACTTTGAAAACTCCTCTAGCAACTCCAATTTCCTTGCACAAATTCTCCACCATGGAATCATCACTTCTTTGCATTTTCCATCCTATTTTATCCTCCGCCAATTTATACATTTTCTCTTTCTGACCGTACGAGAATCTTGATCTGAACCGCTTTCTTCCGGTAACATTTTCAATTTTACCGGTGGTCGGAGTTACCGGAGTAGTCACCTGAGGTTGGCGGGTCAGGCCAACTTCCGGGGTGGAGTCGGTGGGGCCCAATAACATGTGGGTTGGAAAGGAAATCATGTTTGGGTTTGGTGGTGGGGGGGGGAGGGGGAGAGAGAAGGTCTTTTTGGGTGGCGGAAGTCAATGAATTGTGGGGCCGGAGGGGAATAAGGGTCAGGCTCACGGCGGTGGAAGTTGCGGTGGCAGCCACAGGCGGCGCATTTTAGGGAGGTGGGGTCGGAGGGGTTGGTGGTGGAGAAGGCATGAATTCCCCACAACCATCTAAAGCATGGCCACCTAAGGTGGCTGCATGGTTTTTGAGGCATTCTTTGTACATCACCATCACAAAGGGTGGTTGGGCGTAGTGGAAGAGGTGGTGGTGGTGTTGGTGGAAGGGGTGGTGCTTCTCTTGGCTATGCCATTTGAGTAGGATATAGGCTTGATGCTGTAGTCATGAGGTGGGGTATCATTATCAGTGTCAGGGGTGGTGGTGGTTTGGGGAGGGGTAGAGGTAGAGGTGCAGTTGGGGGTATTGGTGAAGGTCATTGCAAGAAGTAAGGTTGAGACTTGAAACCAAATCTAAGGTTTCACAAGAAAGAGACTTTTTTGTTTGGGAATTCACATTAAGTAGTAGAGAGCATATGCTATGATTTGAGAGAGGAGGGAGAAATATGGTGATAGATCCTTGAAACTAAAATTGGTTAAGAAAGAGGTGATATTTATGAATGATTAGGGTTGAAAAGTATGGGGCTCTTTGAGCAAATGGGAGTTTTATTTTAATTGATTTTGAGGTGAGTGTTATTTGATAGGGGTTTGGATCTTCTCACCCCCAAATTCTTTATCTATTTTTCACTGTACGTCACGTTGCAGTAGGAGGTGGTGAGGTTAGATGATAAGATAGGCATCAATAGATGTATGAGAAAGGGTGGAGAACACGTGTCACTCGATAAGGGAGTGAGAGATTTGTGGGTGGAGATATCTCAACCCGTTTGATAGTGAGGAAAGAGATGTAAGATGACAAAAAGTCCTTTCCCAAGAATTTCAACCACTTATCTTTAGGAAATGCTTGGATTTCATTTTCGGATATATTCTCTTTTCTCTGTTAGGACCAGTAATAAATTTCCTTTCCTTTGTAGCATTAACAAGAGTATAGAGATATGAATATACAGAAAAGACCAATAAACTGTCCTTTATATTTCGTGTTACGTGTTGTTATGTTACTAATAAACGTGTGCTTTGTGTATATATGGATTATGCATAAGTTACTTTCATCATTTTTGTGTCGTTTTATCACTGTTTCTATTTCAATGGAGTCAAAGACATATTCTTTTTTAACTTTGAAATTTGATGGAATAAAGTAAAATGATTCAATAAATTTGTTGCGCTTATTATATTGTGAAGTAGCAGTTGATCGACACAACTTGACGCGATTTTCATTATGTGTCATTGGAATACAACTTATGTGTGTTTCTAACATATAAGTACAATTGCATACATCCTCTATGTGTTTCTAACATATGAGTATTGTTGTTGTGGTGATATTTGTTTTATCACTTTTATGTGGCACGTTTTTGTACGAAAGTACATGATACGTGTATAATAGAAAGAAGCTCCTTTTTATGGTTTTGACAAAATAACAATTCTTTTCCAATAATTTAGATGCTAATGATCCATTTTAGATAACAGGAGGCTAATAATGTATTGATGTAGCATATTATAGTAATTTTTAGTAACTCGAACCGTAGTTGAACCAAAAAGTGCAACAATTGTTTTTTCACTAGACCAAATTCGAGTCATTGTATAACATTGCAATTTATATTGATCTTAATTAATGGCTGATTTCCTGATCTATAATTAGTCTCAAACTAAAACAATCTTAAAAAATCGTTGGTTTGCATGAATAAGACACTGATATGTATATAGGGTTTTTATGGTAATTTATAACAATTATTGCAAGAATAAGATACTCATTTCACAAAGTAGCATGAACTCTCCTGAAGTTATAATATCATAAACTATGTGGCCTTATTTTCAAACTTTGAAATAAACAATGAGTTTTAATGAGGTCATAAGCAATTAGAAAGGGGACTTCTATCATCTCTCGAACAATGGAACAATAATAAAAATTATGAGGTAGATTACTAAGATATTAAATGCTAGGGGTGAGGTTTAGCAGTGGATGCAGGTCAAAGGGAGACAGAAAAGTTAGCTGAGGGCAATATATTTGGGAATAAGATTATAGAAATCTGTGGTTTGGTATGTTTCTTTTCAATTTCTACCTAAGTATGAATGACAGGATGAAGTTAGCGGTCATGGTTCACCTTCAAAGTTAAGACAGTTTCTAAGGTTAGTTGTAAGCAATAAATATATTTCTGAAATCACTTTGGTACATAGCCATAGCAATTAATTCCCTTTAGAACCCAAGGACAGATATTAGGATGATACCTTAAAACAACTGATAAGTTAGGTGGTTGTTTTGTGACTTTGAAATCATAGATTCGAACTACGGAAACAACCTCTTGTACAAAGTGTAGGATAAAGCTACGTACATCAGATCGCGAAACGATCCAGCTCCTTCCCGGACCATGCGCAAACTCGAGAGCCTAATACACCGACAGTACCATTTCTTCCTATCATCACACAATTACGTAGTCAAACTCCAATTAGACAGGTTTTTATTCAATTCGGTTCAGCAAAACGAGTTCTCATTTAATTGGGCATCAGTCTGTTTTTTTTTGGTCTGTTTTCATGTATGTTTTTTTGATTAATGAACAATATATATAAAAAATTAAACCAAAACATACAGAAACCCATACAAACATATAACGCCACGTCGATGATGTTTACTAACGTTGTTGATTGCCTAATTGCACAACGTTTTGATATTATTGCTTTTTGTAGGCTGTTTATTTTGAGCTCCATATTTGTGTTTTGGGTGTTATTTGGTACCAAATAATGTATTAATATTGTATATGGGAAAGCAAAGTTGACACAATCGGGTAACATTTTATGTTTGGTAAGTTTTGGTCATATGGGCAGAGGTGGCCGCAAATGAATGTAACTTCGGTTTTTATGGATATGTGGAATTAATGCAATGGAAAGCTATAGTTATTAGTATTGCATATGAATACAACTTATATAGTGTCTTCGATTCCCCCACACCTCATAAGCCTCTTTTTCTTGCCATTGCCATCTTGAGTGTAATGCAATTTCATCAAACTATTCTCTTTACACCAAAATTAGACTACTAGTGAAATTAAATGTAACTAGGGTTGTTAAGCGAACCGAACAGTTCGCGAACTGTTCGAGTTCGATTTGTATTTGGTTCGAGTTTATTTGTTATTTTATTTAAGCGAGCCGAATTCGAACGCTTATTTAGGTTCGTTTAGTTAAAGAGTTGAACTGTTCGTGAACTGTTCGGTTTGTTTAAACATTTATAGTGTTATTGAGCCGAACTTGAACTAATTTTAAAGCTCGTTTAGCTAAACAAACTGATCCGAACAATTCGTTTCGCTAAACGAATCCGAAATCGAAAACCTAGTATTCGGCTCGGCTCGGTTCGTTAACACCCTAAATGTACCATAATTCAGTCAACGTATGTTATAAATCACATATTATCTCTTACAAACTACTCATGGTCGCGAAATACCAAACACATACAACTGATAACGTGATATCAGTTAAAACACAATTAAACGCCTTCTAGAAATACATAAATGCGAATTTTCCGACAACCACTAACCCATTTTTTAGATTACATCAATGCTTATCTTAGGACTGTTACAAATGAGACCAAAGAAAAAGAAAACAAACAAATAGGAGAATCCAAGTTACCATGAACAATGTCTTCAATTGAAGCCAATTTTTTCTTACGTTGTATAAATCATCTTCTCAAGTGATCCTAATATGCTAACATATTAGATTAGACCAAGATCAAGGCGAGACCACGCACAAGCTTCTCCAAAACTATAATTTTCACATGGTCTTTTTTTTCCTTATTTTCTTAGTAGACAATTGCACCTTTTCTAGTCACACCTACTTCATAGATTCAGGCCTCCGTTGCTTGCACATCTTGTAGATAGGCCTTCGTATATTGTTTTGGTGGGTCATATTCAAGGGTTCATCTTTAAAGTTATATCTAAGACAATATGTATTAATTTGAAAAACTCCAAAAATAAGATGTAATATTTTATATAAAGGGAGCCCATGTTAAGAATGAAGTATAATGGAGTGCACAGCATCAAGCTCCAGCTAGTGAGGAGGTACCACACCACCAACAAAATTGTAAAGGTGACGAGCGGAGGTTGATAACATAAAGGAACACAATAAAAGAATGAGCATAGACAAAGTGATGGTGTCAGTTGTGAGCGGACGTGCCGAGCAGGACGTGTTACAATAAGAGGATGAACACAGACAAAGTGAATGCGATGGCGATGGGCCGAGGTGATAAGATAACAATGTTGAGCCTAGGTGCGAAACGAAGCTGAACCGAGGTGACAAAAGTACAGGAGCATAGCAACATGCTAGTCGCAAGGATGACAATAGAAACCCAAGGTGCTGAGGTGAGCAAACACAGACAACTAAGCTCACAGAGGCACAATACTAAGGTCAGCTGGAGTTGCAGTCGAAGGAGAACACAATAAGACAGCTGAGACACATGATATAATAGGTCAAAAGTGTGATAGAAGTAGTTAAAGACGGTGTAGTCAAATTGGGCTACGTTAGCAGTCCTAGTCAACTCAAGATAATCGCAGTCACGTGGCCTCTGAAGAAAGCAAGACAAATAAGTGGAGTGTAGTTATTTGTAATTAGCACGTCTAGAATTATATAGGCTCTCATTTGTATGCATATGAAGACATTGTGCAGTTTAATTTAGCTGAATGAAGTGAAAATTTTCCCAATCTCTGTTAATCAGTTTAACTCTATTCTTCTCTCTTTATTTCTCCATTGGCTTCCTTCTCCTTGTTCACTTTGATTTTTGCGATCACTCAGTAAATGTTATCACGGTATCAGATTGTTACCTTGACAGATTTCTTCCCTGCATTGTGTTTTGTTCAAACCTCAATTGCTTTTTGTTCTGTTCAATTTTTTATTGGTGGCAACCTCTGCTACTTTGGTAAATACCTCAGTTTGTGAAAATCATACTGCAAATCCTCTGTACTTATATCTTAATGAAAGTCCAGCTGCTGTGTTGGTGCAACCGCCACTAAATGGCTATAATTTTCATTCCCGAAGTAGAGCCTTTAAAATAACATTAACAACAAAAACAAGCTGTGCTTCATTGACGGTTCCATGATGAAACCTAGCGTGACTAGGACTGTTAAACAAACCGAGCCGTTCGCGAACTATTTGAGTTCGGTTCGTGTTCGGTTCGCATTCGTTCGTTAATTATTTGTTAACAAGCTGAATTCGAACAGGTATTCGAGTTTGTTTAGTTAAACGAGCCGAACTGTTCGCGAACAGTTTGGCTCGTTTAAACAGTTATAAGGTTATCGAGCCAAACTCGAACCAATTTTAAAGTTCGTTTAGCTAAACGAACCGAGCCGAACTATTCATTTAGCTAAATGAATTCGAGTTTGAAAACTTAGTATTCGATTCGGCTCGGTTCGTTAGCACCCCTAAGCGTGACTGATCCAAGATTTCAAGCATAGAATGAAGCCAAAAATATGGAGCAGTCTTGGATTCAAGAACTGAGTTTCTCCATCAATAGCTCAAAGTGTCATGTGTTTGACACTGCCTATGATGCCTGGAAAGACCTCACTCTCAGGTTTACTGGTGGTGATCTGTTTTGTTTATCGGATTTCCTTGAAAGTTTCTATGTTGTTAAGCAAGGTAATATATCAATAAATGAGTATTTTACCAAGCTAAAAGTGGTATTTGAATAGATGCTTGCTATAAGACCAACGTCAGTTCTAAAATGAATGAATTCATTGAAGATGACTATGTGATTAAGTTCATAAAAGGACTAATAAGAATATGATGCTTGTACAGTCCCAAATGTTTGTCATGACTCCTTTACCTTGCATTAGTACAACATTTTTCATGGCCCTTCAATATGAGAGAAAGGTTATGAGTGATGGTAATCAATTACAGTTCACTAATAACTCCTCTACTTTAAAGGTTGATGGTGTTAACCAGAACAATTTTGTGGCTAGAGTGTATAATGTTAGACCTCATGCTGCATGTTATAGAAGAGGAAATGGTAGGAGATATCAAAACACTTCTAGAGGCCGGTGTGCACTTATGTGGAATGAATGGGCACACTGCGGACAGGTAATATAAGAAGTTTGGATATCCCCTTGGGTACAAGGCTGGTGTAAGGTCCGTGACAATCACTCTAGAGGAGGGTGCATAGAGTTCATTGATACCATAGAAGGAGCTACCACAAGATGTTTGATCTTCTGCTCCTAATTGAGTGTGCAAACTTCACAAGTCTTTTTATATGAATTGAAACAAGAAAGTCGTCAACGGAATAAAAAACCGACTGAGGCTCTTATATACAAATGATTTGTACAATCTCAACATGATCCAACCTTATTCACCAAGAGCATTTCTGGTTCTTTTATCAATCTCCTATCTGTGTGGATGACATTATAGTTGCCAGTCCCAGAGTATCTATTATATAAGATCTCAAAAGCTACTTGTATAACGCTTTATGATCAACGACATTAGTAAACTCAGATACTTCTTAGGCGTAGAAGTAGCTAGGTCACAGGGAGGCCTTGTGATATGCCAAAGGAAGTATACATTGGAGGTACTGGAACAACAGGTTTTCTTGGCTCAAAGCATGCCAAAGATCTTGAGGAAAGAAACCTTAAGTTACACCAGAATGAATCTAATCTGATATCAGATTTCTCTAGCTATGGAGTTTGATAGGGAAATTTTTGTATCTACCAATTACAAGGCCAGATGTAACTTCTACAGTACAACAATTAAGCCAGTTCTTGGATTCTTCCACTGAGCTACACATCAAAGCAGCGCATAGGTTGTTCAGGTATCTTGAGCGCACTGCAGGGCATGGTTTGTTAATTCCAAAAAAAGACTGATTTGAAGTTAAAGGCATTTGCTGACTCAGGTTGGACAGGATGCTCTGAGACAAGAAGGTCCGTTATAGGCTTCTGTGTGTTCTTAGGTGATGCTTTGGTGTCATGGAAAGCAAAGAAACAAAAAACTGTCTCAAGATCATCGTCTGAGGTAGAGTACAGAGCGTTGACAGCTGCAATTTGTGTGGTGCAATGGCTGATATATCTGCTGTAAGATTTACAAATACAACAAATAGGGCATGTGGAGTTATTTTGTAATATCAAGAGTGTTATGTACATTATGGAAAATCTTATCTTCCATGAAAGGACCAAACATATTGAGATATATTGCCGCTTAGTGAGACAAAAGTTTCGAGAATGTGTGATAAAACCAATGCCGATTATAACTCAGTTTCAATTGGTTGATATATTCACTAAGGCATTAGATGTCTACAGATTACACAACCTGACTATGGCACTTGGTGCGTATAACATCTTTATCCAGTTAGGATTGAGGGGAGTGTTAAGAATGAAGCAGAAGGGGGGTGCACATCATCAAGCTCCAGCTAGTGAGGAGGTACACACGAGCAACAAGATTGTAGAGGTGACGAGCTAAGGCGATGACATGAAGGAACACAGTAAAAGAATGAGTACATGAAAAGTGCTATCACTAGTGGTGAGCAGACGTGCCGAGCAGACGTGTTACAATAAGAGGATGAACACATGCAAAGTGCATGCGATGGCGATGAGCTGAGGTGACAAGGTAACAATGTTGAACCGAGGTGACAAGGTAAAGGAGCATAACAGCACGTTAGACACAGATGGCATTGGGAAGCCGAGGTGCCAAGGTGAGCAAACACAGACAGTTAAGCTCAAAGAGGCATAATACTAAGGTCAGCTGGAGTTGTAGTAGAAGAAAACACATTAAGCCAATTGAGGCACAAGATGTAGCTGATCAAAGGTGTGATAGAAGTAGTTAAAGACGGTGGAGTTAGATTGGATACGTCAGCAGTTCTAGTCAACTCAAGATAACCGTAGTCACGTGGCTTCCGAAGAAATTGGGATGAAGAAGTGGAGTTAGTTATTTGTAATTAGCACGTATATAATTATGTAGGCTCTCATTTGTATATATACGGAGACATTGTGCATTTTAATTCAACTGAATAAAGTGAAAATTTTTTCAATATCTGTTAGTCAGTTTATACTCTATTCTTCTCTTTTTATTTCTCCCTTTGCTCCCTTCATCTTATTCACTTTGATTTTTGCAGTCACTCAGTAAATTTTATCAGCCCATAACTTTAAGGTCCTTAACAACATGGGATTATGAATCTAATCATGTCTCACACGTCTACGTTCATATGAGCTAGCTTATCAATCCTCCACACAAGATCTATATAAAGAGATTTCTAATCTATAAATGTCTAACTATGCGTTATTTACGTGCTACTTTTCTTATATTTCAAGTCTCTTATCGTGTTTAATCTCTTTATGTTTTGCGTAACAGTATTATTTATATCTTTGACGATTGCCGACCAAACGAACCCATAGTAAACGAAGATGCATCACTTCTCTTTCATGGATTTTGTGCTGCCGACATGTTCATAAACCACAGTGAGAGAGAACGCGTTCATTGTAGAAGGAAATAGAATAAATTAAATGATTGGGATGTTGTGTGGGTGAATGAAGCACAAACATTACTTGTTATAAAAAAATAAACAGCGTTTACAAATCAATCTATTGTTTTAATTATTTTATATGTAATTTTATTAGTTACAAGCTACTCGCATTATGCAGATTCTGTATCGAAGACAGAATAGGATGTCATGGAAGCATATGATTAAGGTTAAGAAGAGGTAGACAGGATATAGGGCACCTTAGAGCATACTTCGAGAATTAGATAGTCTCTACACTTTAGGTTGATTTATACTTTTTTGTTTTGGTCTTGTCTTTTAACTATTTGTGCATATCTATTGTTGGCTATTTTAATATCTTAATGTTTTGATTTATATTTAATAAAATACATTCACTAGTACATAGTCCTATTATTGTACTATCTATATAGGTACATATAGAGCCGGAAGTCTCACTGGAAGCAAACTCTCTATCCCTCGGGATGGAGGTATTGTTTGCCTGCCTCTTACCCTCTCCAGACTATAGCGATAGCTTTTGCTGTCGCTGGGATATACTGGGTATAATTGTTGTTGTTGGTATCCCATTAGTTGAAGAACATTTAATAACAAGTCAATCAATCAATCAAATCAAACCCAGTATTTTTCAACGACAGCAAAAGCTATCGTTAGTGTCTGGGGAGGGTAAATAGCTGGCAAACAATACATCAATCCCAAGGGATAAAGATTTTGCTTCCAGTGAGACCTCCGGCTCTATATGTACCTGCATAAACGGCACAATAATACGGATATGATGTGTTAATGTGTTAGTGAGGTAATTCAGGAAATACAAAGAGGAGGCTGCCGATATTAAAATACTCCTAACGTGTATATGTACATATAATATAAAACAACTGCAGAACATGAACAAACTGTTGAGAAATATGTTTGGATAATTTTCAAAGTCATGATTTTAAGTGATGAATACTTAAAAATGTCACATATAGTGTTATAAATGAAAGAGTTGAATAAGTGAAGAAAAATGACACGATGTCTAGGGTGGTTAGAAATATTTTTCTAAAATGTGATAAAATAGTTGTTTTTATTTTTACATGATTTATATATGTTTATCATGTTGTGATTATGTGATTTTTATGATGATAATATCTTGTGACTAATATGCCCTCGAAGTTTCTACAACTTACCAAAAAGGGCAAAAGTGGTATTTTGAGTTTTGTAGGTACTCGATATGGTGAATATGATTCAAAGAAGATATTATCATCTTATTTATTATCAAGAAGGTGTTATTATATTTAATTCTGACCATCGGGGTCATTTCTGGAGTTTTATCTCACTAGGGGCATTTTGGTCATTTTACCCCCGAAGACAGTCTTGGTATTTTTACTCAAGGAATCTCTTGAGTATCTTATTATATTCATTCTGGAGTTCATTTAATATATTCTTGAAGATTATTTGGTGGTTTTCTATTTTATTCTCTCATTTGATGATTTTATCGACGGTGGCGGGATATGTGATGGTATTCGATGTCACGTTCTATTTTCTCTTGAAGACTCTTATATATATGTTATTAGAGGTTCTTAATCATCATCTTTAAGAGATTACAAGGTGTCCTTGGTGCAAGATTCATCACAATATGTCAAGGAAAAATGAGAATTTTGATATTATATGTTGACATAACCTTGTCAACAATTATTTGTTGATTTCTCCTCAAAAATCTGAGTTGGTATACATATACACAGCCTCCAAAACGTGATTATACAGGTGGAGATGATGTTTTTCTCATTTTATGAGTTGGAGACAAGAAGACAAACCAAAAGCAAGCTAATTGGCAAAAGTTGTCAACTTGAAATTTCAAATTTGAAGTTAATAGAGACAAGGTTGTTGGAGATAATTATGGAGGTGTTTTAATTCAAAATTCTCAGCAATCACATGGTCTAAAAGTTGGAGAGAATATGCCATCTATTCACACTATAAATAGGAGGCAAGGTGAAGAAGAGAAGACACACACTTGAAAGCAAAAATTGAAGATTGTTGTCTTGCTATTCTCTTCTCATATTTTCGTTCATACTTTGTGTAGCTAAGGTGTTCCATTTCTAGTTGTTGTCCAGCTACACTATACACACCTTCTTGTGTCTTATTTGTAAGATTGATTAGCCAAATCTATAAGGCTACATCAATAGGTGATAGAGGTGTTGCAACCAAGAGTTGCATAAAGGTGTTCATCCAAGTCTTGAATAGGGTTGGTGTTTAACCCAAGGATCAAGCTTGGTTCTTGCTGTAATTTGGTTCATACCATAGTGAAATCCAAGGAAAGGAGTTCCTTGGGACTGGAGTAGGTCACATTGACCGAACCAGGATAAATTCTCGGTGTTCTTCTCTTGTTTCTTTATTTCTATTTTCTGTCCGTTTTTGACTGCAGTTTTCACACAACTTCTCACAATTTGAAAAAATAGCTAAACATTTTCAAAATTCGTGATTTTTGGTGGAGTTATACTTCAGACTGTTAGCTTTCATTTGCAACAAGAATCACTTGATTTGAGCAAGGGAAAGTTAGTCTTTCAGTCCTTGAAAGATAACTGCTCCAATCTGGCTGCAATCTGACCAGTTTTGAGAAAACTTAAATTCTGTATTTTTCAAGAGTTGGTTAAGGTCAGGGCCTTTTTGAAACTTCATCTACACATCCTAAGGAGTGTTTTGATATAAAGATCAACCTTTTTGGTTGAGTATTCAAAGAGAAACACGTTTTGCAAAATCAGCAACATTCTGTCCAATTCTGTCCAGATTGACCATCTGAATCTTTTTATTTATTTGAAGGGCCAAACGATCTTATTTTTGTATGATTTTTGGATAGAGTCTTTTTAACTCATTAAAGTTAAATTCTGGAAAGTTTCATAATTTTTGGAGTTGTGTACAATTATTTGTGAATTTTTGAAAAACAGGTTCTGAATCTGAGGTGGTTTCAGATTCTGTTTTCAAAGGGGATTTTAACAAAGGGTTGTAGTGTAATTTCCGCTAACCACTATTCACCCCCCCCTCTAGTGATGTTTATTGCAGGTGAACGGTCCAACATTTGGTATCAGAGACAGACCAACACCACTCAAAAGAAGCAAGATTCAACACCATACAAGGCCAAGAAACAACGATTCATTATATACTACTTGTCTCAAATCCAAGGTACATACTATGGCTATTGTTTCTCACAAAGGTGAAATGGAAGGTATGTCTACCCAACGCCCTCCTCTTTTTGACGGTAATAATTTTGTTCATTGGAAACTTAGGATGAGGCTATTCTTAATGGCTATAGACATTGATTTATGGTCTATAGTTGAAGATGGGCCGTACATTCCAACAAAAATTGAAAAAGTTGATGAAGTTACACAAGAAGTAGAGAAATATAAAAGTGAATGGTCAACTGAAGATAAAAAGAAAATGTCTATGAATGCCAAAGCAATGCAATTACTTTTGAATGGACTTAGTGTTTCTGAAGCAGGTTATGTATCGAATTGTACTAGTGCTCATGATATGTGGAAGTCTTTAGTGTTAAAACATGAAGGAACAAGTGGTGTAAAAGAGTCAAAGATAAATATGCTTATGACTGAACTTGAATCTTTCAAAATGTTGCCAAACGAATCCATAACATCTATGGATTTGAGAATTACTAACATCTTCAATGCACTTGAAGCTTTAGGTAAATCTTTTACAAACAATGAGAAGGTTCAAAAGGTGTTGCGAAGTCTTCCTGCTGAATGGGATCCAAAGGTGACGGCAATCGAAGAAACAAAGTCAATTACTAAGATGGATGAATTAATAGGATCACTCAAAGTATACGAGGTAAAATTGAATCAACGAAAATCTGAATTATCAAAGATGTCAAGTAAGTCTGTTGCTTTCAAATCATCTGAGTCATCTCATAGAAACAATGATGGAAGTAATAGTGATAGTGAATTAGATGATGATTTAATATTAATAGCTAGAAAACTTAGAAAATTTTTCAAACGGCCTAATCGAAATAGACAACAGTCTTCTTCATCCTCTTCTCAACCAAAGAAAATAATTTTAATAATAACAAGTGGAATAATAGAGAATTAAAATGCTATGAATGTGGTCAAAAAGGACACATTTCTTACGATTGTCCGGAAAAGAAAAATAATAATAATAATAATAAGCAAGTCAAAGACAAAGAGCCTCAATGGTCCAAAACAAAGGAGCCAAATGTAAGAAAAGGCAAACGAGCAATGAAGGCGAGCACATGGAGCGACTCATCTGACTCAGAATCAGAAAATGAAGAAGCTCAAGTCTGCTTCGTATCCAACGAGGTAATATCTTCTTCTGATATAGATTCTGATAACGAAATGTCATTTGATGAAATGTATGAAGAATTCTTAAAGATGCATGCTCACTGTAAAAGGCTATCTAAAGAGAAAAAGAAACTAACTGAAGAAAATGATAAGCTGAAGACGTCCAACTTGGAATTTTCTGATCAGTTAGAATCGTTTAAACAAGAGTCTACTAATACTCTTGAATCTCTTAAGATTAAAATTGAGTCACATAGGAAAAATGAAAATACATTGAAAACTGAAAATAATATATTAAAAAATAAGTTAGTTAATTGTGAAAAAGAAATAGCACAACTTACTACATCTAAAATAGATTTAGAAAAAATGTTGGAACAGTTTAAGTCTGGAACCAATATGTTAGATACTTTAATTTCGTCACAAAAATATGGAAATGATAAAAAGGGGTTAGGCTATATAGAAGAAAATGACAAGTTAGACAAAAAGACTAATTTTATATCATCTAAGTCTAAATTGCCATATAGTACAACTAAGTCAAATGTACATATTTTGCCTACTCCTTCCTCTACTCATTCTAAGGTAAAAGTACAACATGCACCTCCAAAATCATCAAGGCAAAACTTTTCATCTAGATCACATAAAAATTATGCATATATGTATAAAAATGTATCTAAGCAAAATCAAATGCATCCAACTTATTATAATACATATAAACCTAAATATAGGCAACATACATATCCTCCTTATAAGACTTATAGGAATTCACATACATCATATGATTATACATACATGGCGCCATTCAAGAAACAAAATCATATGCCTCATACTCATTATCATAGTTGGCCAAAATATGATGCATATAAACCAAGATATAATATGTATGACAATGTAACATCTTTTAAATGGAATCGTCAAATACATGTTAATCCTCTTTATTCAACTTATGAAAAAGCCGAATATGTACCCAAAAGGTACATCCAAGTTTGGATACCCAAAGGGTATATAAACAAGGATGGAACCTCTAACATTCAAGGACCCAAGTAAAGGGTACCTAAAACTTTGTCTCCATTGTAGGAAAATTGTAAAGAGTACAAGAAGGAGGCAAAGTCAAACAATCTAAAAACCAAGTGGTTTTTAGATAGCGGGTGTTCAAGGCACATGACGGGCAACCCCAAACTATTCACCGAACTGGAACAAATCGATAATGGAGGAAAGGTGACATTCGGTGACAACAACCAAGGCAAGGTTATTGGAAAAGGAACAATTGGGGACCCTAACACATTTCAAATACGAAATGTGTTGTTAGTAAGCAATCTTTCTTACAATTTATTAAGTATTTCGCAACTTATAGATTCTGGTTATCATGTCTCTTTTCTTCCTAATTGTTGTGATATAATAAATGAAAAAGGAGAAATTGTACTAAAAGGAAATAGGGATGGTAACATTTACACACTATCACTAAATAACATATTAAATGCTAGGATTAAGTGTTTAGTATCACATGACTTAGATGTGAACTTATGGCATAGACGACTAGGCCATATAGGAGTTTCAACCATAGAAAGATTATCTAAGAAGAATCTAATTAGAGGAATGCCTAAGTTAAACTTAGATAATTTTCAAATGTGTGAAACATGTATTAAGGGAAAACACATTAAAGAAACCTTAAAACCGAAACATGAAGTGAGTACTAGTCATGTACTAGAATTGCTTCACTTAGACTTATTTGGTTCAAGTAGGACAAGAAGTCTAGGTGGACACTACTATGTGTGTGTCATAGTAGATGATTACTCACGCTACACATGGACATTGTTCTTAACACACAAAGACGATGCTCCATTAGCAATCGAAACTCTTATTAAGCAACTTGAAAATCTTTATGAAGAAAATGTTAAAAGAATTAGAAGTGATAGAGGTGGAGAATTTAAAAACAAAGATATAATTAAGTTTTGTGAATTACATGGAATAAAACATGAATTCTCACCACCAAGAACACCACAACTCAATGGAGTTGTTTAACGTAAAAATAGAACACTACAAGAAATAGCTAGAACTATGTTGTGCGAAAACAAAGTACCTAGATATTTGTGGGCTGAAGCTGTTAGTTGTGCATGTTATATAATAAATAGGCTTTCTATTAGAAAGAAATTAAATAAAACACCATATGAGTTATTGAATAATAGACAACCTAAGGTAGATTATCTTAGAGTATTTGGGTGTAAATGTTTTGTACTTAATACCAAAGATAATTTAGATAAATTTGAACAAAAGTCTATTGAATGCATATTTGTTGGATATTCAACTAACTCAAAGGCATATAGGTGTTATAATCATGTATCTAGAAAAATAATTGAATCTATACATGTGAAATTCAATGAGAATGCATATTTTGATGTAAGTGATAAAAAGAAACAAGAGAATAATGTTGAAAATATGTTTGATGATAATGATATATTACTTGAGCATGTTCATGATCATCTAGAACCAACTTCCCCTGAACAAGATGTGCATGAACATTTAGGTGAAATAAATCAAGAAATTTTACAATTGGAAGATAATCTATCTAACTTACAGGATGTTCCAATTGTATATGAAAATGTTCACACGAATGAAACATTTGAACTAGAAGAAGGTGAACCTAGTCAACTTAAGAATTGGTGGCTTATAGAAGATAAACATAAACACCCTAAAGAGCTAATCATTGGTGATCCAAGTGTTGGGGTTAGAACACGTAGAAACATAAGTCAAGCTGAAGGGCATATCTTAATATCACACTTAGAACCTCAAAATATTAAGGAAGCCTTAGGCGATTTATCATGGATAGATGCTATGCATGAGGAATTAAATCAATTCACAAGGAACAACGTGTGGGATTTAGTACCTAAACCTGCAGACAAGTCTATCATAGGAACTAAATGGGTCTTTAGGAATAAAATGGATGAACAAGGAAATATTACAAGGAATAAGGCTAGACTAGTCGCACAAGGTTATAATCAACAAGAAGGAATAGATTATGAAGAAACCTTTGCACCCGTTGCACGAATAGAAGCAATTAGATTGTTACTTGCGATTGCAAGTCTAAGCAAAATTAAGCTCTTCCAAATGGATGTCAAGAGTGCATTCTTGAATGGATACATTCAAGAAGAGGTGTTTGTCAAACAACCCCCTGGATTCGAAGATCCAAAGAATCCTAACCATGTTTACAAGCTTAAGAAAGCTCTATATGGTTTGAAACAAGCTCCAAGAGCTTGGTATGATAGATTTGCGAACTTTATTATTGCAAATAATTATCAAAGGGGAACAATAGACAACACATTATTTCTAAGACGAAAAGATAATGATTTGTTAATAGTTCAAATCTATGTAGATGATATAATCTTTGGTTCAACAAACCCTACCTTAGTAAAAGACTTCGAAGAATGTATGAAGTCAAAATTTGAAATGTCAATGGTAGGAGAGTTGAATTATTTCTTAGGACTTCAAATCAAACAAACCCCTCAAGGAATTCACATTAGCCAACTTAAGTATGTCAATGATATGATTAAGAAGTTTGGCTTTGAAGAATTAAAACCAACACCTACCCCCATGAGTGTTAGCACCAAACTAGACAAGGATGAAAATGGTAAAACTTTTGATGACACACTCTATAGGTCTATGATTGGATCACTATTATACTTAACTGCATCAAGACCTGATATCATGTTTAGTGTGTGTATGTGTGCTAGGTTTCAATCTTGTCCTAAGGTATCAAATTACAATGCAGTTAAAAAGATCTTTAGATATCTTAAGCATACACCTCACTTAGGACTGTGGTATGATAGAAACGCTAAGTTGGAATTACACGCATATAGTGATGCTGATTATGGTGGTTGCAAATTAGATAGAAAATCCACTAGCGGTACTTGTCAATTCATAGGAACCAACTTGATTTCTTGGTTTTCTAAAAAGCAAGCTAGTGTAGCTCTTTCTACCACTGAAGCCGAGTATATCGCTTTGAGTTTATGTACTACCCAAATACTTTGGCTTAAACAGCAACTTAGTGATTTTGGCATTAAAATGAATAAGATTCCAATTTTCTGCGATAGCACAAGTGCAATCAATCTTTCACGGAATCCGGTGCTTCATTCTAAGGCCAAACACATTGAGGTGCGATACCACTTTCTTCGCCATCATGTTCAAAATGAGGACATAGTGATAAACCATATAAGAACTGATCACCAAATCGCTGACATCTTCACCAAACCCCTTAATCAAGCCACTTTTGAAAACTTACGAGCCAAATTAGGAATGATGACTTACGATACCATTGTATAGTTCTATCTTTTGCATGATTTGCAAAATAAAGGGGGAGATAGAATAAGAACATGGAACATGATTTTAGTTGATAAGTCATGTTTTAGTTGGTAAGTCATGATGAATCATATGCTAAGTTTTTTTTATTGGTATAAATTTTGGAGCATAGGTTAAGGGAGAGAGTATGAGTTGAGGGGGAGCAGCATACTATTTAAACGTTGAAAACATAGTTGAAAACATTTGGTTAAACTTTTGGTTAGACTTTTGGTTATAAGTTGTGACATTAAAATCATGTTAGGTTATTTTGAAAATCATCCAAAAGGGGGAGAATGTTGAGAAATATGTTTGGATAATTTTCAAAGTCATGATTTTAAGTGATGAATACTTAAAAATGTCACATATAGTGTTATAAATGAAAGAGTTGAATAAGTGAAGAAAAATGACACGATGTCTAGGGTGGTTAGAAATATTTTTCTAAAATGTGATAAAATAGTTGTTTTTATTTTTACATGATTTATATATGTTTATCATGTTGTGATTATGTGATTTTTATGATGATAATATCTTGTGACTAATATGCCCTCGAAGTTTCTACAACTTACCAAAAAGGGCAAAAGTGGTATTTTGAGTTTTGTAGGTACTCGATATGGTGAATATGATTCAAAGAAGATATTATCATCTTATTTATTATCAAGAAGGTGTTATTATATTTAATTCTGACCATCGGGGTCATTTCTGGAGTTTTATCTCACTAGGGGCATTTTGGTCATTTTACCCCCGAAGACAGTCTTGGTATTTTTACTCAAGGAATCTCTTGAGTATCTTATTATATTCATTCTGGAGTTCATTTAATATATTCTTGAAGATTATTTGGTGGTTTTCTATTTTATTCTCTCATTTGATGATTTTATCGACGGTGGCGGGATATGTGATGGTATTCGATGTCACGTTCTATTTTCTCTTGAAGACTCTTATATATATGTTATTAGAGGTTCTTAATCATCATCTTTAAGAGATTACAAGGTGTCCTTGGTGCAAGATTCATCACAATATGTCAAGGAAAAATGAGAATTTTGATATTATATGTTGACATAACCTTGTCAACAATTATTTGTTGATTTCTCCTCAAAAATCTGAGTTGGTATACATATACACAGCCTCCAAAACGTGATTATACAGGTGGAGATGATGTTTTTCTCATTTTATGAGTTGGAGACAAGAAGACAAACCAAAAGCAAGCTAATTGGCAAAAGTTGTCAACTTGAAATTTCAAATTTGAAGTTAATAGAGACAAGGTTGTTGGAGATAATTATGGAGGTGTTTTAATTCAAAATTCTCAGCAATCACATGGTCTAAAAGTTGGAGAGAATATGCCATCTATTCACACTATAAATAGGAGGCAAGGTGAAGAAGAGAAGACACACACTTGAAAGCAAAAATTGAAGATTGTTGTCTTGCTATTCTCTTCTCATATTTTCGTTCATACTTTGTGTAGCTAAGGTGTTCCATTTCTAGTTGTTGTCCAGCTACACTATACACACCTTCTTGTGTCTTATTTGTAAGATTGATTAGCCAAATCTATAAGGCTACATCAATAGGTGATAGAGGTGTTGCAACCAAGAGTTGCATAAAGGTGTTCATCCAAGTCTTGAATAGGGTTGGTGTTTAACCCAAGGATCAAGCTTGGTTCTTGCTGTAATTTGGTTCATACCATAGTGAAATCCAAGGAAAGGAGTTCCTTGGGACTGGAGTAGGTCACATTGACCGAACCAGGATAAATTCTCGGTGTTCTTCTCTTGTTTCTTTATTTCTATTTTCTGTCCGTTTTTGACTGCAGTTTTCACACAACTTCTCACAATTTGAAAAAATAGCTAAACATTTTCAAAATTCGTGATTTTTGGTGGAGTTATACTTCAGACTGTTAGCTTTCATTTGCAACAAGAATCACTTGATTTGAGCAAGGGAAAGTTAGTCTTTCAGTCTTTGCAAGATAACTGCTCCAATCTGGCTGTAATCTGACCAGTTTTGAGAAAACTTAAATTCTGTATTTTTCAAGAGTTGGTTAAGGTCAGGGCCTTTTTGAAACTTCATCTACACATCCTAAGGAGTGTTTTGATATAAAGATCAACCTTTTTGGTTGAGTATTCAAAGAGAAACACGTTTTGCAAAATCAGCAACATTCTGTCCAATTCTGTCCAGATTGACCATCTGAATCTTTTTATTTATTTGAAGGGCCAAACGATCTTATTTTTGTATGATTTTTGGATAGAGTCTTGTTAACTCATTAAAGTTAAATTCTGGAAAGTTTCATAATTTTTGGAGTTGTGTACAATTATTTGTGAATTTTTGAAAAACAGGTTCTGAATCTGAGGTGGTTTCAGATTCTGTTTTCAAAGGGGATTTTAACAAAGGGTTGTAGTGTAATTTCCGCTAACCACTATTCACCCCCCCTCTAGTGGTGTTTATTGCAGGTGAACGGTCCAACACAAACAAATGCAAAGTCAACTTAAACATATACAAAAGTCTTCTGCTATTAAAATAGTTATAATAGTGCACATGCACAAATAATTGAAAGAAAAGAACAAAACAAAATGTGCAAAGTCAAACTAAAGTGCAAATACTATCTAATCATCTAATTATGCTCTAAGATGTCATATATCCTGTCTACCCCTCCTTAACCTTAATCATTTGCCTCCAAAAACTCCTATCATGGACCATGTCCTCAGAGAGGTGCAACTCTAGTAAGTCATGCCTAATCTGCTCATCTCACGTCAGTTTGGGCCTACATTTACTCCTCTTCCCTTCTACAAAGAGGTTCTTTTCTTATTAAATGAACAGAGAACACCAAATTTAAAAGTTAAAGTCACCGAACGTTTGGTGAGTTTCACCGAACATTTGATGAAGAATTCAGGGGTTCCATGTGAAAATCTGAGCCAAAGCGAACGCTTAACCGAAAGTTTAGTGACATTGTTGGTGACATCAGCAGTGGTGTCTTTTCATGAGTTGATGCAACTTTTGCATATGAGAACATCTCTTTTCAATCTAGAACGATCATAAACTAACTTCAGAAGTTAAATTGTGCAAAGAGATGTCAATTAACATTTTGTTTGTGAAATAAAGTCTCTAAATACAAGAAGCTTATGTTATGAAGCTTAATATTAAAACATTTTTGAAAACTTTGAAAAATCCAGCAGAAATCATCTTCCTCTTTTTCTTTCCTCTTATATTGAACCTTTTTATGTACAAGTTCAAACTTCTTCTCACACAAACGAAAAGAAGTAAGCCGTTATATCATGAAAAACATTTGTTAGTAGTTCAATTTGCTCATTGGTGGAATCGAAATTACTTTAAGAACAGAAAGAGGTGTCATGAAAAACCTTTGCTAGTACTTAAATTGTGCAAAGATGTGTCAATTAACATTTTGCCTTTGTTTTCCTCTATTTGTTTGATTATATCATATATTTGTCACTTTCATATTATCTAATGTATTTACAAAAGAAACTTCATCTTTTACAAAATTATTCATTTCATGTTCTCTTCTATTTCTTTGTATTTCAACTTTATATTAGTGGTTTTTTTTGTTTGTTTATCATCTTCCATGTTTTTCTGATTAAATTTCCAACATCATCTCCTTGCCAAACTTATGTTAATGAAGTTTTCTGGCCAAAAAACAAGGGAAGGGGATAAAAAAAATAGTCCGTTATGCAGTCAGATAATTATAAAACCTAATGACAATGATATGATACATCCAGGCGACCAGATTACATCTAATCGTGGCCCTTGAAAACAACTTTATAGGTGCGAAGGAAAAGAAAACAACTTTTTCGACGAATCAATTAAGTCCATCTATACATTAGGGTTTTCTAGCAATTTGTTTATAAAATCCAAGAAACCCTGGTGGACCTATAGACTGCCTCGTGCAGTAATAGATATATTTTTCTTTAGCATTATATGCTTCGAATTGCATGGAGGATAAACCGTTTTAGTAAAGATAATGCTAAACAAAAAAGAAAAAGAAAATACTAAGTCATGGAGGGAATGAACTGTTCGTCATGGAAGCATAATTTGATATTCGTTTGACAACTGGATGGCCATCATATTCCTTTTATCGTCAGATACATCATTCCCTATCTTAAGCTACCTTTTTGTATTTCTTATTTCATTATCACTTATCTTACATTCATGGACAAATTTATTGTATTGGCTATTATTATATGGATAAAAAATGCATTCCCGGTACACAAGGCTCCTGCTTACACAGGGTCTGGAAGAGACTGGATTGCTTCGCGATGTGACCTACGCTTTGTGTAAGAGACTGTTTTCGCAGCTCGAACCCGTGACCTTAAGGTCATAAAGCAACAACATTACTGATATTGTATACATATTCGATGGAAACTCAGGTTACAGCGTCCTTAATATATTTATCCTTAATTTACAACTTTGAGCTCATGTTAAATCATTGTAAATGATGCATCATATACATATATAATTTAACAAACTTTTACTCTCAAAAGTTAGCTTTATACAATGTCGAAGATTTGTTACTCAACGGGTAATGTTAAAATCTTAGATGAATGTCTAAGGTTTAGTATACCGCCGAATAATTGAAGGGTACTAGAACATAAAGACTATAGGAAAAAGGTTATTTAACTATTTTCAGACATACTAGCTGAATTTCATCATAATTTATTTGTCTGATGTTACATATCCAAAACAAATACTAAATTTTCACAAGTGGTTAACCAAATTAGGAATTCAGTACATGGTCGGCCAGTAGGTAGTCGCTATCATTTCTATTCATAGTAAAGAAGCCGTAAGCTTTGGGAAGACTAAAAGACTTCCAGATTAGGCAACAATGATGATGTTAAATTAGACGTTTACAATAGAATGATGGGCTGTGTGCTGTACGCTTACTTTATATTATTTAGTCACCTGTTTTTTTTGGAGCAAGACGGAATCTCTTGTCCTGGATTTTCACCGTCTTAACTTCAAAAAGCATTGTGGATGATGTAAATCAGAAGTCCAACGACCTTTTAGGTTTGTTGAAAACTTACGCAGTGACACATACAAAATGCCCCTGCTAACCAGGCCTTCGGCCTAGCAATAGAACACTCACACTGTGTGTGTCCCTAGAATCGAACTCTTGATCTCTTGGAGCAAATCTTTAACCGAGTACCAATTAGACTATGCTCTGGAGGCTAGTCACCCGTTTTTTTTTCTTTTTTTACTGCCACAGCAGTGCATCTAATATAGCCAAAGATTAAGTGTGTGAAAGTGGAATATTTCACAAGTGTATGATTCAAGCACATTAGTCAAAGATTATATTATAGACTACTTGTTAAGCAAAGTGATAGCACGGCCCTAATCGTGATTCTGCATATCTTTATTCAAATATCAATTTATACGTGGTGCCTAATATCCCAACACTTTGACAAGTTGGTGCTTGCCCATTTGCTAACAGTGCATGAGATTTCTGCCAAAAAAAAAAAAAAAAAAAAATCCTGAACGAACAACTGAATGAAATGGAAAGAGAGGTAAACATAAAATCAAGTTATTTATACTGGTGTTTTTAGATATAGATATGTTTTCTTGTTTGAAAATAATATTTATTCTGTCCCAAAAATATTGTATTAGTTCGATTTGAACATATTCAAAGAAATCAAATTATTTTGGTCTTATTACTCTTTTATCCTTTGTTAGTTAATTGATATGAAGTTGTGAAATCATAAAAGTGATATTTGAGACGGTAGTATGAAATCTTTAACTTATGGGTGCATAAAGAGAATCACCTTAGATGGAACTACCAGTTAAATCAACCCATATATCCCATCAAAAACCTTATATATATATATATATATATATATATATATATATATATATATATATATATATATATATATATATATATATATATATATATATCCCATCAAAAATGATTACTAACAATAAAATTCTAACGTAATTCTTTACAAAAAATAGAGAGACATGCCTTACCACTTAAATCAACCCATGATGGCTTTAAGTGACTATAGTCAAGATTTAAATCAAACATATTTCTTAACAAAATTAAAGTTTCTTCCCCCTTCTCCTAGCTATTACAAAAATAACATTACCTCATTACCTTAGAGGTTGCAGTCTATGATGGGGTATGGGATCGAATTTACGCAACTATAATCATGTGTTAAAAACACAATAGAGATTGTTTTCCGATGACCCGTAATAATAATTGCGTCAAGCTGTGTCGATCAACTGGTACTTCACAATATAATAAGCGCTGCAATTTAGTAAGTCATTTTGTTTTATTCAATCATATTCCAAAATCAAAAAATAGTGTGTCTTTAACTCCATTAAAAATGGAAACCCTTTATCCTAGCTATTCATGGTAGGAAAGATTTCTGCAAAGTAATAGCAATACCTATAAAAACCAGTTATTATATATGAAGAAAACATTACAAGAATTAAAGTGAGTATAATATAAATATACGAATATTTTTATATGATACTCATGTTTACTTTATTGTTCCAAATTTACTAAGTCATGTAATTGTATATCAATACAAAATAATTAACTCAAGTAATTCAAATTTTAATTATAATAGTCTTTCAAAATAGATCTGAATGGTTAGTTATAATTGGTCAATACGGTTGGGATCAGAGAAGGTAAAAAATGAGGTAAAAATAATGTAAAATATGAGGCCTCTAATTACAGATTGTCACGTGTACAAAAGTGGAAGAAGTTTAAAATTTTTTTGTTTTTAAAAAATAGTTACTTATACATGTGGCAACGCGTGATTGGAGGCCTCATATTTTACCTCACTTTTGCCTCTTGTGATCTCAACCGAGTCTAGAAGCGGAAAATACAAGAACAGAACATTAATTGCTTGGAAGGACAAAGATGATAATGTCAAGTTGCAAGAGGAAAATCGACTAATTAAAAAATCAGTTTAAGCTGCTGACAATTGTGTGCCCATCAAAGGGCACGCGCAAGATTTGATATTTGAGAGAATATGAGTTTTATGTCAAACCCACAATAATAGAATCTTACAATAAGATTTGCAAATCTTAAATATAGCATTTGCACCACAAATTTGACTTTTTATAGGATGCCCCTATGAAGTACGACTCCCACCCCCCCTCTCTTTTCCTTCCCACGGGTACCTATCTAGGTCCTACGGGGGAGATAACCTTAATTTCTAACCTAAATTGTGTAGGCATTTGGGCCTTAGGATCACCTCACCGCAAAGGGATGCGGTGACGCGTGACCGCGCGACACGTGGCAGCAAGGGGTGGTGAGGCTAGATGAGGGTGACACTCTCATCTAGCCTCACCACCCCCTTAATGCCACGTGTCGCGTGGTCACAAAGGAGATGAATAAAGTTGGGGTGAGGAAATCTCTAACTCCTCACCTATGGAGCAACTGTAGGGTTCAAACAGAACTTTAGCTGGAATGCTCATACGCAAGGGCCCTTTTAGTCGAAAGCAAATCACATACTACGACCTTATATGAAAATTTTTAAAAATATTTTAGTTTTAGAAAAAAAATTGAAAATATGGTAAAAAAAATGGAAAAATTCTTAAACACTAGGACATATTTTCGAGTGCCGTCTTAGAAAAGATAGCACTTCCAGTTGTGTCCAAAAATCACCTTAGATTGAACTGACTGTTGCGTCTAAGGGGGTAAGTGGCTTTTAGAGCTAGAAAGGCTGTTTGAGGACGCAAAATCACTAAAGCCCAAGACGGCACCGCCATACGCATCCAAGGCTCAGACAGCAGTGACAGGTGCGTCCAAGGTCTAGACGGCACTGTCAAGTGCGTCTTGCGTCTTGGATGACACTATCAAAGTCGTCCTTCGTACTGGATAGTTTACATCCAAAATTCAAATTTTGATGGATTTAACAAGTCGAACGGCTAGCAAAATATACTCTAATTATTCAGTGTTACCATAAACTCTTTAAATCAAGGCATTGTAAATATGACAATGACTTAAATTTTGCTTTCTTGTCTTCATTGAGTCTTTTTCACACACAGGATGATTCCTAAGACTTAGGATTAGGGTTATAGTTATGCTAAGTTTAGGGTTAGGATTTGTTAGAATATGTTAGAGTTTTGATGATTTGCACAATTTGGCACTTCGAACGATAGATTAGGTGCTTCATGTGTTGTGTTGGAAGCCAGTATACTTCAAACGCTCACATTAGGCGCTTAATGTGCCTTGGTGGACTCCAGTACACTTCGAACGCCTACATTAGGCGCTTCATGTGAAGTGTCTGGATGTGCGTACACTTCGAACGCCTACATTAGGCGCTTCATGTGAAGTGTATGGAAGTCCGAACACTTCGAACGCCTACATTAGGCGCTTCATGTGTTCTGACGAAAAGTGCGTACACTTCGAACGCCTATATTAGGCGCTTCAAGTGTTCCACCAAGTCAAAAGTACTTTTTCCCAGAATGGACACGTACACCCAAGTGCTTTTTCTGAGAAATGTCAGAGTTAGTTCGAACAAGCATGAAGGGTAACATTAGGCGCTTCATGTGACTTCGAACTCCTTCAGCTACCCACATAAGGCGCTTAATGTGACTTCGAACGCCAGTTCATTTTTACATTAAGCGCTCGATATCACTTCGAACGCCTGTTCATTAAACACATTAGGCGCTTCATGTGACTAACGTTACAAAGGTCTTTTTGCTTCACTTTCTAACATCAGTTGATTCTTTGTACCCTCTTCTTTTAGTGCCATTTTCACAGGTTCTCCCTCAAACCTGAAGATGTCAGTTTTCCATTCTTGGCTTTGGTTTTGAAATCTCTCCAAAAGTTTTGCTACATGCCAAGGGAAGATCTCCAAGGATGATAAGGTACCATCACAAGCTGCCAAAGCCCATTATTGGCTCTGCAGAGGCTTTCAAACGGGAAGAATTCTTAGAGTGATAAAAGAAGGGTTTCTTCTCTTCTTCTCCAACTTTCTACATTTCATGCTCTCAAGTTTTCTCTCAAGCTCAAGCTCTCAAGATAGTTGTAAACATTGTACATTTTTACTTTATTGTTGAGAGTGATTATTGTAAGAAGAAGAAGAGTCTTCTTCTTGGTGAGTAAATATTGTGAGAGATTGTGTAGACTGTTGGTCAAGAAGCAAGGGTGCTTCTTGTTTGAGTTTTCTAGACTTTGAAGGGTTAGTTGATAGTGTTGTGGTGCACTATTCTCCATACAAGATTTCTTTGAGGACAAAGAAGATCTTTGGAGGCTAGACTTCAAAGGGTTAGATTTCTCGGTTGTGGTCTAGGCGTGTTGCCTAGTTTTTCCATTTGTTGGATTTTGCTTTTGATTGTTGTTTCCCCCAATGAAATAACAATCCCCTTTTCAAAATTCTTCTTGTGAAAAATCAAGAAGGTAGAGGAGTAGAGTCATTTGACTTGAACCTCTATACATCCTTGTGTTCTTTACTTTCTTGCAAGTCTTTATTCTTTCTAAAGAACACATTCAAGTATTGGTTGCACTCTAAAACAGAAAATATCCAGAAAATATCCATACTTGGTGAACACACTATTCAACCCCCCTTCTAGTGTGTTCTAAGGGACCTAACAATTGGTATCAGAGCAGATCTTGTGATTTTGAGTTCAAATAGCAAGATTTGATTTTTATATTATGGATCCCTTTGTTTTTGATGATGCTAGTTCCCCTAGTGGAGATGCCTCAAGAAGAAGGAGGCAAGAGACACTTCTCCCTTCTATTTCCAGTGTCCATGTCAAAGTTCCAATGTTTGACCCTTTAAACTACCCACTATGGAAATCAAACATGGAAACATATCTTCGTTCATGTGGGTACAGAATATGGAGAGAAGTTTCAAAAGGCTCCATTATTCCTATTGATATTGATGATCCTACTCCTGAAGAGGAGTTACAGTTTGCCATAAATAGCAAAGCTCTTGCTATTTTGAATAGCTCTCTTACTCTAAATGAGAGTGCTCAGATTCAAGGAGTCCAATCCGCTCATGAGGCTTGGACAAAGTTTGAGATGATCCACGAAGGAACATCTCAAGTAAGGAAGGCAAAGAGGAGACAGTTGATCAAACAATTCTACAACTTTACTGTCCCCAAAGGTGAAAAAATAGAAGAGTTCATCCAAAGATTCACCAAGCTTGTCAACCTTCTCACAGCGGTTGGCAAGAAAATCGAACAAGAGGATCTCAATCATTGCTTCCTAAACAGTTTGGGAAGAGAATGGAACGCAAAGGTGACGGTCATTGAGGAGTCCAAGGATTTGGAGACCATCACCTTGGATGAGCTATATGGGAATCTCATCACTTATGAGATTCATCTAGATGCGCAAGAGAAGAACGACCCCATTCGTCACTCCACTAAAGCGATTGCATGCGAGTCGGAGGACTCGGATGATGAAGTCGGACTTCTAGTTAGAAGATTCCGACGTTTTGCACGAAAGAATGAGGATGAAGCTAAAAGATTCATCAAGGAAAAATTCTCCAAGGACAAGGTGAAGGACCAAGACAACAAATGCTATAAGTGTGGGAAGTTTGGTCACTTCATGAAGGATTGTCGGGTGAAGGAGCCGCAACTCAAGGACAAGAAGGCCATCTACCAAAGGAAGAAGGCCTTGCAAGCGGAAGTAGCCCATTGGGAGAGCATTCTTTCCGGATCCGAGAGCGTCAATGGCGACCATGATGATCTTGCACTCACCGGTGTGGTTCAAGATGATCTTGACAAGGAGTTCTTTGCACTCATGGCCATCGACGATGACATGGAGGTATGCAATATTTCATCTCACTATAGATTGATTGATGAAAGAGATGATTTAGTGCAAAAGAATGACCTCTTAGACTTGAAATATAAACGTGTCAAGAAAGAATTTAGAGCATGCTTAAATGAATATAATGACACGTTAGAAGATCACATTGCATTACAACTTGAGCATGACATATTTTTGACCATGCATGTGATTGCACTTGAAGAGAAGCATGATTTGATGAAATCATGTGCTCAAGCCTTTGATGAGAAGAAAAATGATTCAAGTGTAAGTGCTACAAAGGTAGAGGTTAATGATGCATCTAGGCCAAACGTGAAAGCTAAAATCAAGCCTAGTGCCATGTATGCATCTAAAATGGGAAAAAACGGAACAAGCACAAGTAGTCAAGAAGTCTAAAACCTCCTTGAAGAAACAAAGGCACATGCCTAAGGTAAAGGCTAATGCACCAAAGGCATCACAACCTTTGGTTCATGTCGTGAAACAAAAACCTTCTTCGATTCCAAAGAAGGTTGTCCCTAAAAAGAAAACACGATATGTGCCTACGCACAAGCATTCGCACAAGCATGCACAATCTCACAAGCATACTCCTACATGTTTTTATTGTAATAGGAAAGGTCATGTACAAAGAGTATGTAGGGCTAAAAATAACAAAAGTCTTGTGTGGGTGCCGAAAGGCGAAATGAAGGTAACTAACCTTAAAAGACTCAAAACAAAAAGGGTACCAACTTCATATGGTTCTTTTGTAGGCCCTAGCACTCAATGGAGAAAGCGAAGACAAGAAGGTCAAATGGGTCGTGGACAGTGGGTGTTCCAACCATATGACGGGAGACAAACGTCTCTTCCATAGACTCACTATGCAAGATGGAGGAGTTGTCCACTTTGGTGGTAGCAAAGGCCAAATCAAAGGACATGGTATTGTGGGTAACGATTCCTTCTCTTTTAGTGATGTCTTGTATGTTGTAGGTCTTAAGTTTAACTTGATAAGTGTCAGTCAACTATGTGATGCTAATTATGAGGTAACGTTTTTGAAAACAAAATGTGTTGTGAAAAAGGGTAATAATATCTTATTTGAGGCTTTGCGTTTCAAAAATATTTACAAACTTAGCATCAACGATTTGGTTTCCCAAAATGTATCTTGCTTAGTTTCTAAGAATGATTTGACGCAACTATGGCATGGACGTCTCGGGCATGTATGTTTCAAAACATTTAAGTTTATTTGCGAAAATGATAAAGTCCGAGGCCTTCCAAAAATGAATTTCAAAAACCATGACTTATGTGACACTTGTCAAAAGGCGAAGCTTGTGAAAACAAGCTTCAAACCCAAGACAAATATTTCCATCTCCAAACCCCTACAATTGCTTCATATGGATTTGTATGGGGATGTTGGAACAAAAAGTTTGGGTGGTAAACATTATACCTTCGTGGTAGTTGATGACTATACTCGTTATACATGGGTGATGTTTCTAGCTAAGAAAAGTGATGCATGTAGCGAGTTTATGAGTTTAAGTAGGCGATTGGAAAATCACGTGGGTGACACCATTAAGACTATTCGTAGTGATCGTGGTGGTGAGTTTGATGGTGATTTCGAAAGGTTTTATGTATCCAAAGGATACTCTCATGACCTTTCGGCACCTAGAACTCCTCAACAAAATGGTGTGGCCGAACGAAAGAATAGAACTCTACAAGAAATATGTAGAGCAATATTGAATGAGTTCGGTTTGCCCAAATACTTTTGGGCCGAAGCGGTAAATGCCGCTTGCCATGTGATCAATCGTGTGTATTTGAGACCATACCTAAATGTGACACCCTATGAGCTTTGGAATGGAAAAGTTCACAACATTGGGTATTTCAAAGTCTTTGGTTGCAAGTGTTTCATACTTAATACCAAGGATACTTTGGACAAATTTGACCTCAAAGCGGATGAAGGTATCTTTTTAGGTAATGCCTCAAATAGTAAGGCATTTTGTGTTTTCAACAAAAGGAGTCAAAAGGTGAAGGAATCAATCCATGTTAAGTTTAATGAGTCACTTAGTGACGAACCTAAACTTAATGAGGATTGTGAAGAAAATGAAGATGTGACTCCTCAAGAAGAAATTCTTGAGGATATTGCTATGGTTGTTCCTTAACAAGAGATTGTTGATGATCCTCCAAATGGAAACATCTTCATTGACTTGAGAGTAGAACCTATTGAAGGTACTCCTCCACCTTGTGTGCATGAACTTAGTGAGTCAAATAGAAATATTTCTCATACTCATGTTGATACACAAAATGTAGATAATGCATCACACATTCCAGAAAATGAGATTCATGAGAATGATGAAGGCTCATCACTTCCGGAGCATGATCGTGAGGAAGTTGGAGGAGAGGTCTCCAATCTTCCTAGGTCATTTAAGCACAAAAGTTCTCACCCGCACGAGTTGGTCATTGATGATCTAAATAGGGGTATCACCACACGAAGTCAATATAGAGAGAATGCATTTGTCTCCCTTATAGAGCCTAAAAATATTAAAGATGCACTTCTTGATGAAAATTGGATCTTGACTATGCAAGAAGAGTTAAACCAATTTGAAAGAAGTGATGTTTGGGAGTTAGTTCTCAAACCACACGATCATCCTATTATTGCTACGAAATGGGTTTTTCGTAACAAGATGGATGATCAAGGTAATGTCACTAGAAACAAGGCTAGGTTAGTTGCTCAAGGATACCGTCAAGAAAAAGGTATCGATTTTGATGAGACATTTGCACCCGTAGCACGGCTTGGGGCTATTAGGATGTTATTAGCATATGCTTGTTATAGGGATTTTAAACTTTACCAAATGGATGTTAAATCCGCCTTCTTGAATGGTGTTATTCAAGAAGAAGTGTATGTTGCACAACCTCCCGTGTTTGAATGTCATGATTTACCACATCATGTCTTCAAACTTAAAAAGGCTCTTTATGGCCTCAAACAAGCTCCAAGAGCTTGGTACGAGAGGTTGAGTACCTTTCTTCTTAATAATGGTTTTTCAAGAGGTAAAGTTGACACTACTTTGTTTATAAAAGAACAAGGTAGAAATCATTTAATTGTTCAAGTATATGTTGATGATATTAATTTTGGTGCTACTAACAATTGTCTTTGTGAGCAATTTGCTAGTCTTATGCAAGGTGAGTTCGAGATGAGCATGATGGGAGAACTCAACTATTTCCTCGGATTACAAATCAAGCAAACCGAAGAAGGCGTGTACATTTCCCAAACCAAATACACAAAGGATTTGCTCAAAAAGTACAACTTTTGTGAAGGAAGAGAAGTTAACACACCTATGAACACAAGTTCCAAACTTGACAAGGATGAGAAATGAAAACATGTCGAGGTAACCTTGTGTCGTGGCATTATAGGTAGTCTACTTTACTTGACAGATAGTAGACCCGATATTTTACATGCGGTGTGTTTATGTGCTAGATTTCAAAGTGATCCTAGGGAGATGCATTTTATTGCAGTAAAACGCATCCTTAGATACCTTAGAAGTACTTTGAAATTTGGTTTATTTTATCCTAAGAATGCATGTTTTGATTTAAGAGGATATTGTTCCTCCGATTATGCGGGGAGTCTTGTTGATAGGAAGAGTACCTCCGGAACTTGTCAGTTTCTTGGAGATTGTCTCGTTCTTGGTTTTCCAAGAAACAAAACAGTGTGCCTCTTTTTACGGCGGAATCCGAATATGTGTCGGCCGTCTCTTGTTGTGCACAGTTGTTATGGATGACTAACACGTTAAATGATTATAACATTCACTTCTCCAAAGTGTCAATTTTGTGTGATAACATGTCTGCTATAAATATTGCACAAAATCCCGTCCAACATAGTCGAACTAAGCACATTGAAGTGAGGTATCATTTCATTCGTGATTGTGTACAAAAGAATTTGGTAAGTGTGGAATTTGTTCCTACACGAGACCAATTAGCAGACATATTCACGAAACCCTTACCTAGTGATGTTTTTGCATCTATAAGAAGTAGGTTGGGATTGCTCAACATAGGTTGATAAAACCCATCTTGAGTTTTGAGCAAGAAAATTTTCAAATTTTCAAGGTCAGTATACATAAGGCGATTCATCACAGTTACTTCAGGCGTTCGATGTTACATCAAACGCCTGATGTTAAGGATGTCACTCGTTCGAAGTAACATTAGGCGCTTTATGTTCCTTTACACAAGCGTTCGATGTAGGATAAAGCGCTTCATCTAAATGAGTTCACTTGTTCAAAGTGACGTTAAGCGCTCAATCTGCATCTCCACAACCGTTTGAAGTGACTTCAAGCGCTTCATCCTATTTTGTGAAGTCGTTCGAAGTCACATTAGACGCTTCAACCATAAATCTTCACTGTCATTTCCGTCGTCTCTTCAGTTTTCGCGCCAATCAAGTGGAATCAATTCCGGCGCCTTTCACTCCTTCCCATGTCTGACCACCTTTCCATCTTCCCTAATTTTCTTCTCCACTTCTTCATTCCCCGTCTTCCCCAAATTCTCATCCCTTCATCTTCTCTATCCCACGTTCTCCCATTAACTCCCTCTTTTCATCTTCTCACTTCTTAAAAACCTTCTGCCATCTTCATTCCTACAAAAAGTGAAGATAACCTATTCTTCCTTCCAAATCATCTTCTTCTCAAAATCAAATCTCATCATTCTGCTATGGCGTCTGCTGGATCATCCCAAAATGTCCCTACGGGTCACAGGAGAAAGAGACCTGCGGGGATCAGAGAACCCACTGAACTGAAAAACATCCGGAAATCTCTCACAAAGGAGAACTTTCCATGGATGAAAAGAAAACTAGATCAAGATGCCACTAAATCTCCCCATCATACTGCCATGGGTGTTCATCTATCTCTTTACTCTCACATGCTTTATGTAGAATGGAAGAGCAAAAACAGACATGTGGTACTGTTAAAATTGGTTCAGATTGACGATTTTACCGCAGCCCACAATGCAAACCAAGTTATTGCTCTTCTTGACAAACAAGGATGGAATCATTTGTGGCTCAGGTTAGATATGAAATCCTACTCCAAAACTCTCACACGAAAATTGTATGCAAACATGTGGATTACCCCTGCCGTTGAAAACTCTTCCTTCTCGTTAAACACTGTAATAAATGGTAATCCTCTTAGCTTTTCAATTCAGGAAATTTGTACCATTTTAGGTGTCAGAAATGAAGGATTAAGTGATTTCTCTGTGTTCGATTAGAGCAACCGATATGGCATCAGTGAGCAAGATGTAAAATTCCATCTTCAATACTTTCCCACTAAAACGACTCAAAACATGCCATTAGTGAATCGCATTTTACTTGCTGTCGTTACTTACTGTGTGAATGGGAAAGCAACTAGAAATCCGAGTAATATGGATTTCTATGTTACCTACCGCATTTTGCAAGAGACACGGTTAAATTTTGGATGGATTCTGGTTGAGGTTATGATGGCTGCCCTAAGGAAAGGCTCTAAAGCCTTGCATTTTGCAAACATTGTGACCATGCTGATCAAATCAAAAGGCATTGCAATTGCTGACGAATCCCTCACGAATGTTGCCAACACTGACTACTATGATAACTCCAATATCGCTCAGGCAGTTGATTCTCAACGACGAAAAAGTACCCTTCTTCCTGATCTGGCTGATGAAGTTGATGAAGGTCCTCAAGAAGGTGAAGGTACTAGTACTGATGCTGAGCTGCTTGCACGCATCCAGTCTCTGGAACAATCTGTTCAGCAACTTCAACTCCGAGATGTGCGACGTGAATATCGATTTGGAGCTCTCAAAGTAGCTTTTCTCCGTGAATTTCCATGGGCCTACATTCCTCCTGATTTTGATGATTTAGGGGGAGAACATGCTGAAAATGCTGCTGCTGGAGATGCTGAGGCTGGTGTTGCTGATGTTGCTGGTGTTGGTGGAAGCGGACAAGCTGGCGGAAGTGGTCAGCAAATGAGTGGTTTTGCAGGTTTTGCTGCAAGCGGTTTTGGTTTTGGTGATTTTCCTCCTGGTAGAAGTGGTGCTGGCTCCGGTAGTGGACTGTAGAATTGTTAAGATTTCTGGTGGTTTGCAAAAACGTTATTTCTTTTGATGGCTAACAACTTATCGTCTTTTCCTATGTTTATTTGAAATTTTTTTTAACTTGTGGTTGTTTTAAACTTAAGATTATGATATGTCATTTGCATCATTATTGTTGAATTATATGTTTCGCTATTTGAAGAGTAAATATTGCATTTTGTGAGGGGGAGCTAACTTTAAAAGTTATGCATTTTGTGAAATCATCAAAAAGAGGGAGAATGTTAGAATATGTTAGAGTTTTGATGATTTGCACAATTTGGCACTTCGAACGATAGATTAGGTGCTTCATGTGTTGTGTTGGAAGCCAGTATACTTCAAACGCTCACATTAGGCGCTTAATGTGCCTTGGTAGAATCCAGTACACTTCAAACGCCTACATTAGGCGCTTCATGTGAAGTGTCTGGATGTGCGTACACTTCGAACGCCTACATTAGGCGCTTCATGTGAAGTGTATGGAAGTCCGAACACTTCGAACGCCTACATTAGGCGCTTCATGTGTTCTGACGAAAAGTGCGTACACTTCGAACGCCTATATTAGGCGCTTCAAGTGTTCCACCAAGTCAAAAGTACTTTTTCCCAGAATGGGCACGTACACCCAAGTGCTTTTTCTGAGAAATGTCAGAGTTAGTTCGAACAAGCATGAAGGGTAACATTAGGCGCTTCATGTGACTTCGAACTCCTTCAGCTGCCCACATAAGGCGCTTAATGTGACTTCGAACGCCAGTTCATTTTCACATTAAGCGCTCGATGTCACTTCGAACGCCTGTTCATTAAACACATTAGGCGTTTCATGTGACTAACGTTACAAAGGTCTTTTTGCTTCACTTTCTAACATCAGTTGACTCTTTGTACCCTCTTCTTTTAGTGCCATTTTCACAGGTTCTCCCTCAAACCTGAAGATGTCAGTTTTCCATTCTTGGCTTTGGTTTTGAAATCTCTCCAAAAGTTTTGCTACATGCCAAGGGAAGATCTCCAAGGATGATAAGGTACCATCACAAGCTGCCAAAGCCCATTATTGGCTCTGCAGAGGCTTTCAAACGGGAAGAATTCTTAGAGTGATAAAAGATGGGTTTCTTCTCTTCTTCTCCAACTTTCTACATTTCATGCTCTCAAGTTTTCTCTCAAGCTCAAGCTCTCAAGATAGTTGTAAACATTGTACATTTTTACTTTATTGTTGAGAGTGATTATTGTAAGAAGAAGAAGAGTCTTCTTCTTGGTGAGTAAATATTGTGAGAGATTGTGTAGACTGTTGGTCAAGAAGCAAGGGTGCTTCTTGTTTGAGTTTTCTAGACTTTGAAGGGTTAGTTGATAGTGTTGTGGTGCACTATTCTCCCTACAAGATTTCTTTGAGGACAAAGAAGATCTTTGGAGGCTAGACTTCAAAGGGTTAGATTTCTCGGTTGTGGTCTAGGCGTGTTGCCTAGTTTTTCCATTTGTTGGATTTTGCTTTTGATTGTTGTTTCCCCCAATGAAATAACAATCCCCTTTTCAAAATTCTTCTTGTGAAAAATCAAGAAGGTAGAGGAGTAGAGTCATTTGACTTGAAACTCTATACATCCTTGTGTTCTTTACTTTCTTGCAAGTCTTTATTCTTTCTAAAGAACACATCCAAGTATTGGTTGCACTCTAAAACGAAAAATATCCAGAAAATATCCATACTTGGTGAACACACTATTCAACCCCCCTTTTAGTGTGTTCTAAGGGACCTAACAGGATTAAGTTAGGGTTACGATTAGGTTAGGCTAGAGTTATGTTTGAGTTAGTGTTAGGGTTAAGCTTAGGTTACGCTTTGAGTTAGGGTTAGAGATAGATTAGTGTTAGGGTTATGGTTTAGGGTTAGATTAGGTTTGGGTTAGGGTTAGGGTTTGAGTTTGGGTTAGAAATATGTTAGGGTTATGGTTTAGGGTTAGGTTAGAGTTTGAGTAAAGGTTAGAGATGGGTTATAATTATGGTTTAGGGTTAAGTTAGGGTTGGTTTAGGCTGAGGGTTAGGTTTAGATTAGGACTAAGATTAGGATTAGGGTTAGGGATAGAGATAAATTAGGGGTATTGTTTTAGGGTTAGGTTAAGGTCTGTTTAGGGTTAGGGTTAGAGTTACGATTTGAGTTAGTTTCAGAGATAGGATTAGAGATAGATTAGGGTCATGGTTGAGAGCTAGGTTTGAGTTGGTTAAAATGATTTTAAGCACGAGAATCATCCTTGGGTGCGACCTCCTTTTTATATCCGCGTCCATCACCCTACGGCTGCTTTGACAAGATGCGTGTTATAATATTGTAACAGTATCATGTTATTGATTTATTTAAAGTTCATATCCAAATATGATTGAGAGTAAATAACTTGAGGTGATAGAAAGTTGGAATAAAGTTATAATATCGCGGCTGGGCGGTGAGGGGTTATCAAATGGCTAGGCATCAAGTCTTCTAAACAAAATGTGTGGTTTAAGCACCACCAAAATTGGGCTCCTGTTGTTTTCTGTTGATTTTTCTTTTTTTTGGAGGGGGTGGGGGAAGGGGGTGGGAGGGGGAGGAGAGGGTGCTTAGGCTACTTAATTAGTGAATTTAGAATGATGTCATAGGATAGTTTTTATTTTTTGACCGGTGTTAATTACATTTCATATCATATGTTTCATAGCCATTACGAATATTATTCATATATTCTTTATTTAACACGGTATTCATATGTTTTATCACAGGTCAGTAGTGTTTCCACACTATACAGCTAGACTTGCTGGGGTTCGAACATTTTTGCCTTTGGTAAGATTTGAACTTTTGACGTTCCTTTCGAAACCTCATATCTGAAACCATTGAAATATGTCCTGAATTATAATTTCTTATTTAAAAGCATGGAGTGCACATACCCCTAGACATAGAGAGACGGCAACGTTAAGATTAGATTGATGGGAATAAAATCACGTTTTCAAGGTAAGGAATCGAAGACATTGTGGAATTTAGAGCATCCTCCAAAGGAAGATTGAAGCATCTCATATAACCATATCCTATATCTTGGAAGAAGATATATGGGTTTGTCAATTGTTTCATGTCTCAAAATGTGAATACAAGACGATAGACATAAGAATGTAGCTCGTAAATGATTTTATTATACTCCCTTTATCTCATTAATATTGTTTACTTTTTAAAAATAAATTGATAAGTGTTACTATTTAAAATTTCTATAACTACCTTTTCAATCAACACTCATATGATTTTTCTCTATTTTACCTTAAGTAACCAACTATAAGTTAGAATACCATTAGTAATCACATGGTTTGAGCGTTTTCGATGCACTGGGCTCCTGCATTTACGCACCCCCGCTTTGCGATCTGATGTATGCAGTCTTTCCCTACACTTTGTTGTACAAGAGGTCGTTTCCGCTGTTCGAACCCATGACCTCAAGGTTACTAAGCAACAACGCTCCAAAGTCTATCCTCCAGTAATCACAAGGTTTCTTCAAATTGTGTTTAAATCAAACTAGAACGGGTAAAGTAAATGATAAAGGAGCATAAAAGGGAATATTGAAGAAATCATTCATAACTATGGACACCAAGGGATTATCTATAAAATAAAACATTTATCTTTTCTAGTTTCTTTGAGGCGATGGTTTTTTCTTTTTCTTCTTCTCCAACCCTTTGTTGAACCAGGTGTGCAGACAAATTTCCGAACTAGCTTACCATCACAATAATCTCTTCTTGTTCTGTTTAGGCGCATTAAGCTTGAGAATACGTTTATTTAATTTTTTAGGCATTAACACATCTAATTTCAAGTATTTCAGCTTAGAATCGGGGAAGAGTAGTGATATGTTGTGAGGACATATTCTATAATGTTGAAATTAATGAATTTATTATCCTGCATAGACAAGACCTTTCAATACATTTGATCGAAACATAATTTTTTATAAATCGATGTCTCCTTTCTAGTCTATCCACGCGAATCGTATTAAGTAGACTGCAATTTATTCAGACTTGTCGCGGTGCTTTAGAAAATGTTGTACTTTTTAAGCAACCCTTAAAGTAACAGGATAAACAAAAAAGATATAGAGCTAGTGGAAAGTAGGATGTTAGAATAAATTATTTTAGATTAAAATGACAAGTCAAATATAAAATAGAAAAACTCATCCAGAACATACTTGAGATCAAATCTACTTGTTACTTGCAATGGTTCAAATGTTAGTTCATTGTATGATTTAACCAAGTAGACTACATGCTATCTGGCCCATTCTTTACTGTACTAACACATGATTTGAAAAGTAAAATGCAGCGAGAAACCGGTCCATGCCTCATAATATTCACATGACATTTGGTTCATACTTGGGTATCGAAATCAGAACCGGAATGAATATGACATTGTATAGGTTTAGAGTATATAGGTTTGGACCTAAAAGTGATAGTTGTTTGGTATTGAAGTGGGAATGAGTATGATAGACATTGACGGTGTTTGGAATGTATCGGAATTGAAATGAGTATCGAATGTGGGCGGCCTGAAAATTTTGACCAACAAGAATAGTGACCGGCCGCAGCGGCAGGCCGGCGGCGTTGACCGGCCATACCTTCATTCCCCCTCGTTCCCCCATATTGATATATAGTGAGCTAGCATATATAAAAAAAAAAACAATATCCATTACCAAATACTTAGATATCAAACTGAAACTCATACCTCACTTGGCCAAACAAACTACTTCAATGGATTTAGATTCCTCAAAACTTATTCCCTTATTCGTAAACCCCCAACCAAACATTACCTTAATCCTTTTGGTGCTTTAAGGACACACTTTTTCTTAATTTTGGAATACGATAGAATAAAACAAAATCACTCATTAAATTGACTGCTTCTTACATGGTGAAATACCACTTGATCGACACAGCTTGACGCGATTTTTATTATAGGTCATCGGAAAACAACGGTTTCTAACACATGAGTATGGTTGCGTACATCCGAACGCTTTCATACTCCGCCATAGGCGAGAGTCTCTAACGCAATATGGTAATGTTGTTGTGGTTCTTTGATGCTTTAAGATCAACTGCAAATACTTCAAAATATAAAACAACAGCAGAAAGCACTAAGGGTCATAAATGGAATCAGAATTCCCAAATCTCAGATTCCTGGTGATAATTGTGAGTTGCTGATGTTGCATAAGATTATCCCATCAGCTTAATTACAGAATCACCAACATCAAATATGTACACAGCAGAAGAAAAATCTAGAAAAACAAGACTGAAAACAAACAACTTACAGGGAAAACAAATAGCACGCGCACCACATGAGTTGGCTAAAACATGCTCCTCCTATGGCCTCACACTATTGGAGGAGCACGCGGCGGCCCAGCAGACGCTGTCATGATAGGCACATCACTCTGTTGCCCTGTTGGAGGTGCAGGTGAAGGCCCTGCCGATGCTATAGCAAAATGCAGACCCCTATGTTCGCCTGGTTGCAACACTACCGCAAAATGTGGGGCAGCCAGTGCTGCAGCCTCCTGTTTGCAGATTAAATCAATTAAACAGGGAATTCATTCGAGTGCATGAAGCAAGTAATTATTAATAATCACGTACGAATCAGACATGCATTGACTTTTATCTGAAAACACATTAGGACAGGGTGAAGTGCAAAAGATAAAGAAGATGAAGAACATAGAGAAAAAAGCACACTTGTCACTTGCATAACCTATTAAAGCAATAAACAAAGTGCCCAAAGCGGGATACGCTTTGGTTACCGCCGAACGCTTCCAAAGGCATCAGATAGCAACTAACCTCCTCTTGTTTTCGATGATGTAATACGCTGATGGCCCATATCATGATATAGCAGGGCAGAAGGAATCCAGCAGCTCGAAGCAAAGAGACCTGAGAGAACATTTACTTGTTCATCAGCTAGGATTTTTCCTTTTTCTGTGCCCATGATCTAGAACTATGGCAATATGACAAATAATCATATGATATCAAATACAATTCAACTCACAGAAAATAAAGCAAATGGATCATCATTGTCATCGTCAGTTTCTGCCGCACTCAAAGCATGCCGCAGTAACAGGAGAGCAATTAGCTGGCAAATTAACAGAACTAGGTTTCAGCATGTAAACTCACCAAAGAAAAAGGGGGGTGGGGTGGGGGTGTATTAACATATAACCGGAGAAATTCTTAACCCTCTGAACTGTCAAAATCTGTTGCACTAAATTGTTACGATACAATGTACAGTTACAATTTTTACTAATTTCAAGACTAGTAAAATCTGATCCTATAATGTGTAGTTGACGTTTTATTTCTTTTAGAGGTGGTCATGATCTTGACTATTGTGTTACTTTCACACAGACAACTGTATGCGGGCGTTATTCTCCACATGGAAAAGAAAAAAGGGGCTAGGAAATCATAAACAATAGAGACTTCATAAACTAGATCATCCCAGCTTTGGTAGAAAATAAAGAAAAGGTAAGAAGAAACACAATCACCACATAGTAAAGGAAGTTTGATTTCAGAAACCTATTAAAACTAAATAAAGCAAAATAAGCAAGGAAAAGCACAAGATACGCAACATCTGAGGCTGGTTACATAATGGATGGTAAGAGAGTGGCAGAGTTTGTTCTACAAGGAGCTACAGTTGTTGGGGCTATTGGCTACAATATATGCCCTTTGGATGGAACAGAACAAAAGGATATATGAGAAACAAGAGTGAAGAAGCGAGGAGAAGGTGCAAGTTATAACGAACAACATAAGATAATATGTTGGAACATGGTCAAAGAGTCAATGTGTCTCGGACAAACTGGGAAATCTGTGTGAACTGCTCGATCCCTCTTTGCATTTTTTGTAGATACATACATTCAGACAAGCATAGTGAAATGTATAGTTTCTTTCTTTTTCGTTTTTTGAGAGAAAAAAGGGTGAAAAGTCATTTTATATCTAACGAATATAGAGAAACTAGTGGATGATGTATGGTTTCTCTATATTCTTTTAAAATAAAATGATTTTTCACATTTTTCCCCTCTCAAAAACCGACTCAAATTGTTCTACAGTACAAATAATAGAAATAAAAGAAGTCAACATGAGAAGTCCCTACATACTTTTCCTTTATATGAAAACCCGCAAACACCACTACTCTCCCTCCGGCCCAGGGACACACAACCAATATCTTTTTGCTGAGATACAACACCAACCAAAAGAGTTGGTATGAATCATACGTTCATATCCTATTCCTACCCAAAGAGATTTCATGTATTGAAATCTTCATTTCAACATTAAAGCACTAGCTTTAACATATGAGATTTAGATGTTCATTCTTTCAACCATCAAGAGCAATGATCTACAGAAATAAAACCAACAGGTTAGTTATCTCTCCTGCTAATGCTTCAAGCACAAATAGCATATTTATACTCTGTGTTTGTAAAACTTACAATTAAAACAGCTGAGCGACAGAAGGCTGCTCCGCTGGTAGAATGGTAATCATCATATTCTGCTTCCAAAAGCTGATGTTCACCCTCAGCAATTGCCAAAAGGCGTGCATTATGCAAATCCAAAGGCGTGCCAGAAAGTTGCCATCCATCCCTATAAGGCATGCCATAGAATAAAAGTAGATTTATGAAAATAATAATAATAATAATAACAGTTAAATTTACTTCTTATTAATAATTACGCAGGAATAAACTGGACCAATCACTAGCATTGAAACACATAAACAGTTCAGTTTTCCATCCTGCATTTTGATTGTTGAATGCCGAACATGACAAACTTACTCAATATCTATAATATTCTCTTCAGGGTTATGTTGTGGAGCAGTATAGCCTGGCTGGTAGGGCTGCATAATTGACATTAAAAAAAAAACAGATATGAAAGTAAAAGATCGTAAGGAAAGCAGTATAATGATACAGAAACATCTATAAGAGCTCCATATATATTTATTTGATTCTGCAGAGATTTAACTTCATCACCAAGATACAGGGTAACTCCTTACCACTAGGGCTGTAAATGAACCAAGCCATTCGGTTGTTCAGCTCGTTTGGTTTGGGCTCAAGCTCGAGCTCGGCTCAGATAAAAGGTTAATGAACAGAGCTTGAACACCCTTTTCTGGTCGAGCTCGGTAAGTGGCACCGTTCGTTTAAGGTGTTCGGCTCGTTAATGTTGTTCGTTGAGTTAAACGAACCAAGCTTGAACAAGTAAATATGTTCGTTTAAATAAACGAACAAGCTCGGTTCGTTCGCTAAGTTAAATGAACAGAGCTTGAACAACACAATGCTCGGCTCGTTCGGCTCGTTTACAGCCCTACTTACCACCAAGCGACAAAGAAGGAACCATGAAGTGCTAAAGAATGGTCCAAGATTAGATCAAAAGATGTGATCATAATACCTCACATATAGTCATCAATAGTGCTGTATCACATGACAACTCAATTGTTAGGCATGCTTTAACTTAGACCACTCGCTTTTATATTCCCAGAAGATGTTCAAAATATATCTATATATATACCCAGGGAAAACATCCTATTCATCACCTTTTGCATTCTCTTCTATTTGACAGAAATTGTTTCAGAATTCAGGATATTAGCATTAGATAAATCACATGTTTTCAATCATTACGAAGCAACAAGCTTCTTTATTGATAATGACTTATCTAGAGCTTCTTCAGAAGAAAAAAACATATGTATAAAAATCGATTCAAAACACCAACAGAGAGGCAAAAGTGAAAGCAGAAGTTACCTGATGGCAAATTTCACAAGTGATATCCCCTTTCTCATCGCACCAGTGTTGAACACATTTCCTGTGAGCGTACTGCACAAAAAGTACTCCACACACTACAAGTTAAACATAGCCACTGTCTAATGTGAGCTGAAAAAATCCCTAAGTTAAAATAGCAAAAAGTTACAATATCATAGGAAAGAAAAATTTTAAACAAATCACAACCATAGGCAATTTGGATCTTTCAGGCAAAATATTGATTACACCCACGAAATTTGATGAACAAAGTCAAGTACGAGATCATTGAATAGTGTAAAGCAGCAATATATATGTATACTACTACCATACCCTCAAAGTCTATCAGAAAGTATATAAGGAACTTAACAAACATAATCCTAACAATCCAAAGTATTATCCACCCCTTCCTATGGTTGATACCTTGGTAACTTTTCACAATCTGCACTAATGGCAAAAAATTACAAATTCCATACAAGCAGACTCTTCATGACAAACCAGTCAATCAGGCAACATCAAGTTCTACAAATACCTAAGGGCAGCAAGAGTTTGAATCACAAGGTCAATTTACTTCCAGAGGGAAAAAACTACAAATTACATATTAGCAGCCTCTTCATGATAAACCAATCAATCAGGAAACATCAAGTTCTACAAATACCTAAGGGCAGCAAGAGTTCAAATCACTCGGTAAAATTTACTTCCACAACTACCTACAGACAGGATGAGGCTAGTAAAAGCAACACTAATGCTATAAAGTTCGAGACTTTTCACCTTAAATGCTGAGATACATCTTGGAGTAAAAATAATTAGAACATAACTAGCATTTCTACAGAAAATGTCGAAACATTCTTCCAGTGCCATACATTGATTGGGGGGAGAAAAAAAAAAGTCCCTAAAATATGAAGCCAAATACAAGTGGGAATCCGAAAATTTTATACCTTGAGGCTACCACTGCAAGCACAAGGATTTTCCAAATTATTGAGGGAATCCTCTTCTTGACAAATCCGGCATTCAGCAATAGAAATTAGAGGCTCTTTCTCGTTTTCTTCTCTCTCCATTTCCTCCTTTTCCGGCGGATTGGTAGAGGAAGAGGGCCCTACAATTTCAGATTTTGGCACGCTATTTTCACCCATTTGATATTTACAAAACCTCGATATCGATAAAATCAATCAAGAAAACAAGTTCCTAATCAAGAAAAAAAAAAAGATCACGCCAAAAATACTTCCGAGCAATCGGAATCACAAAACGGAAGTGTTGAACTTTGAGGGCTTCTTTCTTTTTCTTTTCCTTCTTTTTTCTTTTGGGTTTTGGTAGTGAAAACGATTTACGTCAATTACAATGATATTTTTCTTTGTTGGATTAACAGGAATTCATTGAAAAGGATGCAACTTTGTTAGCCCTGGGAAAAAAAAAGAAAAAGAGAGCCCCTTTCAATCTCTGATCAACCCGGCAAGAGGGGGTGAGAAGAGTTAAACTTTCACAGCTGAAAACAAATGGGAAATTGATAGGGATAGGGAGATGGAATTGGGGATGTACCTTACTAAATATGAGCTTGTAAGCAACGTCGAGAGAGAAATGACGATCCAAATTCAAAAACAGCCCAGTATCTGTTGTCCTGCAAAGGGACGACATATTTATGAATCAATTATCGACAATAATAATTAGTGGCACTTGTTATCTTTTTTTTTTTTTCCTTTTCTTAAAATTTGCACTAAACATCTGTAAGTAATGATATTACATATTCTATCCAAATATTAAAAAAGTTTGGCCACGGTATCCAGCCAATGAGGCCTGACCTTCTATAGCAGGTCATCACCTTTTAAAATTTGCAAAGACCAAAATACCCCTATGGTGTGTTTGACAATTGGCATCTTCTTCTTCCTCTATTTAAAAACACTTTTCTTCTCCACCATCTCCATCAACCATGTCCGCTTCCGCCATATATGATGGCACAATTTCTCATTTACATTTTCTTAAAAAATATAACATGCTGAGTTGCTGACTAGTTGTTGCATGGGTTATACAAATAGGTGTATCTCTACCTAGGCCTGTAAACGAACCGAGCAGCTCGACATGTTCGGCTCGTCTGGCTTGAGTTTGGCTCATGTTCGGCTCGAGTATGTGATATCCGAAACCGAGTTTGAACTATGTTCGGTGTTTGATTAATAACCGAACGAGTTTGAGTTTTGCTCGTGAACCTCAGGGCTCGGCTCGGTAAAATATGTATTTTTAAAAAAAACCTCCCCTCGTCACTCACTCTCTCTCTCTCTTTCCAGTCCGCTCCCTCCTCATCGCAAAACACAGTCTCGCGTCCACAATCCACACCGCCGACTGCACCACCGTCCACCATTGATGCTGAATGCACCACGCCGCTATCCAATTGCCACCAACTCCAGTCACTCACTCTGTCATTGCATTCTCCTTCGTTCTGTCCGCGCTTCTTTGGCTGCTCAGTAACTCACAGTCCACCATCGCATTCCTTTGGCTCCTCAGTGCTCTTTGAATATTCTCCCACAGATATTCTTCTACACTATTTCATTTATCTTTACAGTTACTCATTTATATGTTAAGTAAGTGATAATTTCATTGTGTCTGCCAAGTGTTTGATGAAATCTCTCTTTGCAGTTTGTCTCTTTATTGTGCCTGCCAAGATCTCATTTTCCATACAAGTCTTCAATTGTAGAGGAATTCGAATTGGCAAGCGGCAAAGGTTATTGAAAAAAAAATAACTTAATCTTACTGGCTACTGCTATAAGGGTGGAACATAAAGGTTATTGCCAAGCTCTCATACTCTGTCCTTCGTGTGTGAGAGTCTGAGAGATAAGTTAGAGGAAAAGAAAAAGAAAGAAAGAACAAGGAACAATTGTGCATCCTATATCATTCATTGTGCTGCCAATTTGATGTGTTAGAAAATGCACCATTGTTGGACAATTATTTTTGTTGATAATTCGGAACTGAGTTTGTATAAAAACAATTATTTTTGTTATATCACGGATTATATAATAATGTCATCACATGAAGTGCAAAATGTTGATAGTGTTAAACGGAAAATTGACAACAATGATGTGATGTAGGAAGAAGAAGTAAACAGCCTCCAAAGGGTGGGTCAGGGTGAAGCTGTTGATGCTGAGAGTCATGAGGGATTTCAAAGGAAGGAGGGAAAGAAAACGTCTATAGTTTGGGAGCACATGTCAGAGGTAGTAATTAATGGCGTTATTATGGTTCAATGCAATCATTGCATGAAAACAATGATGACACATCAGGACGGGACTACTACACAATATACTCGACATTTGAATATGTTTCATAAAAGTAAGGATGAGGGCGGTGTATCTAGTGGTGGACGCAACAGATTTTGCAATTTGGAGATGGAGGGAAGAAAGAGGAGGCTAGTATTACAAATTTCAAATATGATCATGCTAAGGTACGCAAGACTGTAGCTCGTGCGATCCTTATACATGAGTATCCCTTCAACATTGCTGAGCATGTGGGGTTCAACGACATTATAAAGGTTACATGTCCTTAGTTTGTAAAGATTAATAGGAGCTCAGCGAAGGAAGACTGTTTTACAGTTTACAATATGGAGAAGAGGAAGATGGTTGATGAATTAAAGAAAATTGGTAGGGTTGGCATAACCACCAACTTGTGAAAATCATGCCAGAAGACACAGTACATGGTGGTGACGGCACATTTTATTGATTCTGATTGGAAGCTGTAAAAAAAGTGTTGAACTTTTACAATGTGCTACCACCACATACTGAGGAGTTAATTTCTGAAGCTTTGGCCAAGTGTTTAAGTGATTGAAATCTTAATGATAAGATTTCTAGCGCTACGGTGGATAATGCTTCTTACAATGACAAATGCATAAAAAATTTGAAAGAACATTTCATGCAGCGGAAAGCCCTTCCCATTGGTGGTAGACTGTTCCATGTGCGTTGATATACGCACATAATCAATTTGTTGGTCCAAGATGGATTGAAGGAGATCGGGGACATAATTGACACCGTTAGAGATACGGTGAAATACTTGAATGCATCAGAGTCCCGTCTTCGAGGTTTCGGTATCATTGCGAAGCAATACAATGGTTATAATAAGAAACTTATTTTGGAGGCCACTTTTACTTAATTATGCATACAGGTAAAGTACAAATGAAGAAACCTTCTGAAATGCTCTCGCCATCGCCAGAGGTCTCGACGGAGGAACAAGACCTTCTGTCCCGAAGTGTGAAGAAGAATAAACGTGACCCATCTGGAAACTTGATTCCCCAGGAATTCAATGCTAGCCCTGTCACATTATCTCCTAGTTCTTGGAATGGTCGAAGATTCTCAGATGTTCTTCAAGGAAAGCTGTCTAAAGGACCAATTTATTATGGGGAAGAAGAAGACGATTACTGGGAAACAGACATGATGGACCAACTCTACATTGAAAAACTTGACGATAAAGAGGAGAAGGGAAACTGGTGTGAAGTTGAGCTCACTACCCAAAGATGTTTTGAGCTATGGAGGCCATGGAGAAAGGCGCTAATTATAAAGTTGCTTGGGAAAAACATTAGTTACCGGAATCTCACCGAGCGCCTAACTGAGCTCTGGAAATTTCCAAAGGGGTTTGAACTAACTGATCTGGAGCAAAACTATTTTTTAGTCCGTTTCTACAGCATGGAGGATTATTACAGTGTCCTGGAGAAAGGGCCATGGATGATCCTTGGGCACTACTTGACTATATCCAAATGGAGACCATATTTTGACCCCACTTTGGAACAAATCACGACTGCTTTGGTATGGCTCCGTTTTCCTAACCTGCCAGTTGAACTGTTTAACAAGCATCTGCTGCTTGAGATTGCTGAACAGGTAGGTAAACCAGTAAAGGTTGACGAATTTACCTTGAGTGCTACCCGCGGCAAGTATGCCAGAGTTTGTGTGGAACTTGATCTATCTAAACCCTTGGTTCCACAAGTGAAAGTTAAAGGCCCTAAAGACCGATTCCAGAAGATAGAATATGAAGGGCTCCATGAAATTTGCTTTAAATGCGGTACGTATGGGCATCTGGAAGAAACATGCGAGATGGGGAACCCAGAGGTGGTTGTAGAGAAGGAGGAGGAGAGAGGCGGAAAAACGCATGCTCCGACACCGGAGCAACCCTTTGGGCCGTGGCTGCTGCCGACGAATCCACGGCGGAGGAGACAAGCCGTCAGTCTGTTGGAACAAGACAAAACAAGAGGACAACTGGAGCGTACAGTGGGTGCAGGTGCGCAGAGGGTACAATCTGATAAACTGCCCATGTCAGCTGCTAAGGGGAAAGGGAACTACCAGGAAAAAGAGACACGTAACAAGACCAAACAAGCGAGTGCTAACCCCAAGTCTACTGGATCAAGATTCATATTACTTGAGAATGAGGAAGGCCCAGAGGAAATGGAGATGGACCAACTAATAGCAAAATTCAATGAAGCCCAACAGAGTGAGGAACAGGTCCACACGACATTTCAGACAAAACAAAGGCTCAACACTAGCGGACCTAAGGTGTCCAAAGGCATCCAACTAACCAGAAGAACAAAAACCAAAGTAACCCAATCCCACAACAAGACACAGCCCACACATGAAAACCAGAATCCAAACCAAGCTAAAAACCCAAACCCAATACAGTACACTCCAAATATTCCTATATGGCAAACACACATACATACTGATATACTTCAAAGACATACACATAAGCCCAACACCATCCAACAGAATGACCACGAGTCTAAGACACCTACCAATAATGCACAAAACGATGACCCATACATAGTTCCTGAAACTAACACCAAAGACCAGCCACCGGATGGGACTACTATGACAATGGATGGTATGGAATGCAACCGAAATAGTAAAGAGCTAGCAAATGACACCAACCAAGATCTCAATATGGCAGGCAATGAAGCCGGGCGGGATGACCCGCATTCACAACATCATGTTTCTTAATGAAGGTACTAGTTTGGAATTGTAGAGGAGCTAAGTCCTCTAAATTTTTCCGTAACCTCAAAGCAATCACAAGTTCACACCAACCTACAGTCTTGTGCTTAGTTGAAACAAGAGTTAACAGTAAGAAAGGCCACAGAATCCTGAACACCCTTTACTTCACACATATGTTTGCCGTGGAAGCAAGGGGGTTTAAAGGGGGAATATGGTGCCTATGGGATTCTAACCAAATTAGCCTTGAAGTTCTCAGCTATAACCACCAGTATATTAACATGGCAGTGGTCAAGAATAACAAACCGGATTGGATCCTTACTTTGACTTATGCATCACCGGAGAAGCAGGTTAGAGAACAAATGTGGTCATATTTCGCACACGTGGGAAATGCTATCAAGTTGCCCTGGTGTATCATGGGTGATTGTAATGAAGTCCTTTCTCAAACTGACAAAAGAGGCGGCAGAGCGGTTAAAACTGGAGCTGAAGCGGGCATGTGGAAAATGATAAATGAGTGTGAACTAATCGACTTAGGGTACACAGGTCCCGCATTCACTTGGACTAATCTCAGAGATGATGATGATAACATAATGGAAAGGATTGATAGGGCCTGGATCAATAGGAGTTGGCAGGTGAAGTTCCAAAATGCTATTCTACACCACCTCCCTAGAACTCACTCTGATCACCATCCTATTTGCCTAAACCTGGAAGGTCAGATTCAGACAAGGAAGGAAAGAACCCATCGTTTTCAAGAAGCTTGGCTTGAACATCACAACTTTGAGGCTTTTGTCAGAGAGACCTGGACAAACGAAAAAACGCTACAATACAATCTGAATCACTTCATGGCTCAGAGTAAGAACTGGAACAAGCAAGTCTTTGGAAACATCTTCCAAAGGAAAGCGCGTTGTTTGGCCAGGTTGGAGGGTATTCAAAGATGTCTTTCCTACAAACCGTCGGGCTATCTACGTACGCTGGAGAAAAGACTCATTGAGGACTATAATGAAATACTCAAACAGGAAGAACTTTTCTGGTTCCAAAAATCTAGGTTACAATGGCTTGTGGCAGGGGAACGAAACACTAGATATTTCCATATAACAACCCTCTGCAGAAGGCGAAGGAATCGGATTGGACGGCTGCTAAACAATGAAAATGTGTGGACTGAAGAGCCAGAGGAATTAAAACAAATAGCAAATGACTTCTATCAGGAACTGTACACTGCACAAGCCACCACCCCCCTGCCCCTCTCACAAGATTTCATTCCCAACCTTAACGGAGGGGGACCTAATGAGCCTTAATAGGGGAGTGACCCCCCAGGAAATACAGGTAGCCATCCACCAGTTAGGGCCACATAAGACCCCAGGACCTGATGGCCTCCCCCCTATCTTCTTCCAAAAATATTGGCATATCGTAGGTGAAAAGGTGACTAGATTTGTGACCCAAGTGTTTAAGGAGAAAAAATTTGAGCCTGCCTTGAATCAAATCCTTATCACACTTATACCCAAGCAGGAAGCCCCAGAGAAGATATCACACCTTCGGCCAATATCATTGTGCAATACTATAATTAAGACAATTACGAAAATTGTGGCAAATAGGCTCAAGGTGGTTCTTCCAAAACTGATACAGCCGAACCAGTGTAGCTTTATCTCAGGAAGACAAGGGATTGACAATGTCATTATTGCACAAGAGGTCCTACATTCCATGAAACAGAGGAGAGGAAGACAAGGAATGATGGCCATAAAAATTGATCTTGAAAAGGCCTATGATCGGATCGAATGGGGATACCTAAGAAAAGTCCTGAATTCAACTGGACTTGGGCAAGATCTAGTGGATGTCGTTATGTACTGTTTGTCTTCTAGCTCACTCAGAGTACTTCTCAACGGGGAGCAACTTGACTCGTTCAAACCTACGAGGGGGTTGAGGCAAGGGGATCCACTCGCTCCCTATCTCTTTGTGTTGTGCATGGAGGTTCTGGGGCAGAACATAACTGAAAGTGTGAGGACGGGAGAGTGGAAGCCCTTCAGGATCACAAGACGTGGACCACATGTCTCTCATCTGATGTTTGCTGACGACCTCATCCTGTTCGGGGAGGCATCAATCAAACAAGCTCGTGTGATGCAAGGGATTCTGACCAGCTTCTGCAACTGGTCAGGACAAAAGGTTAATACAACTAAATCCAGCGTGCTCTTTTCCCCTAACACCCCAAAGGAATTAAGATCATTGCTCAGTCGGCACTTCGACATTCCAATGACCTATGAACTAGGGAAATACTTGGGAATGCCCCTGCTTCAAACAAGAGTCACAGCCCAAACATTCCAGCCTATTATTGATAAGGTTCGAAACAAACTGGGGACATGGAAGATGAAGGTGATGTCAAGGATATCTCGCTTAGTACTGATCCAATCAGTGGTAACCGCTATACCGCAGTACTACATGCAAACTGCGCTACTGCCAAAAACGGTTACACATCAACTAGAAAGAATGTGCAGGAATTTCCTCTGGGGAGATACAGAAAATAAAGCAAAAATCCATCCTATCAATTGGAATACTATCTGCACACCGAAGGAGGAAGGCGGCCTGGGAGTCAGGAATCTCACACAACTCAACCTGGCCCTCCTTGTTAAGCTCGGTTGGAGAATGATCCAAAACAGAGAAGAACTGTGGGCTTCCATTCTCTGGGCAAAATATGGAAATCCTATCGAAAGCAGTAAATCTAGGCAACAAGCATCGCACATATGGAGAAGCCTAAGACATGCAATGAATATCCTTAAGGAAATCTGCAGGCAGGATAACATGCAAAACACCCCCGATGGGGAGAATAAAATACAGAGCAAACTAGTAACTTCAAAGGCTTACCACCTTCAAAACACAACGCATCCCACAGTGGCTGAGAAGTCAGCCTGGGCACGAGTGTGGAGAATTAAGGGACCACCCTCTGGGAATTTGCTGCTTTGGCAGCTCAAACATAGGAAAATACTTACTCTGATGACCCTTCAGAGAAGAGGGATCTCAGTAAGTACTTTATGTCCCGTATGCAAACAATCGGATGAAACCATCGAACATGCATTCAGAGATTGTAAATGGATCAAGGAAGTGTGGTGCAAGATCATACCTGCATGCCTTCAACCGAAGTTCTTCAGCCATCGGCGATGTGATAAATGGGTGGATTGGTGTCTAAATCGTTCAACTCAACAGGGAATGGGGGGAAGAATCTGTCAGTACCAGTTTAGAGAAGGTGTTCGGACGGCTTGGTTCTGGCGAAATGTCATACACCATGGCAGCCTTGATGCAATTCCACCAAAACACCTCTTAATTGAAAGAATTGTGAAGGAAGCAAGTGACATTTCTAAGACTCTAGAGGAAGCAACAGGTAGGAGGGAGGAGGAAGGAAGACCTCCGTAGTCCAGGAAAGGGAAACGCCATGGAGGAAAGTTGGTAGCCGAAGTAATTGTGGGTAGAAAATTGAGTTAATGCGTAGGCTGTTCCCCGAGGCTGGGGCTGTACATTTATTACTTTCTGATTAATAAAAAGATCCGTTTCATAAAAAAAAAAGAAACTTATTTTGGATTGTCCAACCCGATGAAACAGCACTTACATGATGTTGGCCGCTGCTTTACCTGTGAAGCATGCCTTTACGAGATATGGTGATGTGGATAAAGAATTTGAGATATTTGTACCATCCATGGTTGATTGGGATAAAGTGGTGGTGTCTGTGAATTTTTGAAGTTCTTCTACTCCATCACTAATATTATTTTTGCGGTAAATATCCTACCTCGAATATGTTTCTCGTAGAATTTGCTAGGATAAAAATGTTGTTGGATGAGGAGAAGAATGATTTCAATGAGGATATGAAGGCAATGACCAAAGTGATGTTAGAGAAGTTTGATAAGTACTGGGGGAGTGTAATGTGTTGCTTTCTTTGTATGCTCTCCTTGATCCTAGGTTGAAGAAGGAGATTGTCACACATTGTTTTAAAATTATTCTAAACCCATCTGCATACTAAAACAATGTAGATGACATGGTAGCACTCTTGAAGGTCTTGTTTGAAGAATACATGGTTACCCATACAAGTACAAGTGGAGGATCAACACATTCGTCGTTACAGGTTAGTTTGAATGTTGCTTCATCTAGCAAAGGTAAATCTAGCCTGTGTTGGGAAGGAGTGGGGGACATCACCTAGTACTCTTTTAGATGTGGATATATATCTGAATGAAAAGAAATTAAAAGCCGCACCAAACTTGGATGTGTTGTTGTGGTGGAAACTAAACAGTGGACGCTTTAGTATTCTTTCAAGGGTTGCTCGTGATCTTAGGTCCGTTCCGGTTAGTACTGTTGCCTCAAATGTAAGAATCAATTATAATTAAAATAATTGATTGCAAGAATCTCGTGATTTATTTGTAAATCACTAATGTGGATTGCATGTATAATGTATCCGTACGTTATATTGGCTAGATACGTTGCAATTATTGACTGCATTAATTATTTGATTTGATTCTGATTGATTGGCAATTATTAAGTTTCCTTGATAGAAGGAATTGATTGTCAGTCAAATAAGGAAAGGGTTCCCTGGCCTAACCTATAAATAGAGGGCCTGTGATATTCCATCAATCATAGCTATACAGCATTCAGGTAGTCATAGGCTGGAAGGCTCTCTTTCCCCTAAGGATTCTTCTCTGCAGCAGGCTTCAGATTCGAAGGCGACGACTAAGCGATAATGGCTGGAGGTAACTTTTATTCTTCCGCAATTTGTTTTGGCCTAACATTTGGTATCAGAGCCACCTCTGACCATATCGTTTGTATTTAGAAAACTTTTTTATGTATCCTTTAACGCAATTCAATCGTTCAAAGGCTACGGAACTATAGTTTTCGAGGCCTTCAGTTGAAAATGTGATTTTCAGTAACACGTTCTTTCGTATACGCATGATTACATTAGGAAGGAAACACACACGTTCTTTCATGAGCATATTGTAATCTGGCACGATTTTTTGACATGTTAGCTTCTAGCTGTGCCCAGTTCACCATTTTGGAAAAAGAAGGCTTCATGGTTAAAAATCCTGCTGCATTTCTTTTCATTGTGGAATTTATGTTTGTTTTCCTGGTCCTATCTTGTGTTGAACCGTGGACTCAGAGGTACACTGCTTTTGTTGAAAATGTTGATACTTTGATCGACCAAAATAATAATAATAATAAAGAATTATTATGCATGTGGAGAATATATATGAGAAGCTAATTTGATTGTCAATGTCATTGATGAGAGTAAGTGCCAGCTATAGGGCAAAACTTCGACTCGGTATCTATTTATTAGCTCCTGAGATTCTCTCTCCTCTCCTGCGAAAAACCCTAATCGCTGAATCTCCGATATGACTACCCCTCCAGAGCCATCCTCAGAAGAAATTGACCAGCTAAAACGGAGTACAAAGAAGAACAAAAGAGATACGAATGGGCATGTTGTTGATCGTGGGCTGGGAAATACTGGATCGCCAGTCCCGCCACAGGGTTGGGTAGGAAAATCGTTCGCGGCGGCGCTGTATACCAAGCAACCAAAGAGAGCTATCTACACTGGCGTTGACGAGGACGATACCTGGGAAGTGGATTGTCTGGACCAACTGCGAAATACGGACATGCACGAAGAAAATATGGATTCACCTTGGCCGGAGATTGAAATTTCTACAAGTCGCTGTATCGATCTGTGGATGCCTTGGCGAAAAGCCTTGATTATCAAGCTGCTTGGTAAGTCAATCAGTTTTAAAGTTCTTACGGATAGGCTTAAGGACTTATGGCACTTGCAATACGGGGTGGAATTGACTGATTTAGTGGATAACTTTTACTTAGTCCGATTTTATTGCAAGGAAGATTATGAGTATGTGCTTAACAAGGGCCCTTCGACAGTGATGGGGCACTATCTAACAATTTCCAAGTGGTACCCTTACTTTAATCCCACTGAGGCTAAAATCAGAAAAACGTTGGTGTGGGTTAGGTTCCCTGAATTGCCTATGGAGTTTGTGGAGACAGAGCTGCTACTAGAGATGGGGAATTGTATTGGTAAAGCAATACGTGTTGATGAACACGCTATCACTGCACAAAGAGGTAAGTACGCCCGTGTTTGCGTCGAAGTGGACTTAGACAAACCTTTAGTCCCCCAAATTAAACTGAAGGGACCTCAAAACCACCTTTAGAAGGTTGAGTACGAGGGGTTGTATGCCATATGCTTCCAGTGTGGCAAGTTTGGTCATAAAGATGGTGAATGTGTGGAGTCAAGTGAAACGATCTCACGGACTGAGGGAGGTCCGGATAAGAGTATAAGTACAAAAGCGGACTCTCCAACAATCGAATCTTCGTTTGGACCTTGGCTTATACCCACTAACAATTGTAGAAGAAGGGCAGGAAAGGATAGACTAATGGTGGAAGTTGAACAGAGTAGACTCTTGGTAAGGAGGCTAGTTCAAGAGCAGATGTTTTTAAAACTCCTAAATCCAAACAGTACGGACAGGACCCTACCAAACTCCCCCTCAGTGCCCGCTTCAACGCACTAGACGTAGACGAAGACGATGAAGCCAACCAGTGTCCATTAGAAATCTCCGAAATGCAACAAATTTTCTGCCAGGACCCGGCCAATTCAACTCCAGCTAGACTTACTATAGCTGATAAGCTTAAATTACCTTCCCGCGATCCTAAGCATAGAAAGCCCATCCAAATCAAACTGCAAACAAAAGCTAAAATATCTAAACCCCGCTTGAACCAAGCCCAAACACAGGAGAATATACATCCAAACCATACACACAGATATACGGTGGACCCATCCTCAGTGATGTCTGACACTATTTGGCCACTACTTCCCACGAAACAACCAACTGACAAAATATCCTCGGACTTACCTTATAACCCTTGTACAGAGACATACATGCAGACCAATACCTCTACCTACAACCTTATAAGCCACCTTAACATTGATTTTCAAACCATTACTGAACCAGTGTATTCCTCTGCATCTACCCGATGGAAGGAGAAGCCGCCGGATGCACTTACTTCTCAGGATGACAAACTTGAAATGCTTACGAATAGTGAGGAAGAGAAGGGTCCTTATATGATGGAACCTGATGAGGCTTCCACCAGGCGTCGAGATGACGAGAATATGCATGATGGTACCTACCTGCAACAGGGTAGTGGAGGTGTATCTAACACAACAAACTGTTGATTATGAAGATTCTGATCTGGAATTGTCGAGGAGCATCCTCCTCCAAATTCTTTCAGAACCTAAAGGAAATTATTAAAGCAAATGATCCAGTTATCTTGTGTCTTGTTAAAACAAGAACAAATAGCTATAGTGCCTGGAGAATCCTAAAAAAGTTTCAGTTTACTAAAATGGCGGCAGTTGAAGCTCGGGGCTTCGCGGGCGGGATTTGGTGCTTCTGGAATGAGGATTTGGTTCAACTTGAAGTAATCAATGCGGAGAATCAGTGCCTTAATATGGCTGTCACTGCGGGCGATGAGGTACAATGGGTTATTTCTTTTATTTACGCCTCGCCAAAAAGAGAAACGAGAGCACAACTATGGGACTTCCTGCCGAAGATTGGTCTTGCTATGTCAATACCATGTCTAATCTTGGGAGATTGCAATGAACCCCTTTCTCAGGCCGATAAACGTGGGGGTAGAAGGGTTAAGTATACTGACAATACAGGACTCCAGAATATGTTAAATAAATGCGGGATGATCGATCTTGGTTTTTCTGGGCCAGCATTTACCTGGACGAACTTAAGAGAGGCAGATGATAATATCATGGAGAGACTTGATAGGGCATGGGCGAATCGACAGTGGCATATGAAGTTTCCTGAAGCATACATTGAACACCTCCCCCGTACACACTCGGATCACTATCCCATATGCTTGTCCCTGTTCAAACAAAGTAAACTGCCTACCACGAGACATCCAAGATTTCAACTTGCGTGGCTGCTTCATAACAAGTTCGAGAACTTCACTAAAGATAATTGGGAAAATAATTTGGAGTTGAAAGATTGTTTACAAAACTTCATGGATCGAGCACAAAGTTGGAATGGTCAAGTGTTTGGCAATATATCTACCCGGAAGAAAAAAATTCAGTCCCGCTTAATTGGTATCCAAAGGTCCTTAGGTATGAAAAAATCCGCCTTTTTACAACAGCTTGAAGATCAACTCATTAAAGAGTATAACGACACTCTGGAACAAGAGGAAGCTCATTGGTTTCAGAAATCAAGGGTTGATTGGATCCATTGCGGGGACAGTAACACACGGTTCTTTCACCTTTTTGCTCTTTGCCGCAGAAGACGCAACCGAATTGGAAGTCTAAAAAAGGAAGACGGGAGTTGGACAGATAACCAAGATGAACTTAAAAGATTAGTGCGAAACTTTTATGCTCAACTTTTCACTACAGAATGTGTCGATCAGCCCCCACCTGAAGCAATGGCGTTCCCAAAACTCTCTGCAAATGAGCTGCAAAGTTTAAACCGCACCGTGTCGGATATGGAAATTGAGCAGGCGATGTTTAGCTTGGGTCCGTATAAAACTCCTGGACCCGACGGTTTCCCTCCGATCTTCTTCCAGAGAAATTGGACTGTTGTTGGTGAGTCCATCACTAGATTTGTACAACGGGCGTTCGATCAAAGTAGCTTCGACCCTGACCTTAATAAGACCCTGATAACCTTTATTCCCAAGCAAGAAGCTCCTGCAACTGTCAATCACTTCCGGCCAATTTCGTTATGCAACGTTGTCGTGAAGACCATCTCCAAAGTTATTGCTAACCGGCTGAAAAACCTCCTGCCCCAACTCATAGAGGAGAATCAAGGTGCCTTCATTCCCACAAGACAAGGTATTAACAACGTGGTAATTATTCAGGAAATGATCCATTCCATGAAATTCAAAAAGGGCAAAACTGGGTGCATGGCGATAAAGATCGATCTCGAGAAGGCTTACGACCGAATTGAATGGTCATTCCTCGAGAAAGTTCTTGAGACAATAGGGTTGGAGGATAAAATCCGTGCCCTGATTATGTTCTGCTTACAGTCGGCTAATCTGACGCTTTTATAGAACGGGGAACAGTTGGACGATATTAAACCAACGCGTGGGATTCGACAAGGAGACCCGGTCGCGCCATACCTTTTTGTGCTGTGCATGGAAGTGTTGGGAATATGGATTCGGTACCATGTGAAAGAAAAATTGTGGAAAGCGGTAAAGGTCACTCGCAGAGGGCCGGAGTTGTCTTACCTTATGTTTGCGGACGATCTAATTCTATTCGGGGATGCTACTGAGGCTCAAGCCCGAGTCATGCAAAAGGTGCTACATGATTTTTGTAAGTGGTCTGGGCAGAAAGTCAACACGAGTAAATCAAGGGTGGTGTTGTCTTTGAACACGCCACGTGCGACCCAAGAGTATCTTAGCCGTGTTTTTGATATTGGAGTGGCTGACGACTTCGGTAAATACTTGGGGTTTCCAATTATTCATGGCCGAGCCTCGCCAAACACATTTCAACCAATTATCGACAAGGTGAGAAGTAAACTTTCTGGATGGAAAATGAATTCTCTTTCTCACGCGGGTAGGTTGGTTCTAATTCAGTCGGTGACCTCAGCAATTCCAGCGTATTTTATGCAAACAACCCGAATTCCAAAAAGCACACTTAACGCCATTGAAAGGCTTAACCGAAAATTCTTGTGGGGGGGAAGCCAATGGATCCCGGAAGATACACTCAATGGCATGGGCTACAATCTGCAAACCGAAAAAGATGGGAGGCCTAGGACTGCGCAAACTGAATGTCCTGAATAAGGCTTTACTAGTGAAGCTCGGATGGAGGATGATTCAAGAAAGGGAAGCACTTTGGGCCAGGGTTCTATGGGAAAAGTATGGAGACCCGCTGAATGACGTTAAGGTTAATCATAATCCATCCTACATTTGGCGGAGTGTGAAGTATGCGATTCACCTCCTTAAAGAAGGTTGTCTGCGTGCCCAGACTGCCCAGTTGAGCGAGAGCGGTCAAAATTCGGTATTTGCCTGGTGCACCAAATCAAATAGGAAATTTAATGCTGACTCAATTTACAAATTACAACAGGAGCATTCAGAAAATGGACAGAACGAGCGTTGGTCCGTGATTTGGAACTTAAAAGGCCCTCAAAGGGGAAGCTTTCTCTTGTGGCAGGCTAGGCATGGCCGACATCCCACAGCGGATAAACTTTATCGTTTGGGCATCATTGAGTCCGATATGTGCAGAATGTGCAATAAAGGTAAGGAGACGAGCTTGCATGTCTTAAGGGATTGTAACTGGTTGACAAGAATTTGGAAGCATTTCTTACTGCCGGATAAATGGCAGCAATTCGTTGGATCGCGTAGCGAACAGCAATGGATTGATCAAAACTTTGAGGACAATTTTGGCAGGAGCGATGACGTTGTCCATTGGAGCTATATATTCAGAGAGGTGGTGATGAATGCGTGGTTTTGGAGAAATGCTATTTTGCACAACAATGTGGAAACTCTGCCGGCTTCACTACAGATTATTAAAAAGATTAACAACGACATTAGGTTACTTGGAACAGTGATTAGAAAACGAGGCATTGGGTGATTCCAAATTTGTTCTAGTTATAACGTAGACTTCGGGGGTTGTAATGTCTAGAAGGATATTCATTGTACATACCTTAAAGATTTTCAATGAGATCAGTTCTTTCCAAAAAAACGTGCCAGCTATAGGGAAATTCAGCCTCCAAGAAAGATTTGCTTCCTTTAATTTTAGATTTCCGTTTAATGTACTAATTTATTAATTGATAACTTTCTCCACTCTCACCTTTATATTGGTGGTATATTTTTGGGACTAATTGTTACAAAATTGTTAGAGCTTCTTGACTGAGATTTCTAATAATTTAATACACTTTTGTTATTCTCATGACTTTGATTATGCATATATATTGAGAAAAATTTGTGGCAAATGCAAGAGGTGAACTATTGAAAGTGTGATAAATACACCGTACACGTAATTTCTGTCTCGAAAGTCGGTACTTAAGCAGGACCGTCTGTGACCCCACCGCACGGCCTGGGACTTTACGTGGAATGGTAATACCTGTCTAGGAAATTGATTCATGATCTTTCCTGGGGTATTGCCGAATCGGTTCACTTCACATTTTCATTACGATTTCATCTTTTGTTGATGTCATATAAAGGGTTTTGAAGTTGATGACATATAAAGAATTATTTTCTTAATTTTAAGAATTGGCCACAACATCTTAAAATTGTACGGTATAAAGAAAATAAAATGTCATCATAACTATTGTTTTGATTAATAAGGTAATCACTCTGCCCCACAGGGAAGTGGTTGCTTTATTGATTAAGAAAATTAAACATAAACATTTCCTAATGCCCACAGGTACGGAAATATTTTGGTTGTTTAATTTTCATATCGTTTCAAAGAATAACTATATAAATATGTTGATAACATATAGAGGATTATTTTCTTAATTTTAAGATTAGCCACATCATCTTAAAATTATATGGTATAAAGAAAATAAAATGTTATCATACCTATGATTTTGATTAATAAGGTAATCAATTTGCCCCACAGAGAATTGATTATTTTATTGATCAAGAAAATTAAACATAAACATTTCCTATGCCCACAGGTACGGAAATATTTTAGTTGTTTAATTTTCATATCGTTTAAGTATATTCTAGGTATGAGTGCAACCTCTACCCACAGGAAGGTTTAGAATATACTATTTGGATTAACTTGATTAATTCATTCTGGTAATACATGTTCATAGCATGATATGTGTTTCTTTGGTTATGCAGTTATTCCCACTACTGCTTTATTTGATTTTGCTAAAACTCCAATGTTGACTGGTGACAATTTTATTGAATGGAAGGATAATATCCTTTTGACGTTGGGGTGCATGGACTTAGACCTGGCAATCCGTGAGGAAAAACCACCAAATCCTACGGAATCAAGTACGCCATCTGAGAGGTCTAGTTACGAACGCTGGGAGCGATCTAATCGCCTCAGCATGATGCTCATCAAGTCTCGTATAAGTCCAAGCATTAGGGGTTCTATCCCTAATCTTGATAATGTCAAAACTTACATGAAAGCCATTGATGATCAATTTGTAAGCTCTGACAAGGCGGTAGCCAGCACCCTTATGAAGAGGCTTTCAAACATGACCCGTGACAGAAGCCGTGGTGTGCACGAGCACATCATGGAGATGAGGGACATTGTTGCTAAATTAAGCTCCCTAAAGGTTGAAATATCGGAGCCATTCCTGGTGCATTTCATACTCAACTCTCTCCCTTCGGAGTTCACTCCATTTAAGATCTCTTACAGCACACATAAAGAAAACTGGTCTATTAATGAACTTCTGATCATGTGCGTTCAAGAGGAGCAGAGGTTGAAGAATGAGTCCATTGAGTCTGTGCATCTTGAGACTCATTTTAAGAGAAATGCAAAGAAGGGCAAATGTGTTCCAATGAAGAAAACCGGCAATAAAGACACATGTCGGTTTTGCAAGAAAAAGGGACACTGGAAGAAAGATTGCCTGAAATATAAGGGATGGATGGAGAAGAGAGGTAATTTTTTCTTTGTGTGTCATGAATCTAATTTTACTGAGGTTTCTGATAATACATGGTGGATTGATTGTGGTTCTACAATTCACATTGCGAAAACCATACAGGACTTTCTAAACCTGAGGAAGCCAAATGAAAGTGAGCAATGCATCTATTCTGCAAACCGGATGCGCTCTACTGTTGAAGGAGTGGGATCTTATAGGCACATTTTGAAAACTGGTTTTCAACTTGATTTGGAAAACACCTTTTATGTACCTTCTTTTTCCAGAAATTTAGTTTCTCTTTCAAGACTTTCGATTATTGGATATGATTTCTATTCACATCTTTTTGTAATGAATGTATTGAAAGAGAATAAAGTTATTGGTTCTGCGAAATTGAATGGTTTTTTGTTTCAACTTGAGCTAGATCCCATTTACGAGCATACTCTTTTAATAGAAACCGGTACAAAACGTTGTATTATCAATGAGAACTCATCAAGTCTTTGGCATAAAAGATTGGGACATATCTCAATTGAAATAATGAAAAGATTGGTGAATGAAGGAGTTTTACAAACTCTAGACTTCACTGATTTAGGTACTTGTGTGGGATGCATAAAGGGCAAGCAAACCAACAGGACCATTAAGGGTGCCAAAAGAAGTTCTCAACCTCTTGAAATCATACACACGGATATCTGTGGATCTTTTCATACACCTTGCTTGAATGGTCAGAAATACTTTATTTCATTTATCGATGGCTATTCAAGGTTCATGTATCTCTATCTTCTATTTGAAAAATCTGAAGCACTTGATGCGTTCAAAATCTTCAAATTAGAAGTAGAGAAACAAAAGGAGAAGACAATTAAAATTGTCTGATCTGATAGAGGTGGTGAATATTATGGACGTTACACAGAGAAGGGGCAAATGATTGGTCCATTTGCCGAATTCCTTCAAAAGGAGGGTATTGTTGCTCAATACACCATGCCTGGCACACCACAACAAAATGGTGTTGCTGAAAGAAGGAATCGGACTCTTATGGACATGGTCAGTAGCATGATTAGCACAACGAGTTTGCCTACATCCTTTTGGAGTGAAGCCCTAAAAACCGCTGTGTATGTTTTAAATAGGGTTCCATCTAAGGCCGTTCCTAAAACACCTTTCGAGTTATGGAATGGTTGGAAACCAAGTTTAAAACATTTACACATATGGGGTTGTCCAGTTGAAGTTAGGGTATACAACCCAAGCATAAAGAAACTGGATGAACGAAAGAAAAGTGGTTATTTTATTGGATATGCAGTTAACTCCAAAGGGTATAGATTTTACTGTCCCTCACATACTCCAAAAGTGGTTGAAGCTAGAAATGCTAAATTTCTAGAGGATCATGAAGTCAGTGGGAGTGATTCGAATCGAGAATTCAATTTTGAGGAAGTAAGGGATGCACGCGTTGTACCTTTATATGTAGACAATTCGGTTGCTATTCATCATAATGAAGAGCTATCAATTGTGCAACCTCAAATTGAAGAATCACATCAAGAACAAGCTGAACCCACTAATCCCACATCTACTGAACCAGTGGGAGTACGAAGATCCTCAAGAACTAAAAAGGCCAGCAATTTCTAGCGATTATGTTGTATATCTTCAAGAGTCCGACTATGACATTGGACTAAATCATGACCTTATCTCGTTTTCACAAGCCATGAATTGTGACAAATCGTCACTATGGTACGATGCCATGAAAGAGGAGAAGGAATCGATGGCTAAAAACAATGTTTGGGAACTTGTTCCGTTAACAAACAGAGCCTCTATGGTGGGATGCAAATGGGTCTTTAAGACCAAAAGAGACTCGTTTGGTAACATTGAACGATATAAAGCCAGACTTGTAGCCAAAGGTTTCACTCAGAAAGGTTTGATTACCATGAAACCTTCTCTCCAGTCTCAAAGAAGGATTCATTTCGGATAATCATGGCATTAGTAGCTCATTTTGATCTCGAGCTACATCAAATGGATGTGAAAAACTGCATTTTTGAATGGGGTTCTTGATGAAGAGTTATACATGCGTCAACCTGAAGGCTTTGTCAATTCTGATAATGATCAACTAGTTTGCAAATTGAAAAAATCCATATATGGGCTTAAACATGCTTCACGTCAATGGAACATCAGGTTTCATGAGGTAATCTCTTCATTCGGTTTCGTAGAGAACATTTTTGATCAATGTATATACCTCAAGACGAGTAGGAGCAAATATATTTTCTTAGTCCTATATGTGGATGATATTCTACTGGCAAGCAGTGATCTTGGGTCATTGCATGAGACTAAGCGATTTCTCGCTTTGAACTTTGATATGAAGGATATGGGTGAAGCCTCTTATGTCCTTGACATAGAGATTCACAGAGATAGAACAAGTAAAATACTTGGTCTTTCTCAGAAGGCCTACATCATCAAAGTACTTGAGAAATTTACTATGCAGAATTGTGTGTCACCTATTGTCAATGGAGACTGAGTTCATTGTATGCTATGAAGCTATGTCACAGGCCTTATGGATGAGAAATTTCCTCAGTGGTCTTAAAGTGGTTGATATTGTTGATAGACCCATAAAGATTTTCTGCGACAATTCAGCTGCTGTGTTCTTTACGAAAAATAATAAAAGTGGGAGTCGCAGTAAACATATCGACATAAAGTATTTGAAGGTCAGAGATCATGTTAGACAAGGAGAAGTAAAGATTGAACACATTAGTACGGAGTCAATGGTAGCTGATCCTATGACTAAAGGATTACCAGTTAAAGTTTTCAGGGATCATGCTACTGATATGGGACTTCTTAGTTCTCCTTGATTTGTGTACTTTGATCTTATTTTGTCTAGACATTTGTTGACTTTGAATATGCGCATTTAAAGTTGTAGGATCTATTTGATCCATGGACGTGGACCCATTTTGAGATGATTTATAGTAAATCATTCATTTTGTTCGATTGAGTGTATCATGCATTGTAATTCTTGGAAGGGAGTGCTTGACATCAAAGCATGACCGCCTTGATTCGTGTGTTGTATTCTCAATCTAAGTTTGATAGTCCATAGATCCAAGTGACAATAAATTATGGCCATATTGTTTTGTCACTTATGCCGTGTTATCTAGCATTCGACATGTGATCCAAGTGGGAGAATGTAAGAATCAATTATAATTAATATAATTGATTGCAAGAATCTTGTGATTTATTTGTAAATCACTAATGTGGATCACATGTATAATGTATCCATACGTTATATTGGCTAGATACGTTGCAATTATTGACTGCATTAGTTATTTGATTTGATTCTGATTGATTGACAATTATTAAGTTTTCTTGATGGAAGAAATTGATTGTCAGTCAAATAAGGAAAGGGGTCCCTGGCCTAGCCTATAAATAGAGGGCCTGTGATATTCCATCAATCATAGCTATACAACATTCAGGTAGGCATAGGCTGGAAGGCTCTCTTTCCCCTAAGAATTCTTCTCTGCAGCAGGCTTCAGATTCGAAGGTGACGACTAAGCGATAATGGCTGGAGGTAACTTTTATTCTTCCGCAATTTGTTTGGCCTAACATCAGAGTCTACCTTCAGCGCCAGTGGACGCGTCATAGATGATTACAAATCCAGTCTATCAGTGGGGACTGTGGATATGCTCTTGTGTGCCGGTTATTGGGTACGACAATCGAAGAATGTAATGAAGGTAAATTATACTATTATTTGTAACTTTACAATTTTAGTTTACTTATTATGTTATAATACTTGTTGTAATTGTTCTTCATTTCTTTAGGCGGATACAAATTATCAGAATGAATGGGAGGAGATTATATTACCAGATTGATTGTAAGCACTTTGTTCTCCTAGTTATCTTTTCACGTCAATCGTAGAGAATTGGGAAAGCTATCTTTACGAATTATAGATATGATGTCTAATCACTTGTGACCTTCAAAATATTTTAGGAAAGTCATAATCCTGTCAGACTAATCATTTCATTTACCATGTAGACTGTATGCAATTTGCCGCATATATCAGCACATTAAGTATCACAAACGTGAGTCATTTCTTTTTGCCCAATGATCCCCCCATCCCTCTTTTCTGTTTGCCATATACTTAATCCTTGGTTCCAGTATAGAAGTGGCTTATTGAATCTTAGGCATGGATTTCTCTTAAATTTATATGTTTCGAAGTTTTAAATTTATCTGTCATCAAATTTGTTTTGGAGAGACAAAGAACCAATGGGCGCTCGATGATCCACCTTTCGTTGTAATATGTAGTCTTCTTTTGGCAGTTTCTTCAGTATCTTACTGCGTTGCGTAAGCATACTCTTTGATTCAGATCAAATGAGACCATATTTTGTTTTCGGGGCAGTTAAGAATTAACCTTCTAATTGCTAGGCCTTATTTATGTATCTTCATTTTGAAAACCAGTTATATTTAGTTGACTTGATTATGATAGCTTGCACTTGATTCAGGTATGATCACAGCAAGGGTCATGCAGTTTATGTGGTCATATTTGTATTGCTTTCTCATTTCCTGATAATTGGTGCAGTTTTAGCGACGTGATGCTGGTGAGTTTCATTATTGATGCTTTATCACTTTCTGGCACATGACGCTATTAGAAAATTCTCTCTATGACCTCAGCAGGTTTGTTGGTAATTTGCCCTATAATTTGCACCCTCCTTGTTGTAGAAGCAGCCAATAAAAAAAATGTTGTCTGTGTGCAGCTCCCTTGTTTTTCCAGAATATGGACGCACCATGTGAGTTTTTGAAGGAATTTGAATCGATAATAACTAAGAAATTGAATGAATGAGGAATACAAGAACACAAGATTTACTCAATACACAAAGCTCCTGTTTTGGAGTCTTAGAATTGTTCTTGAAGATGTGTTTGGAGGTGTATTTACAATGTTGATGAACTAGCCTATTTATAGGCAAATTACACACATGTTTATATGTAAAAGCTATGTGAACAAAATAAAGAAAGTTGGTAAAAGCTATGTGAACAAAATAAGCAAAGTTGAAATTGCTACCTACCATTTGAAAATAAAAACCATGTTCACACATTGTTGACTAAGGTATGTTCCCATTTGATTTGATTTAATTCTACATTGCCTCCCTTAAATCAAAATCTTCAAACTTGATCATTCCAAGCATTTTCTTCAGTTTGAAAAATGACTCCGTCTTCAATGGCTTTGTAAAAATATCTGCAACTTGTTCTTCAGTTGGACAATAATCAATGGCAATCTCTTTTTCACGAACTAGGTCACGAATGAAGTGAAACTTGATATCGATGTGTTTGCTTCGTCCATGAAATACTGGATTCTTTGATAATTCAATTGCTGATTTGTTATCGCAATAAATGTTTGTTGGTTCATCTTGTTCATGATGTAGAAAACCAAGAATTCGTCTAAGCCATAGCGCTTGTGTAGCACTGTTTGATGCTGCTATATACTCTGCTTCAGCTGTAGATAAAGCCACGACTTGTTGTTTCTTTGAAGACCATGAGAAAACGCCGGATCCCAAGAAAAATGCATAACCTGATGTGCTTTTTCTTTCTATGGTGTCACCAGCCCAATCACTGTCTGTGTACCCCAGAAGAGAAATATCATTAGCACAAGAATAGAATATACCATGAGTTTTTGTACCTCTGATATATCTCAAAATCCGTTTAGCTGATTGTAAGTGTGATTGACGTGGTGACTCCATGAAACGACTGATAAGTCCAACACCATATGTAATATCCGCCCTAGTCGCAGTCAAATATCTCAAGTTTCCAACTAGTCTTCGGAAGTATGTAGGATCAACTAGGTCACCTGTAGCATCTTTTGTTAACTTCAACTTTTCTTCAACCGGTGTTAAGATGGGTTTTGCAAATTCCATCTTAAACTTTTTCAGAATATCACCTGCATATTTCTTCTGTGAAATGAATATTCCACTGTCCATCTGATAACTTCCAAACCAAGAAAGTAAGACATTAGACCAAGATCCGTCATTTCAAAATGACTAATCATAGCCTCTCTGAACTCAGAAATCATTTTAGCACTGTTACCGGTGAAATAAGGTCATCGACATATAAACATACGATAACAATATCTCCTTGATCAGAATATTTCACATATAAAGTATGCTCATATGGACATCTTTGGAAACCATGTTCAGTGAAATAAGAATCGATGCGAGTATACCATGCTCGTGGAGCTTGCTTGAGACCGTACAAAGCTCTTTTCAACCGGTATACCTTACTTTCTTGTCCTTTGACAACATATCCATCTGGTTGATCAACATAAACTTCCTCTTCCAGAACTCCGTTTAGGAAAGCAGATTTAACATCCATTTGATAAATCTTCCATGCACTTTGTGCGGCAATAGAAATAACCATACGAACTGTGTCAAGTCTAGCAACAGGAGCAAAGACCTCAAAATAATCAATACCTGCCTTTTGTTTGTATCCTTTTGCAACAAGTCTTGCTTTAAAGCGATTAATCTCTCCATTTGCTTTGTATTTTGTCTTGTACACCCATTTGACTCCAATAGGTTTTTTTCCTCTCGGAAGAGTAGTCAATTCCCATGTATCATTTTTCTCAATAGCATGAATTTCTTGATCCATGGCACGAATCCAATTATCATTTCTGGAAGCTTCTTCGAATGTCACTGGATCACGATCTGCAAATAATGCAAAATTCACAACTTCTTCATCAGATAATTCATTGTCATTACCAATTTCATAATCCTGCAATCTGGCTGGTAATCGCCTCTCTCGTTGTGGGCGACTCGATGATGGTTTAGACACAATATCCTCTCTTGGTGGTTCTGGTTCTGGTTCCTGTATACGAGAACCAACAATAGGAGAAACTGAAGAATTTTCTATTTTCTCAGGCTCTTTTCTTAGCCAATCCCAATTCTCCATCTCTTCAAAAATGACATCTCGACTGATAACAACTTTTCTGGTAACAGGATTATAAAGTTTATATCCTTTTGTTTCATGAGAATATCCAATAAAAACACATTTCTCAGATTTATCATCCAACTTCTTCCTCAAAACATCTGGAACATGAGCATAAGCAATCAACCAAATACTTTCAAATGTCCGATATTTGGTTTTCGACCTGTCCATACCTCGTAAGGAGTCTTTCCTTCTGCAATACTCCTTGTAGGACACCTGTTCAAGACATAGACAGCACAAGCAACAGCCTCGGCCCAAAATGATTTTGGTAGATTCTTGAATGCATCATTGATCTTACCATGTCCATAACTGTTCTATTTTTCCTTTCTGCCAACCCGTTTTGTTGAGGTGTATATCTCGCTGTCATTTGATGCTTAATGCCATTTTTCTCCAGATAATCATCACAGACAGTATACTCAGTTCCTCTGTCTGTTCTCAAAGTTTTGATCACAAAACCACTTTGTTTTTCAATGTACACTTTGAAACTTTTGAACGTATCACATGCGTCAGATTTGATTCTAAGAAAATACACCCATGCTTTCCGACTAAAATCATCAATAAAAGTTATAAAGTACTTACAACCACCATTTGTAGGTACTTCTACGTAGCACAAGTCTGAATGGATCAACTCCAGTGGTGTACTCGCCCTCCAGGCCTTATTCTTCGGAAACGGAAATCTGTGTTGCTTTCCCAGTGTACATGACTCACAAACTTTCTGTGGAAAATCAATATCTGGCAATCCTAAAACAGATTTATTTCTGACAAGAAACTTCAAACTTCTGAAATTCAAGTGTCCAAATCTCAGATGCCATAGCCACGTATCATCATATGTCATAGAACTAAAGCAAGGTAAACTGCTACAGTTGATTGACAGCGGAAACAAACGACTATTATTCATATTTACCTTTGCAATTAATCCTCTCTTCGGATCACTTACAGTGCAAACTCCATGATTGAAGACTATGTTATAGCCTTTCAGAGATAACTGTCCAATGCTCAGTAAATTGTGATGTAAACTTGGTACATAGAATACATCAGAAATAAAGTTAGAAGAACCATCTTTCAAACTAATGGCAATCCTCCCTTTACCAAGAACAGGTACCTCAGAATTATTTCCAAATTTCACAGTAGTTTTCACAGAAGTATCCAAATCTGTAAACATTTCTTTATCTCCACACATATGATTGCTGCAACCAGAATCCAAAAATCCATTCATTTTTTGTTTTGTTTTCAACACTCAAATCAGCCAAAACAAAGTCTCAGGAATTGTGTTGTCATTTTCAGCCACTTTCGCATGCGTTTCTGAACTATTCTTATACCAACAGTTACTTTGAAATGTCCAAACTTTTTGCAATTAAAGCATTGGATTTTTGATTTATCCTTTTGGAAATCATTCTTTTGATTATCTCTATCAAAAACACGAGTATTTCGCTGGTAATTAAAATTACCTCTACCACGACCTCTTCTTTGGCCACGTCCTCTGCCTCGAAAATTCTGACTCCGCTGACTAGATTCAGCATGATTTGCAGACAACCCTTGATCTTTCGAAACAATTGTCTGAACTTGTAATGCTTCCTCTATAATTCCAACAGACTGCTGATCTAGTGAGATTTCATAAGATAGTAACTCACCTTCCAATTGATCAATAGTCATTTCGTCAAGATCCTTGGTAGCTTCAATGACTATTTTTTTCATGTGAAACTTTTGAGTCAAAGATCTGAGAATTTTCTGGACAAGTTGGGCTTCGGTGATGACTTCACCATTGGCGTTTATTTTTCCACCAATATCTCGTACCTTGGATATGAAATCTGCAACAGACTCGTTTGTTTTCATTTGAGCCATTTCAAATTGTCTCCGGAATTCTTGTAAGCGAACCTTTTTAACTTCGCTGCTGCCTCTATTGATATTCACAAGAATTCTCCAAGCCTCTTTTGCAGATTTGGTATTCATAAATTTGTTCAAGACAGCTAACTCGACTCGGTTGTTAAGATAATGTCGAGCTAAACGATCTTGCCTCCTCTTTATCTCCAAAGCTTTGGCCTCCTCGTCACTTAATTTTTTGCTCGCATCTGGAATATCAAATCCGTTTTCAATGACATCCCATATGCCGATAACTTCAAAAAAATCTCTCATAAGTATAATCCATTGATCAAAGTTGTTTTTACCATCAAAGATAAAAACAGGACAAGGTTGGATAACTCTCTCTCCTTCCATCTAGAAAAATGAATCGATTCAGCAATACAAGCTCTGATACCAATTTGAAGGAATTTGAATCGATAATAACTAAGAAATTGAATGAAGGAGGAATACAAGAACACAAGATTTGCTCAATACACAAAGCTCCTGTTTTGGAGTCTTAGAATTGTTCTTGAAGATGTGTTTGGAGGTGTATTTACAATGTTGATGAACTAGCCTATTTATAGGCAAATTACACACATGTTTATATGTAAAAGCTATGTGAACAAAATAAAGAAAGTTGGTAAAGCTATGTGAACAAAATAAGCAAAGTTGAAATTGCTACCTACCATTTGAAAATAAAAACCATGTTCACACATTGTTGACTAAGGTATGTTCCCATTTGATTTGATTTAATTCTACAGTTTTTGGTAATTATGCTGACTTTGCCCTTAGGTCAAAAAACAACCAACCACTTGGGCGATGAGTGAAATTTTTAGGTATAATTTGTTAATATGATTATGGATCAATGTTTTAGTGACGGTTACTTTGGCAAACACCGAGTAGTTCGCAAACAGGCTCGGCTCGTTCGATACCTTAGTGAGCCGAGTATAAACCATTAAATTATGTTCGTTTAAAAAGCCGAACCAACTCTGCCGAGTCGAGTTCAAAACGGTCCAAACTCGACTTGTTCGGTTCGTTTATAGGCCTATCTCTACCTATTAAATGGATGGAGCCGCTGTTATACAATATTCTTTTTTTCTCATGCCATGTAGGGCTGTAAACGATCCAAATGAGCCGAGCATTGTGTTGTTCAAGCTCGGTTCATTTAACTTAGCGAACGAGCCGAGCTTGTTCATTTATTTAAACGATCATATTTAATTGTTCAAGCTTGGTTCGTTTAACTCACGAACAACATTAACGAGTCGAACACCTTAACGAACGGTGCCACTTACCGAGTTCGAACAGAAAAAGATGTTCAAGCTCTGTTCATTAACCTTTTATCCGAACCGAGCTCGAGCTCAAGCCAAACGAGCCGAACAATCGAACGACTTGGTTCATTTACAGCCCTAATGCCATGTGTCGGCATCAGGTGTTCCCTTATATACCTGATTGTAATATTGTACATATAAGATGTAGGTAAGAATATAAATACTTTGTTGAGGCATTTGGTTTTATGCAACATTTATGCCAAACCTTTAAAAAATCTAAAATATGATACAAAATGAAAAAAAATTCAAACAATTAGAACACAACTGACAGTTTGGTCTTAGGTGATCCTAGACGGCATTGCTAGTCGCATCTAGAAAGTCATCATTAGACAATATTGGCAGTTGCGTCCAAATGGTAGGCAGTTTTTGGGCCAAAAAGACGCATTAGATCTACAAAACCATTCAAGCCAAGACAGCAATGCAGGCGCGTCGTACACGTAGATATCACTGCTAGATCCGTCCTCCATGTTGGATGTCAGAAATAAAAACAAGGCCTCATCCTGTTCGTTTCTCATACGTTTCATTCTCTAAATCTGTTTGCTTTGTGGATGAACAGAAAATCTTCACATACAAGGGAGCTATGACTAGACGAGAATGAAGCTACGATCAGCTACAATGGACAAACAAGTGAGTACTTTCTATTTAATTAGTTTTAAAATTTATATTTACTGTGTTATTATTATGTTGTTGTGATTATGTTAGTATGTTATTTTAGTGATTATTATTTGTGAATTAGTGTTATTATACTACTACTTTTATTGTGTTATTATTATGTTGTTGTGATTATGTTAGTATGTTATTTTAGTGATTATTATTTGTGAATTAGTGTTATTATACTATTACTGCTGCTGCTATTACTGCTACTACTGCTGCTACTACTGGTGCTACTACTGCTACTACTGGTGCTACTATGTTGTTGTGATTATGTTAGTATGTTATTTTAGTGATTATTATTTGTGAATTAGTGTTATTATACTACTACTGCTGCTGCTGCTGCTGCTACCACTACGACTACTACTACGACTACTACTAATACCACTACTACTACCACTACCACTACTACTACCACTACTACTACCACTACCACCACCACCACGACTACTACTACGACGACGACTACTACTACTACTACTACTACTACTACTACTACTACTACTACTCCTACTACTACTACTGCTGCTGCTGCTGCTATACTACTACTACTACTGCTACTACTACTGCTACTGCTACTGCTACTACTACTGCTACTACTTCTGCTGCTGCTACTACTGCTGCTACTACTGCTACTACTGCTGTTACTACTGCTGCTACTGCTGCTGCTACTGCTGCTACTAATGCTGCTACTGCTGCTACTACTACTGCTACTACTGCTACTACTACTGCTACTACTACTACTATTACTGCTACTACTGCTACTACTACTGCTACTACTGCTACTACTACTACTACTGCTACTACTACTACTACTGCTGCTACTGCTGCTGCTACTACTGCTACTACTACTGCTGCTACTGCTGCTACTGCTGCTACTACGACTACTACTACTACCACTACCACTACTACTACCACTACTACCACCACCACCACCACCACTACTACTACCACCACCACCACCACCACCACCACCACCACGACGACCACTACTACTACTACTGCTGTTGTTGCTGCTTGCTGCTACTACTACTACTACTACTACTACTGCTACTACTACTGCTGCTGCTGCTGCTGCTGCTGCTACTCCTCCTACTACTACTCCTCCTCCTGCTGCTGCTGCTGCTGCTCCTGCTCCTGCTACTGCTACTCCTACTACTACTACTGCTGCTACTACTACTACTACTACTACTACTACTACTACTACTACTACTACTACTACTACTACCTACTACTACTACTACTACTACTACTACTACTCCTCCTCCTACTACTCCTACTAATACTACTACTGCTGCTGCTGCTGCTGCTCCTACTACTACTACGTTGTTGTTGTTGTTCTTATTATGTTATTGTTGTTATGTTGTTATGTTATTATGCTATTATTGTGATTATTATTATTTTACTGCTGTTATTTAATTTGATCAATTAGGATTTATAATAATTGAACATGTAAAATTTGTTACTTTTTGTTTATTTTTGTTATGTCTTGATTTTATTACGTTAAACCGATATGTTTTAAATATATAATTATGTTACATGATTGCAAATATAGGTGTAATTATGGCGTCACATGCTAATGGTTGTGGTACAGGACATATGGAGGAGTTGAGGCTTGAGATTGCTAATTTATTAACTCTTCATAGAGAGCATATGACGCTCTACCTTAGGAGTAGTGATAGTTATACGACCTCAGATCATATACGTAGAGTACACATTCTACCTTAGGAGTAGTGATAGTTATCCACCTCTCCGCAAATGTTGTCATCAATCAATGATCAATCTTAATTCTATTACAAGTAATACCGCCCCTTAATCCTACCGCCTCCATATACGGTATGCAACTAAATATGCACAGACCTTGCACACTTATCTCATTTGTTCGACGACTGATTCAGCACCTTGGCGACTACGGATATAATAAACTAGATAATATGCTACTGTGAAATCTTATAGATGGATACCCTAGCGTATGTGTATTTTACGTGTCATGACTGAGACACATCCACCGCTATGCATCTCAGTGCTATACTCTACGTTCTGAGGGTTTCAGAGAACTCTTGGAGAGTACTCAAGTAGAGACAACTCTACTTCAGAGTAAAGCTGACTATGTCCTGCAACACGAGTTTACCCAGATGTAGGCCGTTAAGTGGAGCAGATTTCTACACACTAGTTGTACATCAAAGAAATGCATTCAGCGAGAAAAGTCATGTAACAAAATTATTTGAATAAATGTTTAAACACAAAATGAGTTACTAATATATGTCAAAAATTACAGGTATGATGCGTATTCCCTAGATGAACTTCTGGATGCTGCTAATGTTGACAGTACGGATCAAAATCATACTATGTCTGATACTGAGTATTACATAGCACTTAAGTTGATGTGTACAGCACCAGCTCATACTCAAGGTGACGTGACAAGGCTATCTCAGCAGTCTCAGTCACTGCCATTATCCATATTGACATCTCTACTACTCAGACCTATCAGAGGTAGAGAAAGGGCTAAGCCTAGGAAAGCTTACGGTACGGGTACATATGTGCTCTCATAGTCTTTTTCATGTTTATATATCCAATTTTGTAATTTTTTTGTACTCTATGTACCTGATTGACAATCATTAGCACTTTTATACTTCTTCTACTATATGTACCTAATTGTTTTGAGTTGAGGACATATATTTTGTTATTTTATGTAATAATTGCTACCTTACTTAACAATTGTATTGTACGACAACTGCTATACTTTGTGTTTTGTCTCGTTAATATACCTAAAGAAGAATGATACACATGAATTTATTAAGTTGAAATTACAACTTAACGCTTACTCTAACTCTACCCCTAACAACTCAACCCTACCCTCGACCCTAACCTAACCCAAACTTAACTCCAACCCCAACCCTGAGCCTAACCTTAAACCCAAAACTAACCAGAATCCTAAACCTAAGCCTAACCCTAACAACCTAACCCTAAGTCTAACACTAACCTAACATCAAGAATTATAGGGCAAGTGTTTACATATATCACACTTTTGATTGGCATTTTTTAGACCAGTTTCAATGTGTGAATCTTGAGCCATGTTCGTCACCCTAGGATTACCATTATTTCATTTCATTCTATTGATGGGTTCTAGCTACAAAGAACGTGTAAATGGAGCTATGTTGTACGTACGTCTCGACGAAGTTCAGTTCATGAGACCGCAGCGGAGTGGAACATCTGTGACACTTTATTCTTTACCTTAGCTGGATCTCGCTGGTGTCACCTAAATGGTAGACAGGAGGCGGATGTGTGACATTTGGAGTTGTCATTCGTGCACCTGTCCCCAATGGAAGAATGGGTTAGACTTCAAAAGATTTTATAGATGGTTTCTTCAATACCCTAATTCTAAACCTAACCCTAAACCTTCCGCACCCCTAGCCCCAACCCTAAATACAATTTTGTCAAACTATTGTGCTACATACTTTAAAAAAATTCGTCTTAATTGATATTTGACCAAATACTTTTTGACATGCTATGATAATATTTAATTACTATTTTGACAAACTATTATATTAAATACTTAAATTTTTTGTCTTAATTGATGTTTGACCAAATACTTGTTTGGTTTGCTGTGACAATATTTTTTGGAACGGAGAGAGTGTAATTGATAAAACATGTTAGCTAGTTCTTTGTTTGTTCTTTTCTTTTTCGTTTGTTCTTTGTTTGTTCTTTTGTTTTTCGTTTTTCCCGAAAACTTTTTTTTGGTATACAAACATAGAAAATGCGAGATGAGCTAACAAAATATTGCTTTATAAGTAGTCAAAAATTGGAGACGAACTTCCTATCCTTTATAAACATTTGCCTCATAGTCGTTTGTGAAGCCTCGAGCATCCAAGGGTCAAAGTTATACTAAGCCCAAAACACATCAACATTCCCACTATAATCCCCTAGTTTGCTGTCTAGTTGTATCTTCAGAAACTATGTAAATCAAATCTCTTTTTACAGTTCTTTTCAAGTCTTCTTTCGTCTCTTCTATTCCTCTTCATGCCGTCTCCTCCGTTAGATTTCACGTCTAGCAGGTGCAATGTAACGAGTTTTCCATGATAATGAAGTAAAGAAATTAGCACTCCCTTGAATATTTTTACAAGCTTTCAAGCCCACATTTTAAGTTCCAGAAGGATTAATTTACAAAACACATTAGCTTGATTCAACAACTGAAGAACAAGACGACCCATATCCCCCCCCCCCCCCCCCTCTTTCCCCCAACCTAATGTACACAAAACAATCCATTCACTTCAAAGTTCCACCTGCTGTGGTCCTAGAAGAACCAACCAAGCCATGCTCAATGGATCCATTTGAAAGCTGTGAAGCAAAAGAGCTACTCTTCCTCACTTTTCCTGAAAATTCCTTCCCTTGACCACCCTTCAAAGACGGATTCTTAATCCGACCACGATGAAAAGAGAACAAGGTACTAAGAGAAGGTCCGCGCAACGCCCCTTCAACACAATCTCCTGCATGCGCGCAGCCCCATGGTTTAGATGATCCCTCTTCACAGAACGGCTTAAGTTTAGGAAAGAACTTCGAAAAAGATCGCTGGTCAGGTGAGCTGTCCTCTTCGAATTTAACACAGATGGGGCAAGGCGGGTCACTTTTACGCGCCTTTGGAGTGGTCTGATCCAAGCATTCAACATGAAATACATGGCAACATGAAAGAACCCCAGCCATGGGCATGTCTCCACTTCTAACGATACGGCAAGAACTCCAAGGTGATCTTTGTGAAAGAAGCCTCTCACATATTCCACATCTGATTCTGTCAGATGGATTACGAAGCTTTTGGGAAAAGACGGCTTCAAATGATTCAGAAATGTCCGTCAGATCAGCACTACCACTATCACAACTCAGACGGCGTTTTTCTCTTAGTGGAGTAATAGCATCAAATTCCGAATTCCCAGACAGGTTATTGCTGGTGGATTCTGTTGTAGCTGTACCAGATGGACAAGACAGGGGGTGAACAGGTTTGGACATAAAGCTACGGCGACTTGAGATACTACGGTGCGCATGATGTGTCTTAGCTGTCGACTCATATTCACTACTATCTGATCTAGATGAAGCTGAGCCACTATCCCTGGAAGCTGATGTTCCCTGCAAAAAAAAAAAATTGTGCTTCAGGATGAGGAACCGTTTTAGTATTTTAGTATTTTTCTTTTTTACCTATTCTTTTTAAGGAAAGGGGAGAGGAACAGCAGCTAATAACCACTAATGAGAAATTGGACTGACCTCCATAGTTGGAGAAAAGGATAATGGCCTAAAACCTGCATGAAGAAAGGGCAAGATATAAGATATCACCGGTTAGAAGAAAAAGCAATGAGTACAATGAAGCTATTGTTAAGACATAAATTAATCTGAAAAAAAGGAAACAGAATCGGGAAGGGGGAAAAGACGCGTTTTTCTCAAGAAAACAAAAGACAGCATGTCAAAGATGTAAATGTCCTCAAGTGGTACATGTTGAACAAAATGAGAGCAGCAAATGGAAAAGACAAAGAACAAATACACACTGGGACGCAAAGCACTCTTAATGCTTTTATTTTAACATTTACTCAGACACACACAAAAAAAAACTTTGCTAACTAACGTTTACATAAAAACCCAATGCTAACTGCTTCCTACAATCTAGGACCACTATAGCTAACAACTTGTTTATTCCTTCAAACTCGGACAACGGCTACCTGAACTTCTCTGCACAACTAACTAAACTCCTACAAAACAGGAAACATGACTAACACCACTTCCTATCCAAATTGTTGCTGACGTTGGTGTTGCCATGTCAACACCTCCCCTCAACACCAACTTCCTTCACTTTTCTCATACCAAGAGCTTGAGAAAACATTGTCAATTTGCTGCCGCTAAAGCTTTTAGTAAACAGATCGGCAATTTGACTCTCAGTGCTAACATGACATAGTTTAATCTCTTCCTGCAGTACCTTCTCTCGGATAAAGTGATAATGTATCTCCACATGCTTAGTTCTAGCATGAAAGACCGGATTTTCAGCCAACTGTATACTGGATAAATTATCACAGTACAAAGGGATAGGATAAATCACTGGTTGATACAAATTTGTTAATAATCGAACCAACCAAGTACACTCTTGAGCAGCCATGGCAGCAGCACGGTATTCAGCCTCTGTAGTTGACAGAGACATAGTTGGTTGTCGCTTACTACACCACGAAACTGAGCCAGATCCTAGCTTAAACACATAGTCTGTCGTTGATCTACGTGCATCACAATCTCCAGCATAATCTGCATCACAGAATCCGGTTAACTTAGCTTGGCAGCCTCTTTCATACATTACCCCAGCCCCAGTAGTGCCCTTAACATATCGCAAAATCCTACGCACAGCCTCCAGATGAGTCTTCTTAGGATTCTGCATATATCTGCTGACAATGCCTACTGAATATGATAAATCGAGTCTTGTTAAAGTTAAGTAAATAAGACTGCCAACTATTTGACGATATGGAGCAGTATCTTGAAGATCTTTTCCTTCATGCACACATAGCTTAGTTCCTGGTTCCAATGGTGAGGGAGCACTCTTGCACATATCCATGTTAAAACGTTTCAACAGATCAGTAGCATATTTTTGTTGGTGTAACAAAATCCCAGCTTCTGTTCGATTAATTTGCAGCCCAAGAAAGTGTGTTAATTGTCCTAGCTCTTTCATCTGAAAACGCACGGCCATATTCCTTTTAATTTGATTGATTTCGTCTTCTGCATCACCTGTGAGAATAAGATCATCCACATAAACCAAAATCACAGCAATCTTCACTTCAATCTTCTTGGTAAACAAGCTGGTGTCTGCATGAGACACCTCATAACCACTATGCATGAGAAATTCAGCTATCTTCCCGTACCAAGCCCTTTGGGCTTGCTTTAATCCATAAAGTGCCTTTCGAAGCTTGCATACATGTTCTGGATGTTCTTGACTCTGAAATCCCAAAGGCTGGTCCATATAAATTTCCCTATCTAGTTCACCGTGCAAAAAGGCGTTCTTTACGTCCATCTGCCATAAAATCCAGTCCCTGCTAGATGCCAATGCAAGTAAGACTCTAACTGTGGTAAGTTTTGCTACTGGACTGAAAGTGTCATCATAGTCCAACCCATACTGCTGAGAAAATCCACGAGCCACAAGCCGTGCCTTGAACCTTTCCACCGTGCCATCTGCCCGTTGTTTAAGTTTATACACCCATTTACATGAGATGGGCTTGGCATCTTCAGGTTTGGACACAAGGTCCCATGTTTGATTCTCTTTTAGCGCTTCAAACTCTTCCTCCATGGCCTTTAACCATCTCAGATTAGTCACTGCCTCTTCAAAGCTTTTTGGCTCTGTGACATTAATATCTTCAACTAACACTGTATTTGCATACCTTGGGTTTGGTCGTCTAACTCTTTCTGATCTTCTGACGGGAACAGGTTCTTCAGTTTGTTCTTGTTGATCATCCTGCCAAGGCTCCTCAGTTCCTTCTATTTCTTCATTCTCTAAGTCTGACTCTTTCTGGTCCAGTGAAACTTGTGTAGGCTCTGCATTACCTTCATTCTTGCTCTTATTTAACTCTTCGCCTGTACCTTCGGCCAAAGTCCACCAAGAAGAAGCCTCATCAAACACAACGTTTCTTGATACATAACACTTACCAGTTGTTGGGTCACAGCATCTCCATCCTTTCTTTTGATCATCATAGCCAATGAAGATGCATTTGACTGCCTTCTGCTCCATCTTGGTTCTAAGGTGATCTGGTACAAATACATAACATACACAACCAAAGACTTTAAAGAAGCTTACTGATGGAGTAATGCTAAACAACCTTTCATACGGTGACTTAAATGCTAATCTCTGTTGAGGAAGTCTGTTTATGACAAATGCAGTTGTTCTCATGGCCTCAGCCCAATAACTTCCTGGCATGTTTTTCCCAAACAACATGCTCCTACAAGCTTCAGCTAGGTGTCTATTCTTGCGTTCAGATACACCATTTTGCTGTGGTGTATATGAACATGTAAGCTGTCTTTTGATCTTGTGCTTGGACAGAAACTCACTGAACTCTTTTGAAAGGTACTCACCGCCGTTATCTGTTCTTAGACAGCATACGCTTTTAGTTGTCATGGCCTCAGCTTCTTCTTTAAATTGCTTAAATCTGCTGAACACTTCTGATTTCTCCTTCATAAAGTACACCCAAACAAAACGTGAGAAATCATCAATAAAGGTTACCATGTATTTCAAACCTTTGTGTGATGCCTGTTTAACTGGACCAAACACATCAGAGTGTATCAGCTCAAGAGCCTCTTTAGCTCTGAATTTTGACTCCTCAAATGGAATCTGATGAGCCTTCCCGTATTGACAGCCAGCACACACCGTACCTGTCTTTACCTCTAGAGTAGGCAGGCCTCGTAGCATTGACTTCTTTATCATCATGTCCAACTTGAAGTAACTCACATGACTCAATCTCATGTGCCACAATTCTGCTGTTTCATTTTTGTTAGCCTTATTCACATAAGCCTCTTCAGCAGACAACACATATACAGACTCAACTTTCTTTCCTTCTATCATGGGCTTTTCCTTGATCTCGAGATCATGATAAGGTTATATCGAAAATTCTTGTAACAAGACTAAAACCTCTTCTCCCGAATTTGGTAAATGAAAATCAATCTGCTTTTGTCAAAGGTAGGCAAATCCAAGGAAACATTCTCCTTATGCATGAAATTGTAAAAAACTACAAAAGGCTAGGCGGCCCGAAAGATTGTGCTATCAAGGTTGATATAATGAAAGCGTTTGACATGGTAAATTGGGATTTCTTGTTGACTTTATTAAGGAAAATGGGTTTCCCTGAAACATACATTCACTGGATCTGGCTTTGTATCTCTACTCCTTTCTCGGTAAACCTGAATGGCTCCTTGGTGGGGAATTTTAATTCCTCAAGAGGACTTAGGCAAGGGGACCCACTCTCTCCCTGTCTGTTCATCCTAATCATGGAAAGCTTCACCCAACTGCTGAAATCAAAAATTGTGGGTTCTGATTTTAAATTCCACTCCAAATGTAAGAATCTGGATTTATCCTCTCTGGCTTTTGCAGATGACCTTTTCATCTTATGTAAAGCAGAGGAATCATCTCTTCAGATTGTAAAGGATGCATTACATGATTTCCATACCCTCTCAGGATTACAACCGAACTTAACTAAATGTGAGGTCTTTTTCTCTGGGGTGGGGTTTCAAACCCAATGCACACTGTCTGACATCCTTGGTATGAAGCTAGGTACTTTGCCTATTAGGTATCTAGGTGTTCCCCTCATTTCTGGGCAGCTTTCTATCTCGCATTGCGGACCACTTTTGGACAAACTCAAATCAAGGGTCAATAGTTGGTCTTCATCTCAACTCTCTTATGGGGGTAGACTCCAATTAATAAATTCAGTTCTTGAATCAATCATCCGTTTTTGGACTGCTGCCTTTCTTTTGCCAAAAGGGGTCATTAGAGAAATTGAGAAGATTTTGAAAAACTTTCTTTGGGGTGGAACTAAAAAGGCGAAGGTGAAATGGAAAGATGTTTGTTTACCCAAAGAGCAGGGTGGTCTGGGTATCCAAGACTTGAACACGCTCAATCATGCTTACCTAATGAAAAGCCTCTGGAATATCTGCGAGAACAAAGAAAGCTTATGGGTCAAATGGGTTCACACTATCATTTTAAGGGGGTCTTCCATCTGCGAAGCTAAGCCGAAACCTTCTGATTCTTGGCTTTGGAAAAAATTATTGGCTGTCAGGGACCTTTTTGCTCACTGCATTATAGATGCATTGGGAATGGCGTGAATACGTCATTCTGGCATGATCCATGGCATCCATGGGGCATTCTTGCGTCCAGCCATCCTGAACTTATAAGGAAAATCAATCTCCCCCAAAATGCAAAGGTCTCTGAGGTGTTAAATGGTTCCACATGGAACATACCGTATGGTAGAGGCTGGGATAGCCAAGTTCTTGCTTTTAGCCAAGAATGCAGAAGTATCGTCTTAAGAAATGGAAATGATGTTTGGATATGGAAACCTGATAAAACTTTCTCTATAAAGAGTGCTACCATTGCTATTGGAAACGATAGCCCGTCTCCATCTTGGGTTAAAATAGTTTGGTGCATTCATCATGTTCCACGGTTTGCAGTCGTCCTCTGGCTTGCTTGTTGGAAGAGGATGAATACGCAAGATAAGCTTTTAAATTGGGGTATCCTTTCCTCAAACCTTTGTCTTCTGTGTGAAAGAGGTCTTGAAGACCATGACCACCTTTTTTTCGGCTGCCCATACTCGGAAAAAGTCTGGTCCTCCATTCTTTTGAAGTGTTTGTGTTCCCATTTAAGCTCGGACTGGGACACCACCCTTTCATGGCTTGGACATAATCAAAATTGGAAATCCAAACTGCAAAAACACCTTGTAACTTTCTCTTTTTCGGTCACTGTATACTCTCTTTGGCTTGAAAGGAATAGGAGACTTTTTCAAAAAATTAAAAGATATGAGAGCAGTGTGTTAACTGAAATCCTTGAAAATGTAAAATACGCTGCTTGTTCATGGAAAGGTTACAAAAGGTCAAAATTTAATTGGGAGCTGGTTATGGAAATGGGTATTCCCCACAATATTTTGGTTTGATTATTTCCCGCTGTATATGTTTGATCTTATGGTTTTGACATGCGGTGTTCTTTGTTTCTACTTGCATATACCAGGCGATATCGTTCCTTTCCTACTTCTTGTATTTGGTGAGTTCCTGCCGTCTCTTCTTCTTTATCATGCATGATTGGCAGTGGATTACATTGATGTATACCTTTACAAAGGTTTTCCGTCATCGAATCTGGAAAAAGGTGCTGAGTTTCGTCTCAACCTACGTGGAAACTGGGGAAACCGGAAGCTGGACGCTGGAACACGAGAATCACAAGTCAATAGTTTTTTGCAAAACTGGAAAAGATGTTGGAATTCTGGGGATCAGAAAGTGCATTATGTGGTCTCCCCGCCTCTTGTTGGATAGGGTTGCAGTCTTTGATTTAGTTGTAACCTTGCTTTGACTAGTTATTTCTCTGATGATTGGTTACACTAGTATACGCTTTGTTATTTTGTCATGTGGTTATCTTGTACCACTTTTTGGAAAGGTTGGCACTAGTTTAGTGCGCATATTGTAAGCCACCTTTGAACTTTTGTCTGTGTTACCTCTGGGTGTCCAGATTATGGCACCGTTGTAAATTTGCCATTTGGCCATTATATATATAATAATTTAAATTACAAAAAAAAAAAAAAAGATAGCAGATTTTTGTGCATACCTGGTACATGGTAAACACCTTCAAGGCCGAATGCTGAACTCTTTCATGGGTGAACCTCTGATGTGCCAACATGAGCAATTTGGAGTTTTGTATTATTTGCAGTAACTACAACTCGCTTCCCTTTATATTCTGCTACGTCTTTTAGCTTCTCTTTATCACCTGTCATGTGATTTGAGCATCCTGAGTCCACTATCCAATCAGACTTGAAATCAATCCGACTTGGTATAACATTAGAGAGAGCATGTTCATGTATATCCTGCTCCTCATCTACAACCAGCAAAGCTTCTGCATCCCACTCCTCCTCGTTCTTGGATGTCATGATATTGCTTTCAACCAGCTTCTTCTTGGACCAGCAGTCTTTTGCTCGATGCCCTTTTCTCCCACAATTAAAACATTTGCCAACAAACCTCTTTCTGCTACCTTCGTTCTTTGAGATGTGTTCTTTCTCCCCAGTACAGTTTTTGTCATTGTCCTCCTTCTGCTTGATGCTACTGTTAAACTGACGTTTAGCACTCCATTTATTCCTGTTAACAAACAAGGCCTGCTCTTCATTTCGTACGGACACAGCCCCCATTTGCTTGGCTAGAGCTTCTTGTCCTGCTAAAAGATTCTCGAATTCAACAAGTGAGGGCTGCGTTGGCCATCCTTGTACAGCTGTAACAAAACCTCTGAATTCTGGTTTCAAACCATGAATGATAATTCTTTTCATCCTTGAGTCTCCAATGGGTGCATCGGGATCTAACTCTGAAATCTCACGGCAAAGTGCCTTCACCTTGTGAAAGTATTGGGCAATGGTCTGTTCGCCTTGTGATGCTGATAACAATTCACTCTCAAGCAATTGTAATCGAGTATCATTTCTTTTAGAGAAGAGCTTTGCAAAAGTATCCCAAGCCTCCTTGGGAGTTTTTGCATCACGAATATGTTCAAGAACGTCTTCTTCTACTGTTGTTTTTAATGCAAACATGGCCTTCCCCGCTTTTATCTTCCACTTACGTAGCATACCATTTTGATCTTCAGCTTCCGGTGGTGAAACTTCACTTCCATTAACTACTTCCCACAAATCTTGTCCTTGCATGTATGACATCATACATGTGGACCATAAGTTGTAATTTTGATTGTTTAGCTTTCTAATGCCTCCAATCACTTGCATTTCACCCATCATGTGGTCAAGTGTGATAGAGATTTTTAGAGTTTTAGTAAGGCTCTGATACCAAATGTTGAACAAAATGAGAGCAGCAAATGGAAAAGACAAAGAACAAATACACACTGGGACGCAAAGCACTCTTAATGCTTTTATTTTAACATTTACTTAGACACACACAAAAAAAAACTTTGCTAACTAACGTTTACATAAAAACCCAATGCTAACTGCTTCCTACAATCTAGGACCACTATAGCTAACAACTTGTTTATTCCTTCAAACTCGGACAACGGCTACCTGAACTTCTCTGCACAACTAACTAAACTCCTACAAAACAGGAAACATGACTAACACCACTTCCTATCCAAATTGTTGCTGACGTTGGTGTTGCCATGTCAACAGTACACGTTCATCATCTTGGACTACAATAATCTCAGGACAATCAGTTGTCTCTAAAAACAGTGCAAAGACAGAGCAAAGGGTAATGGCACTAGGATTGTGTGAAGGATTATAGATAAGTAGAGTTATGGAAGAACTGGATCAAACATCATCACTTTCAATCAGGATTTTGTCGTGATAACATCTCTGCAAACATGACAGCGAATCTTGTCCAATATGACAAGTCCAAACATGTGGAAATAGACATACACTTTATAAGAGAGAAGATTGAAGACAAAGTTATCAAAACAGATCATGTTTCCTTAAGAGATCAAGTAGGGGACATTTTTACTAAGCCAGTCTCTACACAAGAGTTGTGAAATACTCTTGTACATACACATATACACATACTCTGTACACATAATTTATACACATACACATACATAGAGAATACACACTTGTATAGGTAATATATCTTTGTATAAGTCATTTGTTTGATGACTGAACCAACAGAGCCATTGGGAGCAGGATTCTAGTCGTTAGCATTATAGCTGTTGGCATCTCGGGCCACTTGAGGGCCCCGTTAGTTTCTGTTTGCAACCCTATAAAAGGAGATCCTTTTGAACATTTAAACTTAGATTGTTGAATAAATTCAGAACTTTCTATATAAGGTTTTATAACTTCACCAGATTTTAAACGGAACACGCGAACATGGAGGGTAAGTAATAGATTCAACTTGTCAAAAACAAATAAAAGAGAAGGAAGGGGGGGGGGATAACATAGTTCATGAAGATACTGGTTGTTTGCTTGAAATTGCTTCTAACTGCAAAAGACTATAATTTCAAGGAGTGTGAAATTAAAAACAAGTTCAGGATAATCTTTTAGCCCTGAATAACAAGCAAACAAGCTGGCACATTTTTCATTGTTATTATTAATTGTATGTACGAACCAAAATCTAGAGTTCCTTAAGAAACAATGTTATAGAAAGGCATGTATCACTTGGGCGCTGACACATGGAATATGGTGCTCTAGTTTCACTAAACCCTAATTAGGTCTAACTAAACAGTAACTTCAATCAGTTCTTAATCATCGGTCTAATGTAGATCCTATTTCTTTACTATGTGACAGACTAATGGATTACGGAGCTGAAAAAAAGCCAGAGCAACCATTGTTGACAAGATAGGACAGACGTTCCCCACAAACTGCATCTTTCAATCATAATACTGGCAATTCAAAATGAAAAGAGAGTCCAATGGTTCAAGAAACTAGCTCACTCTCTTTTCTTTACATTTATTGCACTTTATCAGTAAACGACAAAACCAACAGATCAAGTTGGATAAAGAAAGACCTTTTTTTTTCTGTAAGTGATAAAGAAAGAAACTGCAATAGCTTTACATGAATTTTCTAGAGGAATCACTTAATCTATTTGTAGAGAAGCTAAGACAGCAAATTCGCATTAAATAGGGGATACGCCAGTATCATAGACGATGGCAAAACCAGAAGAAAGATATTTACAAGTTAATTCTTCCATCTAGTAGTGCTTGAGAAAGCACTATCACTTTTAAACCAATACTTAACATAACATGTGGAAGCAAGTTCAGTACATAATTGGTTGACATATTAGCCTTCGTTAGTCCACAAACACTCTTTCTTTGAAGCTGTGATTTTGGAAATCCTAAAGATTGACTGAGCGCCACAACCCTCAAACAAACAGCAAAGGAAAAGAGGAAGAATAATCTAAATGTCAAAGCGACCCAAAGGAATGAAAGTCACATTAATGTAAAAAGCTCTCCATGACAAAACACACAGCAAACACCTGAACTTAAGCTATAAGAGGCATGAAACAAATCAGTACTAGAAACACAAACAAGAAAAGAGGCATTGAAAATCTCAATCAAGAAATAAGGGCATCCACCCTGCATACCTCTGCTTGATGCAATATAATTATCAACGCTGATTTCTTGAATAATTGGTGGAGTCGACTGCTGGACCGGGGATATCTCAGAGGGACTGCTGTAGTATGGTCCACCATCAGATACCATATGCTGATGATTGGCCAGATGATTTTCTCTCAACCAGCTCCTACTTTCTCTACTATTAGAAGATGCAGAAGACCCAGACAGCTGAATGCCATCATGGGAGCCAAAAGATAATGCTTCAGTTTGCAGACGGAAATCCCACCTTGATGGTAGAGGAGAATAACTGGAGTTGGTTCGCCAGTAAGGTTCATGCGGCCCCATGGACCATTCTCGGCTAGCAGCACTAGATCCATGTGGCCTGGCGGCCACACAACAAAGCGACCCCGTCTTAGCTATTCTCCCACCAAACCCCAATTTCCTCCTCCGGAAGCTTTTAAACCTTTCAGATGCTCAGCAGTATCTAGAATGATACTTTCATCCTATTGATAGATTGAGGCCGTGAAAGTGCCGGAAGTACTTGAAAGCTTGACAAAGGGAACTTTAATCTATTGATAATTCCCCAACTCTAAACCAGGCTCAAAAGCTCAAACCAAAAAGGGAAACCTTCATTCAACAGCAAAAAGGATATTCTCGAATAAAAGACCTGTAAAAATATTCACGTTTCTCAGAAATCAATTGCAATCGGACACATTATTCCGTAACTTTTTGAGACTTAAGAAAAGAAAGCTTATTTATTTGACCCGCATGATAAAGAAATACCTACTACAATCACTGGCCGCAAGTCATGACCTCTCTTTACCCACCAAGATTTCTTTATGGTTCTACAACTGGATATCTGAGGTGGAATTTAAACCAAGAAAAGAACAAAACTGATCCAGTAAGCAATCCAGAAACACAGAATCCAATTGGCAACATACTTAATTATATCAAGAACTTTCCAGCTTCAGCTGTCTTCCTGTTTATCTCAATATTAAATGAAAATACCCAAACAACGGAGAAAACAGAACACAATAGAAAATATGACATTTGAAATAGTGAAGACAAGCTATAGAGCCACAAGCTGCAGAGGAAGAATCCCAGAAGATTTAAATAGACAATAAACTCTAAAGTCAACTGCGTTATATCACTCAAAGACAAAATTGATTATCCAAATACTCGGAACCAGCAACGGCTTCATGCAGATCATCACAGATTGAACAACTTCAAGATTCTTAAAAAGCACCGTGAACTTAATTATGAAAGAAAGTCGCTTTTAGTGGAATACCAATCAATGAACCAGCTCAACGACAAAAAGGAATAGCAGCTGAAATTGAAGACTGGATCATATCAAAAACATATGTGCTTACTAGAGCTCAAATCGGTGAAGTGGAGGAGTGAAGAAAGAGGGGGAAAGCAGTCAGCGTTTGGAATGTGAACGCCAAAAAGAACCCTAATTTGATGGAGAAAGTGCAATTATTTTTGTTTCAAACCAAGGTTCCATTTTTTTCGTTTTTTGAAGTGGAGCATTTTGTCTTCTGCTCCGTAGTATTCCATAGACGTAGAATTTGGACATCGGTCAGAGTATCTTTGACCAATTTTATGTAAAGTCAAATCAGAATAAAGTATTTATTGTATCAGTTATGCAGTTTCAAATCGGTTGATATCAGGAGACTTAGAAACTTTGTCAAAATATGATGACTCCAATCATTCGCCACCACATATATAAAAAGTACAAAAAAAGAAGAGGTTTGAATTTTTTTTGTTTTAAAAAAGAGGTTTTTGTACACGTGACATCGTATGATTGGAGACCTCATATTTTGACTCACTTTCTGCCTCTCCTCATCTCAACCCGTTCAAATACTAACGTTGTATTTCGAGTAAATAATACAATATATATACATGCCATAGAAAGACAAATGTTTTAACACAGAGAATTTGAGAGGCCCATAAATTAATTGTTAAAAACTTTTTGCCCACTTAACTATTTCTCCAGATATATAACATTGGCGACTTTCTCAAACACAATTTATTGTACATTAGTATAATCATCTTTGTTGCCATTGTTTCTTCTATAGTATTTCAAAAGTTGTATTTATAGCAAAATATGGCCTATTTTGTTCACATGAAAACAAGTGTCTTTACAGGAGGTTGAGCCAAAAGCACTAGCTATTCAAATGAATAATATCCAGTTGGAAAAAAAAAGTATCAAAGAAAAGCAACGATTGATTATTAAAAAGGTTTATATATATACACACACACAAACACCAAAAAAAAAAACGTTATTAGTAGTTCATCGACTAATGAAATGATATATATATATACACACACACATATATAATATGTACTCTACAAAGAGATTATAGAACCTTTCTTACTTTAGTTAATGGAAAAACTATCACATCATATTCCCATTGTTATGTCATTTATAAAGATACATATAGAGACGGGGTGTCACTGGAAGCAAATTCTCTATCTTTAGGGATGTAGGTATTGTTTGTCTATCTCTCACTCTCTTCAAACTCTAACAATAGCTTTTGCTATTTGAGATATAATGAGTATGTGTTTGTTGTATATTGTCTCTGCCTGAATGTTGTCACCTGACCTCCCATTTGTTCAATTTCGCTATGTCTAACTAGAAAGCCTCCACCCCTCGTCATTAACAACTATCGGCACGCAAATTCGTATTAATTTCAATGTTTTCAACTTAACTATCAACTGAGTGAGTATGAAAATTTATTGCAGGGAGGTATAGAGAGGGATGAGATCACCTCACCGCGCGGTGACTCACCCCATTTCCCACCACGTGGCACGTGTCAGCAGGGAGGGGTGGTGAGGCTGGATGAAGGTTATCCTCATCCAGCCTCACCACCCCTCCCTGCTGCCACGTGTCACGCGGTGACGCGTGCGGTGAGGGGATCTGAACCTGTATAAAGGTGTCTTATCTTGTACTCTTTTTATTTTAAATATCCTTTTAACTTTTATTTGAACTTAATTTAACAAAAAATATATACTTTTGGTTATTATTTTTATTTTGTCTTTATTTGGTTAATTATGTTAACTAAAAACATTTTACAATTGTTAATTGAAATAATACTGTAAAAATTATGACTACTAATATATTTTTGTGTTATTTTTTAATCAAGCCAAAATAAGAACTATAGCAATATTTTTGAAACAAAAAATATAATTAACCGTTATATTAGAGTTTAGACTTTCTTTTTTATTTGGATGTGGGAGGGGTGAGGAGTTGTTGGAGAAAGCTTTTCTTTTTATTTCAAGGGTGAGGAAGGTTGGATGGGAGGTCTAGCATACTGTTGCTTCATATGTAATACAATTAAACTTTTTCAAATAACAACAATAATAATAAACAACAATAAAGAAGTAGATGTTATCCTCATAAATACTATTTTTTTCTGTTTAAAAAATATTGTATTAATTTGACTTAAGCATAATCTAAGTCATTTTTTGTTATTGTTTTTATTATATTATTAGTTGGTTAATAGTTGTAAGCTAAACAAATTATATAACTTTTAATTTAAAAGATATTATAAAAATTTTAATCACTGATATATTTATATTTAAAAAAAAATAAATAATGTATAAGAACAAGATCAAAATAAAAAAATATAATATAACATTTGTGAGAAGGTGAAAAACACACTTCTCTGCAAAAGCACATGAAGTTAAGCTTATAAAAGTTGTGAAAATAATACTTGGTATACTAAAAAAACAAGGTCTTAGTTTCATATTGGTTCCTACCAAAAAAATGGTATGTTCTTAAAAATAAAAATAATTTCGTGGTCAACACTTCTATACTTCTTTTTTAATTAATATTTATATGATTTGTTTGCATCGATTAGCCAACTATAAAAATAGTGACAAAAATCTTTTGAATTCTAGTTTAAAGCTAAAGTCAAAACAATATTTTTAAGGGGTGTATATATATATGTGTGTGTGTGTGTGGTGTGTGTGTATGTAAAAGGAAAAAGGAAAATGTTCGAAATTTCTGTCACAGTAAAATTTTTCTTAACATTCTGTACCGCTCCCAGAACCCCCAGCCACTACCCATGCCAGAGACACCACGGCCATAGCCACCGGCCCTCTGCCTCCCTTTCCTCTTTCCTGCTCTTCGTCCCCGAGGTCCCTTTCCCCATCTTTTCGGCCTCTCTCCCCTTCCTGGGTCTTCTTTTCCGGCCACTGAAACCATAGGAATGAGTGATCTGATCGGCGGGAATACAGTGCTATCTTCTGCCGACAGCTGATCTCTGGTATCTTTGATTGCCCCTCGCATAGAGTGCTATCTTCTGCAGGTATAGCTTATGACTCGTTTTCCTTTCTAAAGCTCATTTTGTAGTTCTTTTACTGTCCATGAACATTTGATTGAATTGGATTAGTAATTACAGAATGCTTTGGCGCATATATTTTGCTTTACTGTGAGCAACGTTTAGCTGCTTAAAATACTTTAATTTGTCCTAGTAATTATCTAAAATTTTCATATGATTTGGCTTCAAAGTTAAATATATGTTTTGACATTATGGCCTGTGATCTTCTGGGTTCGACTTCAATTCCTGTTTAGATACTTGTTTATTCTATTTCCTATAATATCTACAGGAATGGGTAATTTTTTTTTTTAAGATGTCAGTTCTTTTTTACCTTGAAGATGTAATGTTATTAAATTAATTTGGGGATGCACTCACATCTATTTTGAAGCAGTAATAATATTGATCATTAAGTGAAGTCTAGTTTTTTCTAGGTTTCATGTTGTGTCATTGACTTAGGCTGCAAGTTCATATGATGGACTTCAATCTTAATCACAAGTTATAGTATGGATGTGTGAGTTATAATATATTTTACTTGTGAGCCAATTGTTAAAAAAAAGATATACCCTTACGCTTTCATTCAACTTTATGGTTTGGTTCAAACTTTTGATAATAGCATTATCTTTATTCTAAAGAAGATTTTCCTCTTCAGAAATTTTACTGGCACCCTGTTGTGCTGGCATCACTTCATACGCCGTTAGTGGATGTGTATATGGAAACCCAGAGTCAAAAAACCTCGCTGCAGCGCCTTCAGAGTGTTGAGAAGGTAATTAAATTTGTTCAAGTTCTTGAAGAAGATTACTGGGGAGCTCAGTGTATACTGTTCTTATTAAATCGTTGCTTTCTGCAACTTTTTTTGGGTTTTGGCAGAAAATTGTTAGGGTGTTGGAGTTGGCTGGGAGTGTAATGGATGAATTGGCAAACCCTAGTGGATCAAGAAAGGAGCTTGTTAATAGTTTCTGCAGTGAATTTATGCAATCAATGAAGGTCAATTATTTCTGCTTATTTGAATTAACATTTTTTAGAAATATGGAGTAAATATTGATTCAATATTAAAAGGAAATGTTGAGAAGCAATGATCTATGCTGAATGTTTTGCTTTTTCATTACAACACTTTGTTGGACTGAGTCACCCTTGTTGCATTATCCTCAAATTGCCTAATCAGGTTGTAATACTCATGAATATGTTTGCCCTTATTTTGTTGGTGCATATTGTTTTTGTTGATATTTTGGCTTTTTTGTGGCATCCTCTTTCGGCAGCTGCTTTGTATGGAAAATCTATTGAGTTGACTGAACAGCCTTATTATTTGTGTGGCCATAATCTGAGTAAAAGTTAATCAAATGTCTTGCTTAGTTGTGTCTGCTTTTTGTAGTTTCCTGATTACATTCAGGTGTCTCCAAAAGCATGATGACATGTTCAGCTAGTTGCTTCCTTCCAGGCATAGTGGTTATGCACTTTGCTGGACAATTTTTTTTAGATCGCCTACCCTCGGGCCCCCTCCCCTGCCAGTACAAATTATAAACTATTCCATTATAAACTGGAAAAATCTTACAACTAAGCAATATTCTAAGCCATTATAAATTGGAAAAGTCTTGCAACTAAGCAAAATCTTACAACTAATCTGGAGGGTGTGAGGAATGAGCCCCATACATTATAAAGGTAGAGTCTTTGTGCATCTTCCCAATCGAGGTAGCAAGTCTATTTGATTCTGTTTTGATGCTGATGTTTTTTTTTTCTTTTCTTTTCCTGCTATTGTGGTTTCATGATTATTTTATATACGTGGATCACTTTTGCTCTTTTCATCATCAATTTTCTGTTGTGTGCTGTTCCTATCACTCATGGAGGCTCCTTTCTTTCGTATTATCAAAAGGTGATACTGATAAAGTTAGGTTTAAGCTGCAAGTATGTCATTTTCATCTATAATTATTAAGTGCGGAAAATTCTTGTGTCCTCTGCATGGACTTTATGTGGTGAATTGCCAATGGAGGTGACTTCCAAGGAATTTGGTTATTCATTCGTTATCTGTTTGAACAGGAGATCCAAGTGACTCTGCGGGAGGAAATTAAGAGTGCATGCGAGTACCGGCCATTCGAGAAGTGTGACTACATTCCAAGGATATCTAATGAGATTTCCTGCAAGAAGCTGGGATACGTCATTCAACAGTTAGACAAGATGAAACAGGGAATGAAGGGATTTCATCGTGCAACTTAATGGCCTGCTTTTGAAATTTCTTGAGTCAGGTCTTCTGGCTACCTCAGATGGTTTCAAGTAATCGTTCTCAGTGCCTACAATCTTACTTGGGCATGACCATTGTCTACTACAAGCCCTTTTGTCCTTGTAATGCTTTTATATGAAAAGAAACTAGCAATTGATGTATGATTCCATGTAGTTTAGACTTTTGATATTAAATAACCATTTGAAAAGTATATACCAGGCCTGACTTCTTTCCTTGTGGAAATATCAGCAGTCTTTTGGTCTTCTCTATGAGTACATAAGTCTCTCAGGTAAGATCAACGGACTGAAGTTTTCTGATAGACGTGATAATAATATGATCTATGCTACCATTACTGCCTTTAGGTCCTGCTATAAGAATACAGGCCTAATATGTCAGAGGTGGAGGAAGAGTAAGACAAGGAGAAGAGGGCTTGTCTACATCAACTTGTATTTCTATATAAGCAAGGATCTGCTTGAGTGGAAAAATATAGCTTTCTAGTAGAATGACAACAAAAAGGACTACAAAAAAAAAGACATGCTTCAGCAATATGTTCGGTGGTTCGTTATGCAAGGTCATATATGAAGGATAGGTGTTGATTATGCTGGGATGACAGAGCAGCTATCAGAATCTAAATTAGTTGGGCCCGGCAAATTTGAAAATGCTTATGGTGCAAGTGTTAGTAATTGCTTCTTAATGAATGGAACGTATAAGATATATGTGGTGTCCTTTAATGACCAATTACCACTTCTTTACTTGTCATTTTCTTTTGGTTAGATGCGTCATATTTGACCATTAACTGTCCATAGTTACCCATTGAGCAGCATGAAACTCGGTCGTGTTGTTTGTGGTTCAAGTAGCCACCAAGAGAAAAGAACGGATTGTGAAAAGATTTTTAGCCAGAAAAGAAAGGACTGGTAATGTGTCGCTGAGGAGTGATATACAAGGCTAGTTTGATACAATGTGTTTTAACATAGTGAAAAAACACTAGGCGACATAGTGAAAATCCCTTCCCGAAAGTTCTATTTTAACTCAATACTTACCACTGTTGTATTATACAACTAGACTTATTTTAAGGGCTTTATCTCACTGGAATATGCGCTAGTCTGTTTATTATGCACTAGTCGGATGGGGTTCAAGGGAGTTGAGTGAGACGAGGAGGGAAGAGATGCAATGCTTCTGATTAAAAAGGACCGATACCACACACTCAATCCAATGAGACATACCAAGAACATGATAAGTAAAAGCTGTTTCAACTCTGAAAAGGAAAAGGTTTGGATGTAATTACAAAAAGCATGGCTGCCTATTGTGCCTAACATATTAAAATTCTTAGGGAATACTTTATGTTATAGCCGCTGTTATTTAAAAAAAAAAATGCTTTAGTTAAATGTTTAATTAATAAAAACAAAACAAAATAACGGCTGAATGGGGGATTGAATTCCCCATCAACCCATTTCCTTGATTTATACCCACGTTATTCCCCCACCTCCCCACATTCAGCAATCCATCCTCTATATTAAAAAAATAATAATAATAATTCACGCTTCCCACACCATTCTCTCTGCTGTCTCCCTTCTTTCCTATAGCATTCCACAACAACAAAATATTTCTCTCCCCCAAGCCTCAGTCAGCCGTAAGTTTGTTGGAAAAAAGGAACATTCAATTCAACCTATTCCGAATTCCATTGTTTACGGTATAGTATACAAATCAGGTAAATAATCTCCCTATATTTGCTATGTTTTTGTAAAGATTATGTCGTTATACATTTGTTATCACCTTGGATCATGCATGACTACTTTTGTTTTCATAGATGTTGGAATATATGTATGTTGGGCCGTTTCCACCTATACTTGGATTATGTTTCATTTTTTTTGGGGGTTGATTGTTACTGTCAGGTTGAAGACCGATTGTCCAACCATGGACAGTGGCCAACTTTACTTTCAAATATATAAAATGTTAAGTGATATTTCATGTATGAAAGCTATGTATATATTTGCAATTGCTGTTCTTTTTGCAGCATGATGGCGGCAGTGGTGAGGCCTCTGTCCTCCATTGGACAGTGACCATAAATTGGGTTTATGTGTTTATATATTTGGTACATAATTGTAATATGAGTAAGGCAAAAGTGTAAGAATAGGTATAAGTGTACTGTGCAATTATGTGTACATGTATATGTGTTGCAAGCTTGGGTGAGGGTGAACTAAAGAAAAAAAAATCCAGGGAGGATGGGATTGGAGTGGTTGGCTAAATGATTTTGGGCTTAGATGCTGAAATTTAGGTAATTATATATATTTTTCGGATGTATAACAGTTTATACATTTGGATCGAGAGTTTTTGTTAATGTGATGTCACCCACCTTGATTGAAATTGTACAGGGAATAATTGTTAGATTCTTGAGACATGTATTACATAGTAGGTTGAGTTATTGTGTGGCCAGTTTCATATTCATAGCTATATATACAGTAAATTGCATTTGTAGTTTAATAATAGGCGGCAGCCCAATTTATTTTTATTATGTACACATGAATTGAATTAAAATTTGCATTTTATATGGGTATTGATGTATGTATGTGGAACCGATATTGTGTGTATGAGTACATAAGATTCATTAATGTTGCTGTGCATGACCGAGAGAATTACATGTATGTTTATACGTGTATATGTACATGTATGGGCGTGACCATATATACGTGTATATGTACACGGCCGAGATTGGGTTTTGAGTATTTTTTTGGTATTTTTGACAATTTTTAGAAAAATATTGGACTATTGTTTGGTTTATATTGAATTTGGTCCTTTTTGGTAATTTGACTAACTTTTGGACTTTGGGAAATAATTTTGAGAAAATTATTTGGTCGGATTATGGTAGTGAAAGAATACGAGTAATTCAAAGGAGAAGAAATTTGTGTGTGAAAGTGAAATTGAAGAGACAAGTTAATAAACAAATAATTAACTTACAGGTTCAAATTTTGGAGATTCCAGAGGATAAAGGGGACATATAGAAGTAGAGGCTTTTCTGGTTATACTATGATAACCTCCTTCACGTTCGAGCATAGAATAAGAAAGCTAAGTGACTAATTCGAGGTAAGTGGTCTATCTATGCTTGTTATGTTGTCATGCATCAGAGGTAAGCGGTCTATATGTGCTCGTTATGTTGTTATGCATCAGATGTAAGTGGTCTATCAATGATTGTTATGTTGTCATGCATCAGATGTAAGCGATATATTTGTGCTTATTATGTTTATCATGCATCAATGTGTTACTTGTTGCGTATATGTAATTGGTTTTCCTCTATATGTGAATTTTGTGCATATGTGATGTATGTGAACTGTGTGTATGTATGAGTGTGGATGCACCAGATTAAAGAAAGATGAGAAGAACATAAGTGAGAATGAAAATGAAAATGAGATGAAAAAAAGAGAGAGTCAGGCCAGGCAGTCCATCGAGCTGGGCCGAATGGCCAACAGGCCGGTTGCGGTGGCAGGCCTCGACCCAGAACCTGATATAAATGTTACTTAATTAATAGTAATAATTATAGGAAAATATAAATAAATATCAGAAAAATTAGAGATAAATTCCAGAAATAATTGAACCTAGATTTGAGTGCCGGAGGATGGTGAGGATGGGCCAGGGGCCTCAGACGATTGTGTTGTTTGCATTCATGACACGTGCATTGCATGATGGCGGGTCGTGACGTACGGGTCACGGGCGCTCAGGATGGTGTACTGTGGCGAGGCCACGACACTCAGGATGGTGTGCGGTGGCACGGCCACGCACACTCAGTATGGTGACTGTGGGGTGTACGACCACAGCCACTCAGTTAGGACTCGGGTTCATGCATTGCATGGTGGAGATATCGGCATTCCGTGTGACATGACTTCGTTGCGTGTGACATGCATAATAGGACATGCATCATGAAGTTGCGCATTATTATGTGGAGTGACTTACTTTCTACTGCTTATCTACTTAGTTGGTATACATTGTCTTTTTCTTTGTTTATGTGATTATTTGGTTGTTGTGTATGTCATACTTGAGAAGAGCATGCATCACGATAAGGTAGATTGGGCTGATGAGTTATTTATTTTGTATTTATTTTCGAAGTCTTAACTGTTAAAGATAATCGAGCGAAATTATTGTGGACTAAGGACATGTATGTTAACTGTAAATGTTATTTGTTTTTGCTTCTGCATGTATGATTCCTATAACATGTATAAGTAGGTTGCTTACTGAGCCCGTTGATTTTGGCTCACACCACCACTCACCAGTTTTGCAGGCATGAGAAATTAGGGTATGCTTACACAGGAGTTGGTATACCGTGGAAGATCGAGACGAGAGGTTTCAAAACTAAGGATATTCAGAAAAGACTTTCGAGAATTGGATGAGACAGTTATTTCGATATTCGAGGTTATGTATTTTCAAGATTAGTGGTTACATATATTTGACTATTGTATTGATTAGAAATTCTTAGATATTGTATTAATGATAATGACCATTTTATCGAGGATTTTAGCAATGACTTCCGCTGACATCAATTTGCGTTATTATGCTGACGTGTAGTTGATTTGTATCGACGCCTTGTATTCTCCTTAGTGAGATACAGCGGGTGCACTGTTCTCGATGCTAGGGCTCGGGAGCGGGGCGCTACACTTTAAGACCTTGTATTTCATATAAGAACTAAGTTTTGTTTGGTATTCTTCATTTGATGCCCCTGCATACAGATTGATGAAGCTATGATGTTTTCATGGCCCTACTGATAAAATATTAAAATCTCTATCTAAGGTGCCTCGGGGAAGCAAAAAAGATGACGAGTTTATTATAACAACTTGTTTATGAAGCCTTCTTTTGTCAATATGCTCTATATTTGCATCAGCTGGTGGAGTTGGAAGATGGCAATGACTTAAGCACACAGTGCATATCACACTGAAAGTAGAGCAGGTAAGATTTCTCTAGTGTCTAAAGACACAAATGCACCCTAAGCTGCTGTGATCATGATCTTAATACTGTACAAAAAGTCCCATTTAGATCAATTACATCAGCTAAAATACAAATCACTGTACCTACTAATCCACGTTGCTTGTTACCTATTGGTGGACTGAAACAGAAGAAAAAAAAAGAAGTTTTCTTTTGCTGAACAATGTGTATAAATGTAGGCTTCTCTTTATAGAGCTTTGGGCTGTAAAAAAGAAAAATGGAAGGAGGGAAGCAAAAGATGAAGGAAGTGAAGTTTGAGGAGGTTGGTGAGCCATATGTGGTGAAGAGCAATAGAGGGATCTCAATTCTTGACCTCATTCTTCGAGTGATTGCCATCGCTGGAACTCTAGGAAGCGCGATAGCGATGGGTACTACTGATGAAACACTTCCTGTCTTCACACAGCTTGTGAGATTCCAGGCTCAGTATGATGATTTCATAAGCTTCAGGTGAGTTTAATTCTTGATTACACCCTGTTCTAAGTCCTCCAGAATTTCTCTCTTTTCTTCACTAATTATGTTATGGAACTTCAATTCTGCATGTAGAACTAGTTCACATCTCTGAGTCAATAAATCAAGAGCTTAAGATAGCGATACTTACTTCGCGAATCTTGATTATTAACATTTTGGTTTTGATGATTCCAAAGGGTCTTCGTGATCGTAAATGCATCTGTTTGTGGATATCTTCTTCTTTCTCTTCCACTCTCCATCTTTCAGATTGTGAAGAGCAGAGCAGCAATCAGTAGACTAGTGCTGATCTTTTTGGATACGGTAATTTCTATTATATTTTATCTTGCTGTATACATACAAAAAGGAAAGTAAAATTTAATAATTTGGAAGTAAACGACACCAAAAGCTATCGCTAAGGTCTGGGGAGACTAAGAAGCAGGCAAACAATACATCCATCTTAAAGAATAGATAGTTTGCTTCTAGTGAAACCTTCGACTCTATATGTACATGTATAAATGACACAATAATATGGTATGCTAGTGTGTTAATAAAGGGGTTTAGTAAATACAAACAGAATGCTTCCGATGTTAAAGTATCCATACCATGTATATACAATATAATGAAAGACAGGGAAAAACAAAAAGCGCAAAGTAAACCTAAAGTGTATAACGTATCTAAACCCCTAAGTATACTCTAAGGTGTCTTATATCCATAGAATGTCATTTCATCAGACACTTGCAAAAGTGATCTTAGAAGCAGAGTCATGTTTATTTGTAAACAAATCTGGTCTTTTGGTCATTTCTTGCTTGTCTTGCCTACATGACTTGATCTAATTTAAGGGATTTTGTTTAGTCGATTATAAGATGTTATTCTTCTTTGAGGTGCTGACATTATCTAATGCCTATGAAGATAATGCTGGCGCTTCTGACAGCCGGAGCTTCAGCAGCATCAGCCATAGTGTATTTGGCTCACAATGGAAATTCTTCAGCAAACTGGTCTGCCATATGCCAAAATTTTCAGAACTTCTGCCAAAAGATCTCTGGTTCTCTGATTGGTTCCTTCGGCGCCGATCTTTTACTTGCTCTGCTGATCATTTTGTCTGGAGTAGCCTTATCCAGGCATTAATAAATCGCGATAAAAATACATGCGCCAGTGTGTGGCTATTTCTCTACTTGTTTCAGCGTGAATGTATTGCTTGTTTCAGTGTAAATATAAAGCTGCAAAGTATCGTTTGGGCAAGAGACATGTGAAAGTATTACCTTTCAGAATACGTAAGCGACACATACCAAAATCTTCATATGATATATAAGTCACTGTAACTTACAACAACAACAACATTACCCCATTGTCTTAGAATCTTCTGTGTATAGCAGGAATATGGAAGGGTCGGATGTACGCAACCATACACATGTGTTAGAAACATATAGATGTTTTCTGGTGACCCATAATGAAAATTACTTCGAGCTGTGTCGATCAACTGCTACTTCACAATATAATTTAGTGAGTCATTTTGTTTTATTCTATCATATTCCAAAATTAAGGAAGAGTGTGTTTTTAATTTCATTGGAAATGGAAACCTCACTTTAACTTACATCATCATCCGGACCCAATATATCCCAACGACAGCAAAAGCTATCGTTAAGGTCTGGGTAGGGTAAGTGGTAGGCAGACAATACCTCTATCCCAAGAGATAGAGAGTCTGCTTCCAGTGAGACCCCCAGTTCTATGTGCACCTGTATAAATGACATAATAATAATAATAGAGATATGCTGGGCCAGAAATGCCACAAGATCATCAATTGATTTGAGCGTCTTCTCATAACACAGACAGGATTCGTAGATCTTTGATGTCGGAACATAGGAATCCAACTGAAACAAAGAATTTAAACCAATCATGTGAACTTAATATTCCCCAGAAAGAATATTAGCTTAAGTCCACCTGCTAAATTTACACCCGTAGTAATTGAAAGCAGTATGAATACTTTTATTAAACATATGTGACATGGCTATAATACTTTACAAGTTTTTATCGGAAAACAACATCCGTATGTTTCTAACATATGAGTATATTTGTGTACATCCGACCCCAATATCCCATCATAGACGGGAGCTTGTTGTTGTTGTTGTATTCAAAAATCGTATATTATCCTATGATTTTGGTATACATAATATGGGATAACATTGGTTGGCTCAAAATAAATATATTTGGCTCGATATAAAAAAAATTTGATTCCACTTGGATGATTTCGAGTGTAGCATATTATGTCGTATTATTAAGATATTATTGCGTTTTATTTCCTTGATCTATTTGGATTTTACTTTTCTTGCATTACAAAGATGTATGTTGTATATACGAAGACATGAAGCTTCTTAGCATATTACTTAATACATTCTCTATCTGAAAATTCTGTCAAAAGTAACTTATACATACAAATACATATCACATGGTCTTGTAAATTATTTAAGATTCATTAATCACATATTGATATTAGAAGTGAAATCAAAACAAAAGATCGGGAGGTGTTGTGTTGGATGGATAACTGGTGCAAATGCATGAATGACAGACATCATAACGCATGATATTAGTAACAAAGAGATGTTTGTACCATTCTGCATATGTTAATGAATACTACAACAACAACATTACCCCATTGACTTAGAGGCTCCCGCCTATAACGGGGTATGAAAAGTCGGATGTAGGCAACCATACCTATATATTAGAAACACACAGAGGTTGTTTCCCGATGACTCGTAATGAGCGTCAAGATGTGTCGATCAACTGCTACTTCACAATATAAGAAGCGCAGCCAATTTAGTGAGTCATTTTGCTTTATTCACAATATAAGAGGTTAATGAATAGAGATTTGATATGTACTCCCCAAGCAATTCTAGTGGCTAGACTTGGATTGCAGCAATATGGTTTGTAAAATTTGATTTTGCTTTGTTCTATTCAATGTGTATGTGAATGGATATTTGGTATAATCATCTTCTAAATGCTCCAAAATATGGTTTCAATGATCAGTGTGTATTTGATATGTAGTCTTCTCTTAAGAGACATTAATTTGTAATTGTTACACAAATTTTAAAATGGTCATAAAACTTAGAAGTAAAAGTATTTAATTAGGCACAATACGTATGTGTCTGTGTGTGGGGGGTGGGTTGGGTTGGGGTGGGGAGATGTACATGTATATAAGTGAGTGTTGATAGTATCATAGAACCATAACATGCTTTGCATCTATTTGATGGAAACCTCACTTTCTGCACATGATATAAATAGCATATTGGATGCTTACGCATTGAGGGCGGGCTTCGGAGGGACTCGTAAGGTTGCTAACTGGTGACTTTGAGGTCACGGGTTAAAGCCACATAAACGGCCTCTTGCACAAAGTGTAGAGTAAGACTGCAAACATCAGATCGCAAAGCGATCCGACCCCTCTCCAAATCCTATACAAACGCGAAAGCCTAGTGCACCGAAAACCACCTCTACGTACACATTGAGTTTCGTCTGGTCTAGACTAATAAGTATATAAATTCGTCCTTTAGTGGCCTGGATCACTTGTTTCACATGAAGAGCGTTTGGGGTGAATGGAATTTTAGATAAAATAGATGATAACGAAAAATATATGAAGGAACTTTTAAGATATGAAATAGTTACATTTGTTTTTTTAAGACGTGTTAGAATGCTACTTTTTAGATAAACAATGTTTAGAATTGAGGTATTGTTTGTATATCTCTCATCCTTAGCACGTTTTTCTTATGTTTGGAATATACTGAGTATGTATTGTTATTGTATTCATCTATAAATACTATCAAAAGCAAATATTACTGATTGCTTGTTAATCAATCAGGAACACACAAGATAGGCTTGGTTTCTCTACTGGACCAATATCACCCGTATTTGCCTGTCATCATTTGTATATTTTTACATCACTAGCTGTTCTTAGTTATTTTTCGAGCCATATGAAACTTTTTCTTAAATTTTACTAGCACACGTGTAAAGGAAATCTTTGATATCGCTCTGAAAGTAAATAATACTGCAATGATATATTTTCACTCAAAAATAAATCTAGCAAAAGTGAAAGTGATTGGTAATTTTTAAAGTCTACATATATCTTGTGTAATTAATTAAGAATTAAATAATAGTGTTAAAAGTAGTTATACTAGCTATAGATATATCTTATGACTATAGTTACAAATCGAACAACTTATTAAGGAAAACAAGCTGAACTATGTCTTGATTCGAACGTCTATTTAATAGCATCAAGTATACAATATGAAAAATATATATGTAATTTTGTCCAATATCTTTTATTGCTTTTCTGATTATGCGTAGATATTGCACAGTTAATTATGTTTTATGCGGTCATATGTATATATTTGATTAACAAGACTTGAACTAAAAATATATTTGTTTAGAGCAGCTGAAAAGTTTGAAATTTGATTCGCACTTGAATGTGTTAGAAATTATTCAAGCATTAATAAGCTATTCTTGAATAGTCTCAAGAACCAAGCCGAGTTCAAACATTTCATTTCATACTCGAGCCATCTGGAGCTATACTCGAACATGTCCAATTAAAAGACGCATTTTGGTTAATAGCTGATTCGATTTAGATTTGTTGAACCCTGCTTATAAGTTGTAAATATAAAAGGTCTAACTATTTTAATATTTTGGGGACCTAAACAGAAGAGTTAATTTGTAACTATAAAAGGTCTAACTATTTTAATATTTTGGTTACCACATGCTGAAGTGTGAACACAGTAAAGTTATAAAACTTCTATAACATAGCTCATCTGATTCTAAAATAGGATATCGTGTAGTTTTGAATTCGACAATTATGCTGTGGCTCTAAATCATACTATCACTTTTAGCTAGACGCTTTGAATTTGAATTGTTTGTGAATCATGTGCTTTTTAGCCACTGAGCGGGCAAATACATAATTTACAAGTAGGAGTATTAAACAAATCGTGTATCGTGTATCGTGTTTTTTTGGGTTTCGTGTATTAAAGTGTCATACTCATACCTATGGATGTAGATACACAAACCCGTACATGTCAGGTTTCGTGTCGTGTATCGGATATACCCACGAACTTCACAAGTACAAATATTTCAAGTCGTGTGCGGTCATTTCATGTATTTTTCAGGTATTATCAGGTTTCATGTACTTAAACGATATTGTTACAATGTATGAAACAACAATAAGTACATATGTGTAGCTAATGAAAAAAGAGCTAAAGAAAAAAATGCAAACAAATCGTCATAGCCAATAGGATATAAGGAAGAACACTCACATGAAATGTAGATCTAGCGGCGGACGGGCGGAGATTAGAGAAGAAGAAAGATATAGAGGTGGCTGGCTGGCGGCTGCGCGCGGTCTTAGCGCGATGGCTGATGGCTGCGGACTGTCGGAGAAGAGAAGAAGGAAATCATAACATAAATCAGATTTGGGAATAAAGGAAGAGGAAACCGAATAGGTCTTAACGCGGTAGTCTTTTTTTTTGGAATTTTTTTTATTTTATTAATTATAAATTTTATTTAAAATATATTTTAAAATTTTGGATATTCTGGGTATAAACAGGTACCCGCGGATATACCCAAACACGACCCGTCATTGGCAGGTATCTTTCAGGTCTTATCCGATTTGTATACGAAACCCGCCAAGGTCATACTCGTAAAAATTCGTGTTAAGTTCGAGTTGTGTTTTTGTGTCGTGCCTCAAATTAACGGGATAGGATCCCCTCACCGCAAAGGAGTGCGGTGACGCGTGACCGCACAACACGTGTCAGCAAGAGGGGTGGTGAGGCTAGATGCGGGTGATCTTCATCTAGCCTTACCACCCCTCTTTACTGACACGTGTCGCGCGGTCACAAAGGGGTGAAGAAAGTTGGAGTTAGGAGATCCCAACCCCAAATTAACACCCTATTTACAAGTAAGGTAGCACGGAAAACAATTGGGAGTGAAAAGTCCAAATTAGTCCCCTCCAATTTGCATAGAAGGCCACAAAAGACAAGTATCATATCACAACAGTCGCAATCGTATGCCTCTTTTCTGCGCTGGTTAAACCCAGTCGTCTAGTTACTAAACCTCAGCGGAAAGTGTATACTTCAACTGATCGATCCATCATTGATTTTTTATCATAGCAATGGATTGCGGTGGTAATCGTTACAGAACGAATGTTTCCTTTATCTGCCTGATAGTTCTAGGGTTATGGAGCTCCACCGGCGTTGTTTCTCTCCGGTTTGAACTGGAATCGGGTCGTACCAAATGTATCGCGGAAGATATCAAGTCCAATTCAATGACCGTGGGTAAATATCACATCGTTAATCCAAATGAAGGCCACCCTTTGCCTGATTCTCACAAAATCACCATCCGGGTACCTTGTTTATCTGGTTTTTTATTTAATCCCTGCTGTATTTTAGTGATCCCGGTTGTTAAAGTTGTTGATTTGCTGAATATTTTTATTTTTCTTCCTTTTTTTTATTGGTTTAGCTATTGCTCTTCTGCTTCTAAAGCAAAAAATTTGTTTTTTCTTATCATCTTAAAATTGTGGAATTTTTGTGTGTTCCGTTTGTTAATGAAATTTCGAATAAGATTCGCTGGATTTATCTTTTACTATTTGATTGTTAATAGTAACGAATTTAGTTTTTTGTAGCTTATGGTTGTATGGTTCAATTTGATAAGACGCCTGTCACTTTTTGATCTCTAAAATTTTTTCTATGTTAGTATTGAAACGACGGTGTAAGACATATTTATTGATTCATTTTTTCTGGGATCTTCTTATAGGTAACATCCCATAACGGGAATGATTATCACTATGTCGACAATGTGGACTCCGGCCAGTTTGTCTTTCAGACATCTGAGGCTGGGGATTATATGGCTTGTTTTACTTCAAATGCCCATAAGCCCCCTGTTTCTATGAACATTGATTTTGAGTGGAAGTCTGGTATTGAGGCAAAGGACTGGTCTAATCTTGCTAAGAAAGGCTCCGTTGAAGTGAGTATTCTTTTGAGTTACCATTTTTTCTGCGTATATGCATAAACATCCACAATTTTAGCTTGTTGTACTGTCCAGAATCTAGCTTTGAGATCGTCAGCTAGACCTTTTTTTTTGTTTTTGTTTTTTTGAGTGAGAAACTACGTGCATGTTTATTTCAGCTTGTGACTTCTTTATCTTCTTTGTTGATATTCGTCAACCAGTTAATTTCATAATTCTTTTTTTTTTTTTTTTGGTGTGTGGGTTTCGCAAGGTTGTTAAACTCATCTATATGGGACTAGGCTTCCAGAGTCACATAACACCAGAAATTAAACAATTATTTTCTCATTTTCTTATGACCCTAGTCTTAGATTATCATAGTTAGGTAAATGCATGTATAGTTTTCACTTTGGGAGGCATTTTGGTAAATTTGAGTTTACAGTTGCACTTATTTTCTGTTAGACTTTGTTGGGTGTTATTTGATGTTGTAACTTGTGAGGAAAAATGTATACTCCGTTAAGGAACTCTATACTCTTCAGGGGAGCTTTTATACGTTTCCTTTTAAATGTTTTTTCGTCTATTATTTTCTATTTCATGTGAGTGAAGACTTAATTAGCTTAGTCCTGTTAGGTTTAAGTTCTCAGCAGGAGGTGATTTATGCCGAGAATAATGTAGCTTGATTCAACCCCATACAAGTCAAATACTTACCCGAACTGAAAACTTTTTCCTCCAAAATTCCTGAAATTATTTTCTGATATTTTTGCACAATCTGAAAAAAGTGCAGTTGTAGAAAATAAATTTTTTTCAATGTAGACAAATAATCTACATCGAACTACATGTTTTAAAGACTGATATGAGTATCAGATTGCACTTAATGGTCCACCCCTTCTTTTCTTTTTCTTTTTTTGGGGTATAATTAGAGAAATTATTGTGAGAAGGTACAATTATGGTTACGAGCTGGAGATTTGAGTGATATCTGTTGCCTTGACACCTTGTGGAGCCAGCCACGTTTTCTTTGGGATGATGACCTTATTGTAGAATGTTATGCCACGTTCTCTTTGGGATGATGACCTTATTGTAGAATGTTATCTGTTGCTGGATTGAGTGCTACCTAGTGTCCTTGTTCAAGGTTTTAGATTTTATGATGCTCTTACCTTGCAACGCTTCCGGTTCTTGTCATGTGGATAATCTTTAGTTTTTGTGGAACCATCTGTTCTTGGGTACTGTGTTCCAAGTGGGAAGTTAACTGACGACACTTTTCCTCACTAAAATTCCCAGATGATGGAAGTTGAGCTGAAGAAAATGTATGAAACTGTTCAGTCCATTCACGATGAGATGTTCTATCTGCGGGCAAGGTTAGTAGGTGTAGTCAGTGGTTCAGACTACCCGACTATTTTACGCAGATTTGCTGAATTACATTACTTGAATTTTCCAGGGAGGAAGAAATGGAGGAGCTGAACAGATCTACACATTCTAAAATGGCATGGTTGAGCTTCTTTTCTCTGTTTGTATCCTTATCAGTGGCAGGATTGCAGCTAGTGCATTTGAAGACCTTTTTTGAGAAGAAAAAGCTTATCTAAAGCTTTTCAAAATTTTCCAGGACAATTAGCTCCAACTTCTTAATGTGATTCAATTACATGCTATCAAAGGATATAAATTGCAGAAATAATTCTATTTCTTTTTTCTACTTTTCTTGTGTTGCTTGTTTTAGGAAGGTAAATGTATGAATCTCCACTTGTCTTTATGTAGTACTTCCTCTTCCCAAAATATCAGGTAAATCCTGAGTAACCTTTATACTCAGCAGAAACTGGAACAAGACCTTTATGGGCGTGTTTTCGAATAGCAATGAGAGCAAAAAGTTTTTATGAGGAAAACTTAAGCTTCATTTAAGCAGATAATCCGACAGAACGATGTTGTTGAGTACATTCAGTGGTGTATGACTATGCAGGTTGCTTCTGACCGGCGTAGCTGACAGCTAATCAGGAAATGCCGTGTCGGTACGTCATGAGGAAAAGAAAAATTTCACCGTTGACGCCTCCGTGATTGACGGTAAGCCGCGGGTTTGCGAAAGGTGAGGAGATCCCAACCTATGACTATGACCCCGGTTCAGGAAACCTACAGCAGAAAGACCTTGTTTTGATAGATAAGGAGCTGTTGCTTGCCTTGGAACAAATGAAAATTCAACTTCAATAAATCCTTGTGCCTCATGATACATGGTAACTATGGTCAGGGGGAGGATTGCGGAGTGTGCAAAGGTATTGTTCAACTCCTTATGTTCAGAGACTATCCCAGGAACAGTAAAAGAAGCGAGTGAAAAAGAGTGGTGAGAGGCAATGAATGTAGAAATGGAGGCCTTAAATAAATGAAACATGGAAAAAATATGTGCTACCAAAAGAAAAGAAAAGAAACCAGTGAGATGTAGGTGGGTCTTAACTGTTAAATATAAGGCAGATGGAAGTGTTGAGCGATATAAGATCAGACCAGTGGCTAAAGGATATATACATACGTATGGAATTGACTATTCAGAAACGTTATCTCCAATTGTAAAAATTGATACAATCAGGGTACTGTTCCCGGTAGTAGAAACAAGAGTTGACCACTGCATCAATTTGAAGTCAAGATTGCTTTTCTACACAGGGAATTTATAGAAGTATATATGGAGTCTCCACCAGGTTTTCTGGAGAGTTTCAAAATAATAAAGTCTGTAGACTCAGGAAGCCCCTCCACAGACTAAAATAGTCTCCCCGTGTATGGTTCTGGAGGTTTACGATGATTATGAAGCAGAATGGGTGCAAACAGAGTAACGTTGATCACATTTTGTTCTTCAAAAGAAGGAGAGATTTTATCACGTTCTAATTATATTTGTGGACGACATGATCATCACAGAGAGCGAGAAGAAATGTCACAGCTCCAGAAAAATTTGTTCACGGAGTTTGAAATGAAGGATTTAGATTGACTAAAGTACTTTCTAAGGATTGAAGTACTCCGATCAGGTGAAGGAATTTTCATATCCCAACAAAAGTATGTGAGATTCGAACGTTAGAATATAAGCACAACGATACTCCACTGGTAGTGAATCATACGCTACAAATCACAGAAGGAGCTCCAGTGGTAGACTGGGAACAATATAAGAGACTGGTGGATAAGTCGATTTATCTCTCACATACAAGATCAAACCTTGTCTATGCTGTCGGAGTTGTAAGTCACTTCATGCGTCAGTCTCAGGAAGAACATATGGAAGCCGTTGTGCTAATAGTGAGGTACTTGAAGAGGACACCAGAACGAGGTATTTTATTCAGAAAACATAGAAATTTGGGAATGGAAGTTTATACCGATACAAGTGGATATTTTGCTTGAGTTGGGGGCAATCTATTTACGTAGAGAAGCAAGAAACAAAAAGTGGTGACATTATCTAGCGCAGAAGCAGAGTTCATAGGGATTGTGAAACGTGTTATGAAGGTATTATGACTGAAGAAGTTGTCACATGAAATTGGTTTTCTACTAAAACTCCCAGCTCAGTTGATGTGCAGCAACAAGGCTGCGATCAGTGTTTCTGAGAATCCAGTACAGTATGACCAAACCAAACATGTTGAAATGGATTGTCACTTCATAAAAGAGAAACTTAAAGGCGGTGTTATTGAGCTTTTGTTCATACGGTCAGAAGATGAACTTGCATATATCCTCACAAAAGCAGTCGCCGGAAGGACATTCAATTCAACATTGTCCAAGCTGGGTATTGGTGACTCCGTTACTCAACTTGAGGGGGTGATGGAAAGTACACGACTCAAAACATAAATCAAGGAGAGGATACGATATGATCATTGATCACAAGTGATATCAATCAAATCAATCATGTATTTATTGTATAACATAGTCAGTGATCGCAAACGATTATAGATAAGACCTATTATACACAATTCAAATTAATGAAAGGTACGTTTCATTCACCCCACTAACACTTTTCTTTTGAAGCGAGGGATTTTAAGATTATGTGTTCGTCTTATTTAACTTTCTTATGTTTGAAATTCACGTGTCTTTTACCTCTAAAGAACACATACTAGGCATGCATAGATTATACGGGTGCAACACACAATAGATAAATTCACAATTTTGCCCTAAATATTACCTTAACGCAGGATCGACTAATCCAACCAGTCCAAAGCAAGAATAGCAATCTAAGATGAAAAGGAAAACCTACAAATGTTTTATTTATTTATTACCTACCATAGGTTTTATCATCACAGCTGCTGTCAACGCATTCACGGCAGGGTAAAGATGGGATAGGATCCCTCATCCACTTTTACTCACCGCATACATCACCGCACCACATGTGGCAGCAAGAGGGTGGTGAGGCTAGATGAAGGTCACCCGCATCTAGCATCACCATCCCACCCTGCTGCCACGTGTCGCACGGTCATGAATGGAGTGAGGAAAATGGGGTGATGAAATCCCATCCCGGTAAAGATTGCAATATGTGCATAAGGCCCACAGAAAGCCTTCACAATCTCTCTTTTCTTCTTTTTTGGATTGTTTGAAGGGAGAAAAGGGGGGGGGGGGGGGGGGGGGCGTTTGTGGTAGGGGGACGTCTTCATCCTTTAAAGGGTCAACCATGTTAGAAGAACTAAACAGGTACCCTTAATCCTTGTCACACCCATGTTATAAAAAGTAATTATACGTTGACGCTCAAAACACGCAATCAAGTCCTACAGTAGTATCCAATTGGTGCCATATATTAAAAAAGACGTTCCCACTTGCATTTCTCGCAGTATCCGGAGAAGAACCGGACCGTTTTGTCATGTACGCAGTACACTTTGTGCAAGAGGCTGTTTGTGCGGCTCAAACCCGTGACCTCATGGACACAAAGTAGCAACCTCACCAGTTATTCCAAGACCCGACCTCAATTGGTGCAATAGATTGAAATATTAAATTCTCCCAGTATGGGTATCCATAGGGTTCGGATTCAACCAAGCAAGATATATTTGCTTTCATATTGATACACACCAATATTGAAAAAAACACTTCGGATAAAGTTCCACTAATTGACTACTAAGTTAAGCTATGAAACAAAACTAGATTCAGAAAAGACGTGATTTTGTAACAATACCGGATGGATGGACGACTATCACACACTGCCTAAGTAAATTTCATACAAGTTGTGTTAAAATGTCAAATACATTAGGCTATATACTATTCTGCATCAAGCATACTCACCAGAAAACCGGACAAGGAGCGAGAAGGATCCTAATCCTTTGTCGCAGAAGGGTTCTCAAGATCTGTAGGAACTGTACCAATCTCGCTTACATTGTTGTCAGATTGTTCGTGTTCTTTATCAGGGAACACCTCGGCTTGTAGAGAAGGCGCAATGTTGTTCACGTGCAGCCATGTAAGTTCCCACAAGCTGTCCCCTCCAAGCGCGCTTCTCTGCACGAGCACCCCTTTTGCTTTCATGACAAGCAATGTGTTCTTCAGAACCTCAGGGACTAGCTCCTGAAGTTTCTCACTTCTTTTCCCTCTAATTTTGACCTTTGTATACTTCTCCATCCTGCTAAGCACACCAAGCCACAGCTTGCAGAAGGTTGTTAACTGTGATAACTCATCAAGTAACTGTAGGAACACTTTTGCCAAGAGTTTCAAGGCAAGGACAAGAGTTCCCTCAATGTTTCTGTAGTCCTTCTGGGACTGTCCATGTGCTATTTCGATCAAATCATCCAGCATCGTAAAAATGACTATGTCAAAGCATTGCAACCATATAGCATGAGGAATGTGGATTCCATCTACTCCAGTCAAGCACATTTGCAATGACAAAAGAGCGTGATTTCTGACTTCCTCCCTCTGATCCAGGCACACCTTTCTCAATCCCTGGGTAAGCCTCAGCCACATCTCTCCTATGTCTTGTGACAATCTTCCAGCTTCCGCCTCTGCCATTGCTCCCCTCGCATCTTCAGCCCACCGTACTAAAGATGCAACAGAGCCAGCCATAAGATCAACTGCCTGGACAGACCTCTCGGCCTGTCCAACACGAGACTCTGCAAAATGCCTTGCTGCATCTATACAGAGAACATAATTAGCAGGTGAGAGATGAGCACCATCAGACATGATAAAGGATAAGGCACCAAATCCTGGCTCAGAAGCTTCCAAATGTCTAGCTGTGAAAGAAAGTAAAGAAGTAATTGTTCGCCAACCCAAATGCGACCTAATATGATTGGCGTTAGCTTTCACCAGACGGCTAACTTCCTGTGTGATTTGCTCACAGTATGCATCAGCAACCCTTGCATCAAGCTTGAGAACCAGATTCAACAATCTTAAGAGATCATCGGCCAGGTGTTCTTTATAAGGAAGCAGCCTCTGGCAGATACGAAGGACTCCAAAAACAGCCTTCTCAACCAGGGCACAAGGCATTACAGTTGATTGAACGATGTTTGCAATATGCTCATAGACTCCTGGCCACAGTAGTTGAATCCTGTCCCGATTATTTAGGGTTATTACAAGAAGCAATTCTAAACAGAATACAGCAGTGTCCTCATCCTCGGGAGAACTACCACCCTTATGAGGGCGTCCAGCAGCCCATATGAGAGCACGAGCCAGCTGTAACAAAGACTCTGCCTGTAGGAATTTACTTCCAGTGAATATGCTATCAATATGACATTTTTGAATTGTCTGAAGTGTGCGTTGATGAGCAGCAAGTTGCAGTTCCGTAGGTTGAGATCTTGGTTCTTCTGTATCTAAAGACAAAAGCTGACTGAATCTACCCATGAGTCCAGAAGATCTTCTAGGTGTGCCTATAGATTGCAATTGAGCAGAAGATAAAGAGTTTGTGAGTGGCTTCCCATGTCCAGGCTCAGAGGACATCTCTGAGTCATCAACTGCATCATTGGCCACACGAGCTGGAAGAATCCCAAGTTTATGCAACCTCAAGATGCAGTCCAGTATGTTCCTCCACCCAGTCCGAATAAAATCGCCATATCTGTTTGCAATAGTAAACACAGTTGCAGTTGCCATCCTGGCCTTGCTATCATCTCCAAATGCTAGAACCGGTTCCTCAACAGATGCGGGATTTAACAGTGTTGTGAACTTACAAAGAGACACCACAAGATCATCCAACACATCTTCAAGATGGTGACAGGCTGAAATTTTTGCGACAGCTAAGAATCCATCAATGCAAGTTTGGTAAACATCTTCATGTTCTGCATGATCAAATACCACAGAAATGGCAGCAATCGTTGGGCCAGACATTATAGCAAACATGTCATGGTCAAGGTGAGCTTTAGAATCTGACATTATATATGGATCACTTTTTTTAGACTTGTGTATCAAATCAATCCAACGACTTGGAGTCATTTCTACATATGCAGCACCTTGTTCTGGAATTGTTCGAATCTCGTTTTTACATATAGAATGATACAGCTCTGAAAGGAATTCACGAGGTAGATCACCACCTCCATTTATATGTCGATTATTACGAATAAAATCTTCTTCTGTCATCTTTTTCTTGACTTGGACATTATGTTGGTCAGTGTTGAGCATAATCAATGAGTAAGATAATAAGAGAGCAGCGTCTTTGTTAGCCAGAATCTGTGGTGACTGTTCATAGTATCGCTCTGAAAATGCCTCGAGCACCCTTTGTATCTTCTGTGATTCTCCAGGCAGTCGAAAAGTCTCTAAGAATAGACGCAGTGCAGTATCTAGGTGCATATCTTGGAAATCAAATGTTCTAGCAAATTCGTGAAGAACTTGGACACAAAACTCATCATGGTTCCCAAGAAAATCTCCAACCAGGTTTTTATCTAACCCAGCAGTGTACCTAAAAAAACAAGCCACACTTTGAGGATCCAGCTTTTCAGGCAAAAGGTGTGTTCCCTGGAGAAACTCTAACCCCTTCTTTGGATCCCGGTTGAAGTGATCAGCTCCAATCATCAGCCGCCTTTTGATATACTTTTTCCTTCGAACATAGGGAACCCAGTCATCAGGGTTTCTGTAATTTTCACACTTCAGCAACCAGAATGGAGTATACTCTTGTAGTTTTACAGGAGCAAGTTCTGAGTTTGAAGATCCATTCCCTATTCTCTCAGCCATTCCCTGAATCACAGCAATCAGACCATCTAACGCAAGAATATGCATAGCAGACAAAGGATTATTCACAGGAAATGCACTCTTTGCCAAAGAGTTGGCAAGCTCTTCAAACACATTACTGCAAGTTATATCACAATCTAAATTTGCATACATTTCCACCATAAAAGATTTTTGCCTACAAAAATCAACAAGTGCCTCCATGGCAACCTCCTGTTGCTGATAAGAAGCTCCATAACGGCTCTGCATGAGTCTCAGTATTACACAGGAAAAGAAAGCCTCAAGCTGCAATTTGAGTTCTGCACGCAAGTGTTCATAGAGATTGAGTACGATACTGCAGACCATTGAAAGAATTAGTGGACTCTTAGACAACCCAAACTGCATCAGATTACGAAATAGTTCATCCTGTACCAAGCTTAACAATCTAGGATGAGAGGAAATTGATGGGCCACCTAATTCAATAGCTGAGTTGATTAAACCTAAAGCAAAGAGAGGCATATCTTCATCAAATGCCAAAGAATTTGATCTGGGACCGATTCCCATGTTCTCAGCAAGGTTCAACAAAGAACACAGAAAGTGAAATATCTCAACCATGCAAGGAACACCATATGGTTCTGTCATCAAGTGTGAATCATATGGAACATCATCCTTTCCACTGTCATTCTTGAGTGCAGAATCATCCATTGCCCCATTAAGTAAAGAAGCAGAAGAAGATAAAGCTCCAGAAGATACTTGGCCATCAGATTCAGATGAACCAAAACCATTCTCAGATTTACTTCCAAAACTATAGTCAGCAGTGAGTCCAACCTGGACACAACAAAAGCATGGATGAGGGTTCCATTTCATCATATAAAAATAGAAATGCTCTTGCGGTCACACCCAGGAAATGAAGGACAGTATGAGACATCACGCATCAAAATGTGAAGATCACTTGCTACCTTGGGCAAACTCAAGCAAGAGATGACAGCTTTATCATGCTCAACATGTATTGGGAGCATGAACACATAACATACATATGTTAGTTTTAGACTAAGTAAACAGTTCTCTAACATATTCACCCTGTTGAGAAAAAACAAACTTTATGTCCACAATTTAGATAACTGGATTAAAGCCGATCAATCAACTAGAACTATGTTGCAATATAGATGAAGACAATACCAAAAAAGAAAAAAGAAAAAAAAAGGAAACCAAGAAAATGGATGTGTCACTGTGAGAAAAAAGAACTTATATGATGAGACCGACATATAATTTATTCCAAAGGAAAAGGATATTTATAATGCTCCAATACCAGCAGCTTCTTTATTCCACAAGCCAAACAAAAAGACCAATCCCAGCAAAATAAAACACAGATTGATCACCAAAACATCAGGAGAAGTCTAACTATACATAATGGTAAAATTGCTCTACACAATACAATCAAGAAACATGACCCACACGCTGAACACTACAATAATTTGGATACTTTCCTGTCTTCGTGCAAGTATCCCTACTATGTGTGTTGTTGCAAAAGTTAGGTTGCTTGGTTGCATTTCAATTAAGGTGCAATAATACGGCAACAAGCCATGTGCAAAAATTAGACCACCTTCCCTATTTTCTCCAATCTCCTAGTCTAAAGCAAATGGGGCACTGGGAAGAATGGGTAGATATAGTCCACGATCCTTTTCTTTTTCTCAGACATAAGGAGAGAAATTCGTATTCAAACCTCATGTTTGGTATAAGTGCGACCTTTGGCCAAAGAATGCTCTGTGCTCTCAATGTTCGCGAGATGTGAAAAGATACAACGGACAAGCTCATGCATTGTGTGGCGAGCTATCATCTGTAACAGCTCACTTTTTGTTCCAGCTTGGTGAACAACTCGGTAACATGTGTTCACTGTGGTGCATACATGCTGATTACTCAAAACAACAGATGCTTTGCTTTTCATGCATGCTAAAAGAACCTGAAGTATCTTCATCAGTACAACTTCTTCGGATGCAGGATCAGTAACCTCAAATCTACAGCTAGTCACTGAATCAACTACCAAGTGCATTGCGTCCTCAAGGTTGACAGCGTTTAAGTCAAGCACATCTAAAGTCAAAATCTTATATACAGACATCAATGCTACACTTGTGATCACTGCACCAGTTTCATCAGATCGAATAACGTTAAGAAAGGGCTGGAGATACAACACCGGGCTGATAGTTTCCCAATGTTGCTGCACCAAAAAAATTTGCTTCCTCAATGTCTTGAGAGACTGAATAAGGGAATGCTCGAGCTGATCATCACCAGATACATAGCGACCTCCCCACCTTACATTCCTCCTCATTACAGCCAACACAGCTCCTATTTCTGAATTTATCATACAGGCCAATGCAGCTTTATTGGTTAAGGTGGCTTCACAGTCTTCTGATTCCTCCTCAATTGCATTAATAGTTGACTGTAGCCTTAGACGACCCATAGTCCTCCCAGATTCTCAGTACGGAAACTTCAGTATCCAAATAGCAAGTGCCTTGCCAAGGGAGTGTTGGAGCCTAGTTAAAGCATAATTATCCATACTTTAGGATCTATATTCATGAAAGTCTAGGTTAACATATCCTGTGCGATAAATGAAAGCCAAGAATTGCGAACAAGAAATGTAATGCCGTCCAAATTCTGTCAACATACTAAATGCCAGTAGAAATACAAAAAGTAATATGCATTTTATCATGTGGCATACTTTTTTCTGGGATGAATCATATGCCATACTTATTCCCATAGTCTGGGACACACTAGCATAAGTATGTTTTATGGAATAGAACATGATAAAGAAACAGGGCCATAAATGTGTGGTTCAGTGAATAAAGCATGATAAACCAGATAAGAAAATTTTAGCAGTTTCAAACAGTGTTGCAGGCAAGGGAAGGGACTCCACTATCCAATCATAATGACCTCTGAAACTGCTTCAACATGCACTTAATGTATCACGCAAATAGAATAAAATATGCCAGAGTATGCTACGAAATGCTGAGAGCATAGTTAAAAAGGTATTCCTTTACACTCAATTCTTGACTACTTCAAAAAGTTATCTTTTCAACAAACCACATGCAGCACTTTATGACCCCTCCTTCCTGTTCCCTTACAGGGAAAACAGAAAATACATAAGAAAGAGCAGATGCATCAACGAGAAGGCTGGTGCACTAAGGCGTTAGGTAAGAGTAACGCTACAGTGTATCTAATTATATATCATTACCTGATTTTTGTATAAGATGTTGTAAAGAGCAGATGCATCAACGAGAAGGCTGGTGCACTAAGGCATTAGGTAAGAGTAACGCTAAGTGTATCTAATTATATATCATATTACCTGATTTTGTATAAGATGTTGTCTGTATGAGCATGTCACACGATAACCACCTTTTCCACAGAGTGGAGGAAAGGGGCAGAGTCGTCAAATTTAACATAATCCATCCTCAAAGGCCAAGCTGTGGACCCCTAAAGGTGAAAGAGTTCATAAGATATACATAGCAGAGAGCAACTACAACGCTAAATCAAAGAGTAGAGTTAAAAAAACATTGTGGAGAGAGCAACCTCTTGTGAGAGAGTCTTACTCAAGCAAAGCAGAATCAAATAAAGCCGTGCACCCAACTAAATTATTAGCAAAAGCAGCCTGAATAAAATTTCCGTAAGAACTAGACCGTAAAGCATTTGATGACCAAGAAGGAAAAAAAAACTATCTTTCATAACTACCTTCAAGCCAATAAGCCCCCCCCCCCCCCCCCCTTCCAAAAAAAAAAACTAGTTGTACATGTAAACACTCCCCTTACCATGATACAGTTCAAAGTCATGATTGATATAAAAGAATTGAAAAAATAAATAAACAAAAAATAATCAGATAAGAGGAGAATAAAAGATGCTGGAGCCCGTTTACAGAATATTGCACCAATCCAACCATTCCCCTAATCACATTACACTTCTTATTCTGATTTGCACTTCCATTTTCTTTGGGACATTCAGGTAATTCAAAGATAATGTCAGAGGATGCGACATTTGTGATCTAAAGAGCTATTGACAAACACATTTGCATTTCTGAGATCTTAAAACAGAAAAGGAAAGTACCATAGCAATTTAAATTGATCTCACTAACTTCATCAGTTTTTACTAGGAAAAAAATCAACCATTTTGTTCAAGCACATGAACGATAACTAAATGAACCAAGCAATCCACAGTTGAAATGCGACAAAAGTAGTCGCAGATCTAAATCTAATACAAATCCCCACTGGACAAATATTTCTCCGAAAACTATATTCACAAAATCAAACCTAAACAGCTGAGGAATTTCAGAAAAAGAGTAGCGGATCACAGACTACAAGCATGCAGAATCAGTCACACAAAGAAATGCAAAGATGAAACTGCACTCACAGGCGGACCGAAGAATCAATCTGCTAACTTCCGGTGTCAGCAAAAGGGAGAAGCCACCATGAAGCTGGCGGTGGTCGCCGAATGCAGACACGCCGGAGAGTGGTGGTCAAGGGAGGAGCTGTAGAGGGAGTTTGGGGTGACGACGGAAGGGGCTTTGGAAAAGTAGACGCAATCGCTTTTCGAAGAAAAAGCGGAACAGCTTGAGCACGTTTGTTGGCTTCTTCCTCAATCAAATTGCAGAACCTTTTTTGACTATAGACTTCAAATTTCATTTCATCAATCCATTATAATGTTCCCAAAAAAAAAAAAACATTATCCAATTTTACTCCCTGATTTTCAGCGACATCTTTTTTTTCAAATTGTAATAAATGAAAGAGATAGACATGTCAAGAATAAATCATAGCTGATATTTGTTGATTAATCCATTGGTGTTTCTGCTTTTTTCTTTTTTAAAATGATCACCTTACTAACATGTTATTCTTTTTTTTTACTTAGTAACTATAAAACGACGTGTTAGATTGGGGATAAAATGTAAACCGACTATAAACACAAAGCAAAACCAAAATTGCAGCTGCTTATTCATGTAAAAAGGTAAATATGTGGATTTGTGTCTTTTATATATGTGTATGTGTGATGTATATACACTTGGAACATGATAAAAATTTCATGGTTAATTTAATAATAGAAATACAAGGAGCGCACATAAATATCGTTTATAGTGTCACATTGTTATGCCCGTGACCTGGGGCATAAGAAAAAAAAAAGAAAAAAATGATAAAAGAATAAAGGAAAATAAAAAGTTATAAAATATAAATAATGGGACACTTCGTAATCCATAAGTATATAACATGTGCACATAAGGACAAACGACATACAGGACAAATATTTATATAGATATGCATACACCAAAAACTCAATTACTCATGAAGACAAAAGTATAACATACATGATCCGAATTGAATATAGAAAATATAACATATGTTTTGCAAAAACATAGCAAATACGATGAGGTTACATACATCGCTCGGATGATACTATACCGTATTTGGAATCGGGATTGGGTTGAATCAAACTTTCTACCTTTTCTTTCTCTTTTTCTCTTCTTTTTCTTCTCTCTTTTCCTTACCTTCACTCACGGTTCTCCAACACTTCTTCACAACACACTCTTTTTTCTTTACTTTCATCACTCACTTTTCTTTTCCTTCCCTCACTCACAACTTTCGGTTTCTTTCTCTTCTTCTTTGCTAGTGTAGGCCGATTGTAACAAATTGGGGTGGAAGGAAAATGAATTGAGGATGTTTAAGTAAGAGTTGAGAGAGTTAGTAGAGGTTAATGGAGAGTTTATGGTGGGGGTTATACGAGCTATAGAAGATATTAGGGGTAGTGAGAATTAATGAGATATGATATTTTTTTAAACATGTACACCAAAAATGCATTTAATATATACATATATATGTATTCTTTTTTCTTTTTGACGCGGGATATAACAGACTTCTCCGCTGACAATAAGTTTAGTCCTTGAAACTTGCGTTTTGCGTGGTTTACAGTTTAGTGTAATCCTACTTAATCCATTCACCTAATAATATATGATACGAGTATCATTATATCAACTTTACTTTTAGGTTGTTAAGCCCTCAATTCCACTAATATTACTTAATATGGATCATTTAATTCTCACTACCCCCACTATCTTCTATAACTCCTATAACCCCTACCATAAACTCCCCATTAACCCTCGCTAACTCCCTCAACTCTTACTTAAACACCCTCAATTTATTTTCCTTCCACCCCAATTTGTTACAATCGGCCTACACTAGCAAAGAAGAAGAGAAAGAAATCGAGAGTTGTGAGCGAGGGAAGGAAAAAAAGTGAGTGTTGTGAGTAAAGAAAAAAATAGAGTGTTATGAGGAAGTGGTGAGATACGTGAATGAAAGTGAGGAAAAGAGAGAAGAAAAAGAGTAGAAAAACAGAAGAAGAGGAAGAAAGTTTGGTTCAACTCAACCCCGATTCCAATTATGGTATAGAATAGTCCGAGCGACGTAAGTAACCTCATCATATTTGCTATGTTTTTGCCAAATATATGTTATATTTTTATATTCAATTTGGATCATGCATGTTATACTTCTGTTTCATGATTAATTGAGTTTTTGGTGTATGTATATCTATATGTAATGTTTGTCATGTATGTCGTTTGTCCTTATGTGCATATGTTATATATGTATGCATTACGAAGTGTTCTACACATTATAATTGTGTATATGTATATTGGTTATATATACATTATGTGAAAAGAATGTCAATTGCATTTTTGTGTAAGCTATGGATACGGAAATGTTGAGTGCAGTTTCGTTGTTTTATGTGCTTCATTATATTTCATGTGCGCAGAGAAATGAAAAGAATGGGTGATAAACCAAAAATAATTATATGTTAGTCAACAACAGTCAACGGCAGAATAATGTTCAAGGGGTTAACTCCTGCAGTTCAGCAGAAATGCAACTCTGCTCGGCCTTATTGCACTTTAGCTCGGCAAGGTACTGCTCCCCAAAGCATCCGCTTTTTATCAGAGCAAATTTTAAGGTTTTCACGTCGGCATCAAGCTCCAGCCTCGGCTTCAGTTAGAAGGAGGCGCTCCAGGTCACTTCAGCCAAACCCATCTTTGCACTTCGGCTAGGGAGTCCAGCGCAACTGTGGAATCATCTGGCAGAGGTGAAGTATAAAGGAGTACAAATCGGACTTTATAACCTACGCATGTTAAGGTCACATCAGCAGACCTACTAGTCACATCAGCAGACCTACAGCATCATAGTCTTACTGCTCCAAGCAAAGATGTCATCCGCTGTCAGAGGCAATGGACGGAAGGAAAGTAACAAAAGCAAGACAATGGACATCAAGGAAAGGGATCGAAACATTTTCATCTCTCCTAAAGAGAACACACGAAAATTCTCCTCAGTAAAGAACTGTGAGATCTTCATAACTTTCCATACAAAAATCATATCTCAGTGAGAATGGTCCAAACTGACTTGAGCGTCGGAGGGTTTTACCCGGGGTCATACCCCCGGAACCTCTAATTTCTGCTTCCTTGTGCAGGACATCCAGGAAGTTCTTCCAGTTTTCAAATTCAGTCAAGTTAACGACGTTTATTTTGGACCATCTCTGATCCTTAGTGAAGATCCGGCTTCATCATTTGGTGCTAGAAGGAGGGCCACAAGTCCCTCAATCCAGTAAAAGATCTAAACTTAGAAACAACCAACATCGTTCCATGGCTAAAGGTCGCCGCGAAGGTTTGGGTGAGTCATCCAACCAGCCACGACGAATGACTACTGGCTCATGTATCCCAGAACAGGATTCTCGAGGTACCTGAATAACATAATCCTACTCTAGAAATTTCAAGGGAGGATAGAGACAAAGCGATAAAATATGTCGCTGAAAACTTGGATGTGTTTGAGGCCGTGGTACAATAGCTCCAAAGCAAACAAAAGGAGGTAGAAGATATGGATGAAGATCCTCCTCTTCCTCCTAAAGAGGTATCTCAAAACCAATCATCTAGACCCCCTAGAGGTTTCATGGCGGATGCCAGAAGACGTAGCTTTAAAGCTCCAACGGTGGAGTCAGAACCTATGGCCAGACAGCATCTGAGCGTAAAGTCAAAGTCTTTGAAGAGCATCCCCAAGGAAGAAGTTCATCGCAGGCCGAGAACTTATTACGAAGAGCACAGGCAAGAGTTTGTGCATGCAGTCCAGGAAAGTCCTTTTTCCTGGGATATTGTGGAATATTTGGCACAAGACAGCTTCAAGGTGTCAAAGATGGATACCTATGATGGGACAACCAACCCAACAGATCATCTCTTCCAGTTCCAAACTGCGATGAGTTTGAAAAATGTCCCAGATCCTCTGCGCTGCAAAACTTTCCCTCTGTATCTACGGGGAAAAGTAAGGAGGTGGTTCCAAGAGCTCCCTTCAAAGTCAGTGGGATCCTTCAAGTAACTGGCACAAAAGTTCAAATGTCAGTTTGTGTCCAGTACTTCTTTTGTGAAAAACTCATCACATCTAATGACTTTGAGACAAGTTCCAGATGAGTCAGTGCTAAAGTATAGGTAATGCTTCTCAGATGAGTCACTGTAGGTCAGTGATAGAAATGAGGGCGTTAAGGCAGCTGCCTTCATTAATGGGCTCCGAGCTGGTCGCCTCTTCTCCTAACTGGCCGAAGAGGGACCTACGACCTTAAGAGAGTGTCTTGGAAACGCCAACCAGTTTGCCCGAGGAGAAGAGACAAACAGATTAAAGAGGGAAGCTGAGCAGGGACCTTGGCAAGATAGCCGATCCAGCTTCAAAAAGGAGGATCGGCGCAGTGAAGGAAAGGACCGCAAACGGCGTAGTGCGTTCGATCGCATGGGTGGAAGAGGCAAAGGTGGTAAGGAGGGCTTACCCCTTTTAGCCTCAAAAGACAATATTTTGGCTGTCATGGAGAAAGACGGTCTGAGAATTGACCCTAAGCCTTTGAATGGGCCTAGGGAAAAAAGGGACCCTAAGCTCTACTGCCGATATCACAGAGATATCGGGCATGACACAGAGGATTGCAGACAGCTGGCTCAGGCTATTAAGCAACTGATAGAACAAGGTCATTTAGAACAATTTTATGACCCACGTTCACGCCTGCATAACCGGTTGGATTTTCATAAGAACCCTTAAAAGGACAAATGCCAACCAGAGTCCCCACCTCGGTACCGCAGGTCGGACGATGATGAGGAGCAAGACAGGCATGGGGCTGCAGGTCGGGCCTAAGTCAATTCTATTATTTATACCATCTCTGGAGGTCAACCTTATATAGGCCGATGTGAATCCAGTTCTGCAGGAACTTCATCAGGTCCACCAGCTAAGAGAGCTAGGATGGCTAAGGATTTGACTTATGGGCCAGAAGATCTCATTTCACTGGACTCCAACAACACAGGTTTAGTAATAGACCTGTGTATACATTTACCTCCAGATAAGATTGTGGAGGTCCGACGTGTTTATATGGATACCGGCAGTGCCGTAAATGTGATGTACTATCGTGTATATCAGCAGTTGGGTCTACCAGATTCTTTGATGAGGCTCGTTACTTCTTCATCATATGGTTTCACTGGAGCTGAAGTTCGGCCAGCAGGTCTGGTCACACTCAGTTGTAGTTTTGGAAAACCACCAGCCTATCGTTGCTTATAGATAGCTTTTGTGGTCATCAAGGAGATGTCCGCATATAATATTCTACTAGGTCGGCCAGCCTTGGTAGCACTGGAAGCCATTGTATCACCTCTGCACGTCAGCATGAAGTTTCCAACTCCGGGGGGGTGGTGGTAATAATACAAAGTGATATACAAGTAGCACAGAGTTGCTACATCATTGCTACCCAAGGTAATGAGGCAGTTCAGCAAGTCAGCTTTGATGAGCTTATACATTCAGATGAAGAACACTTGCAGTCAGACGATGCAGTGCAAGACTTTATCCTTGATCCAAGCCGAACTGAAAATGTTATAAAGATTGGGACATGGATGCCGTCCGAGCTGCTGGCTAAGTTGCAGGATCTGCTGAGAGAGTTTGCAATCATCTTCGCATAGACTGCCGAAGATATGCCAGGGATCTCCTCACATTTGGCTGAGCACAAGTTGAATGTTGATCCTCAGATAAAGCCAATAAAGCAAAAGAAGCGGAATTTTGCTCCAGAAAGGATCAAAGTCATTGAAGAGGAAGTCAAGAAACTCTTGGCTGTAAAATTTATCGTGGAGGTACTTTATCCAATCTGGTTGGCTAATCCGGTGATTGTCCCCAAGCAAGATGAATTATGGAGGATGTGTATAGATTACACCGACCTTAATAAAGCATATCCAAAAGATTGTTACCCACTTCCTAAGATTGATAGGTTAGTAGATTCAACACTTGGACATGAGATCTTCGATTTCTTGGATGCCTTCAAGGGCTATCATCAGATTGTCATGGCAAAAGAAGATCAAGAAAAAACTACATTCATAACAGAGTCAAGTACTTATTGTTATATATATATATGCCGTTTGGGTTGAAGAATGCTGGGGTCACCTATCAACGTCTGGTCAATTCTTTGTTCAGCGAACAAATTGGCCGGATAATGGAAGTTTATATTGATGATATGCTTATCAAGAGCAGGTCTCTTGATCGGTATATTCAGAACTTAAGGGAAGTCTTTACTGTGCTGAGAAACTCACACATGAGGCTAAATTCGAAGAAATGTACGTTTGGGGTGCGCACTGGATAGTTCTTGGGATATATGGTCTCCAATGATGGGGTGCAGGCAAACCTTGCCAAAATTGAAGCTTTACAAAACATGCGTCCCCCAAGGAATATAAAGGAAGTGCAGAGGTTAACAGGCCGAATTGCCGCTCTGAGCAGGTTTCTCTCCAGGTCGGCCGAAAGATCTATTCTTTTCTTTCAGATCTTAAAGAAGAAAACAGCTTTTAGTGGGATGACCAATGTCAAAAAGACTTCGACGAGCTGAAGTCACATCTAGCCGAGGTGCCGATGTTAATTTCACCTCTGTCCAGAGAAGAGCTCTATGTGTATCTCTCAACGTGTAAAGAAGCTGTTAGTGCATTTTTGCTCATGGAGCAGGATAATGTGCAGAGGCCCATCTACTTCACAAGCAAAATTTTACATGGGCCTGAAGTGAGATATCCCAATGCTGAGAAGGTAGTTTTGGCGCTCGTAGTGGCTGCAAGGAAGTTCAGGCCTTACCTACAAGCTCATCCAATCTTAGTGGTCACTGATCAGCCTTTAAAACAAATTTTGTCAAGGCCAGAGCTGCCAAATGGGCTGTTGAGCTTGCAGAGTACAATATCCAATACAAGTCAAGGACTTCTATCAAAGCCCAAGCATTAGCAGACTTCTTAGCTGAAGAAATATCCGTGGAGGAAGATGTCAAGCCAGTGGCTGATTGGACTCTATATGTTGATGGGTCTTCCTCCAAAGATGGATGTGGAGCAGGTCTCCTAATAATCAACTCCAACAAAGAGGAATTCGAATATGCCTTGCGTTTCGACTTCGAAGAAACTAACAACGAGGCAGAATACAAGGCCCTCATAGCTGGACTGGGCCTCGCAAGGAAGTTGGGGACAGAGCGAATCATTTCCCAAAGTGATTCGTAATTGGTCGTTTCACAGATCAACTGGGATTATGAAGCCAAAGAGAAAAACATGAAAAAAAATATTTGGCTAAAGTGCTGCACCTCGGTCAAATGTTTGAGCACTTTAGCATTGAGCATATCCCCAGGTCGGCCAACAAGAGAGCTGACGCGTTATCTCGGCTAGCTTCATCCACTTCGACCACTTTGGGAAAAAAGATAGTCGTGGAGCTAGTAAAGCATCGTGCTTATGATGCCAATTAAGTGATGCAAGTTGATTACGACAACACCTGGATGGTTGAGATTGTTAACTTCTTGCAAAATGGAATTCAGCCCGAGGATAAACGAGCAGCTCGGCGTCTGCGATTGAAGGCAGCAAGTTATGCTCTCTTTAACGACCACCTTTATAAAAAGTCGTTTTCACAGCCTTGGTTGAAGTGCGTGACTGAAGACGAAGGAGACTACATCCTTTGGGAGATGCACCAAGGAATTTGTGGAAACCTTTCTGGTGCGCGGTCGTTAGCGCAGAAATGCTACCTTGCTGGATATTACTGGCCCACTCTGCGTCATGACGCAGAAGAATTGGTTAAGAAATGCCAGGCATGTCAAGTCCATGCTCCAATTTCAGATCTGCCAAGTCAAGAACTTACTGCTATCGCAAGTCCCTGACCTTTTGTGCAATAGGGAATAGATCTTGTTGGACCTCTGCCCCAAGCTCCAGGTTCAGTCAGATTCTTGGTTGTTGCCATCGATTACTTCACCAAACGGGTGGAAGAAGAGCCCTTAGCTACTATAACGGGGAATCAAATTAAGAAGTTCTTGTGGAAAAACATCATATGCCGCTTCGGCCTTCCACAAGTTCTTATTTCAGATAACGGGAAGCAATTTGCTGATGACCCCGTCAAAATTTGGTGTGCCGAACTCAAAATTGAACAAAGATTCACTTCGGTAGCGCACTCTCAAGCAAATGGGCAAGTTGAATTGGCAAATGGAACAATCAAGGATGGCTTAAGGAAGCGTCTTTACAAAACTGGGGTAAGTTGGGTGGATGAACTCCCAAGTATATTGTGGGCATACCGAACTACTCCTTCTACTTCCACTAAGGAAACACCTTTTTTCTTAGTTTATGGCACTGAGGCAGTCATCCCAGCTGAGATTGGATCCAGTTCTGCTCTGGTAAACCATTATTCTGATCAGACAAATGACTAAGGGCTGCGATTGAATTTGGACGAGTTGGAGGAGAAAGGGAGCAAGTCCATGTTCGCATGGCTCAGTAAAAAAATTTAATTGCTCACTACTATAATTCTCGAGTACGACCAAGATCCTATCAAGTAGGAGATTTGGTATTGCGCAATAATGAAGCAAGTCATGCAGCACCAACTGGGACTTTTAATTCCAAGTGGGAAGGTCCTTATCGAATAGTCGAGGTGCGATCAGCTGGAGCTTACAAGATACAAACCTTGGAAGGCAAGACTTTACCAAGGACTTGGCTTTGTACTCACTTAAGACTTCTACATCAGTGATACACAAGTATTTCACCTCAGCAGGGTAGAGCTAGTTGAGCAGGACTCAATACTTAGTGGAACAGACTTCCCTACAAGTACCACACCTCAGGAGGACTGAGTTGACCGAGCAGGACTCAATTAGACAAGACCTCAGCAGGCCTGAGGCAGATGCCCATTAAGGGAAAAATGTTTATGAACAGGATTCACAATTATCACCTACTAGCAGGACTAGAAAAAATGTAAATCTTTTGTATAATTGTCAGCAGTGCTGAAGTTGAATAAAATAGTGTTTTATGGCAGTGCCAGAGTTAAAATTAGGTAAAGTGTTCTCTTCATTTTGCTTAAAAAGATCAAATGAAGTAACATGTTTACTTTATTTGGAACTTGTCTCAACAATTGCAAAATTGAAGTTCAGCAGAGCTGCAACTCAGCCAATCAGCACAAAACCCTAGGCAAAGCCAAGGGTCGAAGTCGAAGTCTGATACTTAAACGTTTCTGGAAAGACTCAGCAAGATTGAGACCAGAATGCAATACAAGAACCTTTGGCAGAGCCGAGGTCAAGCACTTGCATGATTAAGGATAATGTTAAAATTTTTTGGTAGAGCTGAAGTCAAAAGCAGAAGTCAAATACTTGTAAAAATTATGAAAATAATAGCAAGGCAAGATGAAGAGCACTAGTTGGAAGAAAGGATATTTTCGTTTAGAAAAGATGACTATTACAACTATTGAAGAGAATTACAAAGGAAAAAGTCCTATTCTAGTCTTCATTATCCTCCATGTCTCTGAGATCAGCCCCGTCCGTGAAAAGCTCCAGTTGTTTATCAAACAAGGCTTCAGCTTCAGTGTTGTAGAGATCAGCAAGTTGGGGATGATCTTTGTCTAAGGCTGAATAGACTTCACAGCAGGCATCTATAGCATATGTTTGGCCCATCGCCAGCACAGAGCTCTACATCTTTAGGAGATTGTCTGTAAAGTATTAAGACCTTCTGAACTCAGCAACGGCAGACTTCTTCAAATCTTCAGCTTGAAGCTCAAATTGTAGAGTGAGCTCAGCCTTGCTTTTCTTCTCTGCTTCCAATTGCTGAGCCAGATCATTCTTGCTCCTTTGCTCCTCTTTGACTTGGCTTTTGCAATGGGACAACTCCTGATCACAAGTGCTGAGCTCTTTCTGAAAGAAGTCTAGTTCAGCTTGGGTCTTGGTGGACACTAGCTCGATATTTGCAACAACTTCTTTCAGCTCGTCCACTTATGAATTGGCGATGACCAGCTGAGTGTTAGATTCTTCCTTGCCTTCCTTAAGTTTGGAATTTTCAGTGGACAAGGAGTGCACCTCTGCTTTTAGTGCACTCAGCTCTGCGTACATCTCTTCCAGCCTGGAATTATTGGGCTTTGCCATCTCTGCCAACTCATCATTAGCCTTTCTAAGGTTGGCGTTGCTCTCAGATAGCTTGACCACCATGTTGCGCATCTCCTCTGACCTCTTGAGCATGTCATACTCTTGGACTCGGTACTGTAACAACCAGTATGAGTTAGATAAGGTTTTCAATAACTTGAGTGAAAAAGTTAGAAATTCTAAGGAAAACTTACCAAGGACATGTTGGTCAGATACATATTTAGGGCTAGATCTCAGTCCTTGTAAACAAAACGTTCCCAGTCTCTGGGCAGCATTGCTAGTTCTGTTAATTTTTTGGCCACTCCGGGATGGGCAGTAATGTCAGAGTAGAAGAAAGTCATGGTCTTCCAACCACGAGGGTGTTGATGTGAGGGTTCCCCTTCTTGAGGAGCTTTTCCATGAGGACGTTGGGGAGCGTCTTCTCCTTCAGTAATGTTGACCCCCGCCAAATGGGCAGATCTGGGTTGTGACGCAGTTTGCGGGGTAACTACCCTAGCTTCTGCAGCATGCGGAAGGGACAAGACAGGGGCTTCAGGAACCCTATTTTCATTTATTGGCTGAGCTACAGCCTGAATAGGATTTTGGGCTACAACATGGATAGGGCCAACAGAAATTTCAGCTGCAACAAAAACAAAGGTCAAAAGGCAGAAATGAAAGCAAATAATCTAGTGAAGACAAAATTAAAGTGAATTGGTACATGGGGCTCCAACCTCGGTTAGAGCAGGAACAGTAGGTAGAACCTGCACCTCAGAGGAGGTATTGGAAGAAGTCTGGTCAGAGGAAGAACGTTTTTCTTCCCCTCTCTTCCTTTTCTTGGAAACCATTTTCTTCAGCTTATTGACAGCTTCAAACACCATGGTTCCTAAAAGATTCAATAACAGATTGGTCAAAATACATGGAAAATATCAAGAGAAATCAGTGACATCCAAAAAATTCTGTCACATACCCAGAACAATTGTTAAGGCGCTGAGCTGAGGGGTCTAAACTGGTGTGTTAGCCACAGGTGGTCCAGGTCGGCAATTCTTACAACCGATCTGTCCACCTTTTTCCAGTCTACGGCTAGTGGCAGGTTCAATAATCTGGAGGCTTCATCGCATGATTTCTCGCTTGACCTCGTGTTATCTACGTGGTTGGATTTCCAGTAGTTTCTCTCGGGTAATCCTACGTTTTTTATGAAAAAGAAATGACTTTTCCAATTTTTAGTGAAGGAAGGGATGTTGATAGCGTGGTTGATTTCCTTGTTAGGATACCTCCTACTAAAGTAGAACCAGCTTTCTTTGTGTTTGCACACAAACATTCCCCTAAAAACCGAGAGTTTAAATTTCTCCCCAACAGCTCTCAGGTAGAGCAGATAACTAAGAACTACCTTCAAGCCGTTGGGCATGATCTGGGGTAGCCTATGGTTGTGAAAAATCTAAGATGTGAAATAAAGGGGCTGGAATGGGAAGGCTGAAACCAGACTTGAGATAATCTTCATAAACTGCCTCATACCCAGCGGGTGGATCATAAACAGTTTGGTGAGGAAGAGGAAGAATAGGGGCAAAAGTACTCATATCAATACTATAAGCTTTACAAAGGCGGGAAAGATCAGCAGCTCTTAAAGTGCAAACTGAGCTTTGCACCGCCGGAGACAATGAACCCCTGTCAATAGACGGCAGGAGTACCATGGAAGTGGGGGCAACCGAAGAAGGTTCATCAGCGTGGTGCAACCTTCTCAGAGGGCGGTTGTCCTCGCTAGAATCTGACCTTTCATGGTGAGATTGAACCTCATGGTCACTTTCCAAATCAGCAGGGTAAGAATGAGCTGATCTATCCTGGGAGTTAGAAGAAGATGAAACAACGAAAGCCATAGATAATATATATGGAAGAAAAGCTTACAGAGATTTGAAGGGCAGAGCTGAAGGATCGCCAGAGTTAGATTGGAGGTAAGCTTTGAAGACAAAGAAGAAGAACAGAATAGTGTTTCCAGAGTAGAATAAGAGGAAGAAGAAATAACGGGGGCAGGTACCCCTATTTAAAGAAAGGAAAATGAAAAGTTGCAACTTTTCAGTTAAAATTCAAAAAGGGGCGACGGTTCACTGTTTTCCCCCCTTTTTGGTTATCACAATCGACGAAAGAGCACTTATGAGGTGCTTGGGAAGTGGCGCTGACATTAAAAGTAAATAACGGCGCAATTATGAGGATAACAGCCCAATTAATGATGGACACGTCACTGTTTTACTAGAATAGATTTGTCCGCCCTCTCAGGTCAGTTCGGCCACACAAAATCTAGAGGCAAATGATAAACCAAAAATAATTATCTGTTAGTCAACAGCAGTCAACGGCAGAATAATGTTCAAAGGGTTAACTCCTGCAGTTCGGCAGAAATGCACATCTGCTCGGCCTTATTGCACTTCAGCTCGGGAAGGTACTGCTCTCCAAAGCATCCGCTTTTTATCAGAGCATATTTTAAGGTTTTCACCTCGGCATCAAGCTCCAGCCTCGGCTTCAGTTAGAAGGAGGCGCTCCAGGTCACTTCAGCCAAACCCATCTTTGCACTTCGGCTAGGGAGTCCAGCGCAACTGTGGAATCATCTGGCAGAGGTGAAGTATAAAGGAGTACACATCGGACTTTATAACCTACGCATGTCAAGGTCACATCAGCAGACCTACTAGTCACATCAGCAGACCTACAGCATCATAGTCTTACTGCTCCAAGCAAAGGTCACATCCGCTGTCAGAGGCAAGGGACGGAAGGAAAGTAACAAAAGCAAGACAACAGACACCGAGGAAAGAGATCGAAACATTTTCATCTCTCCTAAAGCAAACACATGAAAATTTGCCTCAGTCAAGAACTGTGCGATCTTCATAATTTTTCATACAAAAATCATATCTCAGTGAGAATGGCCCAAACTGACTTGAGCGTTGGAGGGTTTTACCCGGGGTCATACCCCCGGGACCTCTGATTTCTGCTTCCTTATGCAGGACATCCAGGAAGTTCTTCCAGTTTGCAAATTCAGTCAAGCTAACGACGTTTATTTTGGATCATCTCTGATCTTTGGTGAAGATCCGGCTTCATCAATGGGTCAAGGCCGAAAGTATATGGGGTTCAGTGGGTTAAGGTGTAAATTGGAGGATTTGTATAGTTATAATGTATAAATGAATTAAAGGAAAAAAAAAAAGCCTTGTTGTTATATGAGTGTGCTGTGCCTGTTTTTGGCCTATAGGAATATAGGCTGGTCAAGGTAGTAAAACAGGGGCTGGACTCAGAACAGTGGTAAATTCATGGGTTGAGCTTAAGGGTGAGGCATGGTTTATGTGGGATTTTTATTGGATTTTTGGTCAAATTTGAGATTGGTAAAAATCAAGATTTTCACACAAGTTGGAGGGTAGAATAGGCTTGTAATTGAAAAAAAAAAAGTAGGTCGAGGAGGTGCGTATAAGTACGTACACATACATGCGCATGTATGGGCGTAAGCATATATACGTATATGTGTATACGGGTATTTTTGGTGTTTTTGAGACTTTTTGTTTATTTGGTATATTTGGTATGGATTATTTGGTTTATTGGGTATTTTGGTAATTTTGGATAAATTTTGGATAAATTTTGTACTTGCAAAATAGTTTTGGGAAATTTGTATTCATAATAGTGGAAATTCACTTTTACAAGAGAAATATATCGATAAGCCGGGTTGATGCCTATTTTGGTTATCGAGAGCTGCAGATGTAACTATCTCGTCAGGAATATGCTTTCTGTATGCCTATTTGGATTGCTGCAGATATAATTACCTCGTTAGGGACATGACTTCTGTATGCATATTTGGGCCTGAGCTTAACTACCTAGTTGGGGACATGGTGTGAAGGCATATATTTGATGCTATAGACGTAACGACCTTGTAGCGCCCCGCTCCCGAGCCCTAGCCTCGGTAGCAGTGCACCCGCCGTATCTCACTAAGGAGAATACAAAGCGTCACCTCAACCTGTTACCCGTCAGTGTTGACATAGAATTTTTTTTTCTTTTCGCGGAAACATTTAAACGCAATGCTAATTTGTATTTAACGAAACTAAATAAAATAAAACATCATTATTAGGTTGACCAGACCCTACAAGTCAAAGTCAATTGTCTGAATTAAAAGTCTAAAAGAAATGTCTCAATGTACTAATGAAAAATATAAATCTCAATGTTACCCCAAGAATATCATAAATAGCCCGTCTCCGCCCTCGCTGCAATCATATCTACTGGTCACTCAGCCCACTCCACGACATCGGTCCCATCCTCAAGGAAGATATAGTCATACCCAGTATCGGTCTCACCTGGAATAGTAGGGGGTGAGGTGATGGTAATCACCCAGTAGGTGGCTCTCAAAACAATACAAAGCGTACATACCCAAAAAGATATCAACACATAACACATAAAACAAGATAGCATGGCTTATACGGAAAAGTAAAACACTCCACATAAAAATACGCAACTAAGTGATGCATGCTCAATCAACGTGTCACACGCAACGAGAATCATGTCATGCAATATGCCCCTAGACCAATATGCAATGCATGCTCCCGGGTCCTAAATCCAGCGTCGTGGTCTCTAGCCACCACTTGTTGTTTGGACACCCACGCCCTATAGACGCGGTATGTCTCATGACACCCATGCCCTATAGAAACTGTATATCATCTCGATACCCACGCCCTATAGACGCAGTATACCTCATGCAATGCACGTGCCATGAATGCAGGAACACCACACAGCCGCCCCCATTATTTCCCTCTGTACCACGTCCGTCTCCCATTACTTAGTCTACTTATCTTATTATTTTATTTTACTTTACCCCTTTTTTTTTAAATTGGGTTCAGCCGAACTGACCAAACCCTTTGCCCTTTTATTATTAATTTTTTTATTTAAATTATTTTGGGTCGAGCCAAAAATGGCCAACCCTTTGCCCTTTTATTTTTATTTTTTTATTTAAATTATTTTGGGTACAGCCGATAATGGCCAACCCTTTGCCCTTTTATTTTTATTTTTTTATTTAAATTATTTTGGGTTCAGCCGATAATGGCCAACCCCCTTTTCAATTTGTTTTTATATATATATATATATATGCACATCCTTGGGTTCGGCCGAAAGGCCAGCCCCCCTTTTACCATTTATTTATTTATTTATTTATTTAACATATGCTGCATGCCAAAACAAAAGAAAACAAAGAACCAAACATCAAATCCCATCAACATCAACACAACCAATTCAACACACTCAAGACCACCATTCGGCTAACACCAATAACACACACATATATTTTCACACATATAGGCTTTATGTTATCACAAAGAGAATACATCAAATAGATCATGATCGAATTTACAATAAAAAACAACAATGAACAAATAAAATACTGTTTTGAGCATGCAATATTTGTACCATTTTGAGGGAATAAATAGTATGCACATACCTCAATCCCACCAAGAATTATATACGAGAGATAACAGTGATGATATGGTTGTGATTTCCACTCCTCTTGAAGCCTTGGATCAAAGGTTTTTTTTTTCCTTTTTTTCCCTACGGTGATGATATGGTTGTGATTTCCACTCCTCTTGAAGCCTTGGATCAAAGGTTTTTTTTTCTTTTTTTTCCCTAGGGCCGAACATTTGATGGGGGAAGGGGATAGGGAGAGGCTGCGTTTTTTGAAGATAGGGGAGGGGATTAAGGTTTGTTAGGTATTAATAAGAGATTGGGGAATAAAGGGTAGGATGATAAGTGAGGGAAATTAGGGATAAAATTTGGTTAATTAAATATTATATTTTTTTCTACACATATATCACACGGCATCTACCCTTCCAAGTTATACTTATTATTAAATTCTTTTTTTTGTTTATATACGGATATAACATCCTACCCCCCTTACAAAAAGTTTCGACCCCGAAACTTGCCGTACCTTACTCAAAGAGGTTGGGGTAGTGGTCGCGCATTTGCTCTTCCAGTTCCCATGTCGCTTCATTCTCCCGGTGGTTGCTCCATTGAACTTTAACATAGGGAATAATCCTTCTTCTCAGCTCTTGATCCTTCCGGTCAAGAATTCTGATCGGTACTTCTTCATAGGAAGCATCTGGCCTGATCTTAAGTGGCTGAGCATCTAACACATGACTTGGGTCTGACACGTACCTCCTCAACTGTGAGACGTGAAATACATTGTGCACCTGAGCCAGCATCGGGGGTAGCGCCAGTCTGTAGGCCAAGTCTCCAATCCTCTCGAGTATCTCATATGGTCCAATAAAACGAGACTTCAACTTTCCTTTAACTCCAAAACGTGTCACACCCTTCATGGGTGACACCTTGAGATAGACTTTTTCTCCCTCCTCGAACTTCAAAGGTCGTCTCTTCATGTCGGCCCAACTCTTGCTTCTATCCTGAGCCGTCTTAAGACGTTCACGAATCAGTTTCACTTTTGCTTTAGTTTGCTCAATTATCTCGGGGGCCGTCAACACACGCTCGACAACCTCGTCCCAGTGAACAGGTGACCTACACTTACGTCCATACAAGGCTTCGAAGGGTGCCATGCCTATGGCACTGTGATGGCTGTTATTATAGGAGAACTCAATCAACTTAAGCATGCTGTCCCAGTTCCCCTTGAAATCCAATGCGCACACCCTCAACATGTCCTTCAAGGTCTGAATGGTCCTCTCAGACTGACCATCGGTCTGAGGGTGGAAAGCAGTGCTCGATCGTAACTCAGTCCCCATTTTCTTCTGACAGGCTGCCCAGAACTGAGAAGTAAACTTCGGATCGCGATCTGATACTATGCTGACTGGCACTCCATGAAGGCAGACAATGTTGTCGATGTATATAGTTACCAACCTCTCTATAGTAAGTCCGGTAGGGATAGGTAAGAAATGAGCAGACTTTGTCAATCGATCCACGATTACCCATATCACATCATTTCCATTTCTTGTCTTCGGAAGTCCAACCACAAAGTCCATTGTTACATGCTCCCACTTCCATTCGGGTATCTCTAGTGGTCGTATCAGTCCACCCGGTCTCTGATGTTCTACCTTAACTTGCTGGCAAACAAGGCACCTTTCCACAAACTCAGCAATGTGCCTCTTCATGCCATTCCACCAATAATGTTTCTTCAGATCATTATACATTTTCGTAGCACCACGGTGGATAGACAGTTTCGAATTATGTGCTTCTTTCAACAATTCCCTCCTGAGGTCCTCAACATCTGGTACGCACAACCTTCCTTGGTACCACATACTGTTGTCATCATGAACCTGAAATCCATCTACCTGGCTGGTCAGCATTCTTTCTCGGATATCCCTAATTGCGGCGTCATCTTTCTGTGCTTCCTTAATCTGATCCACCAGAGTTGGGGTGATAATCAGTGCTGCCAGAACATCTGCAGTAGAATCCACAAGATCCAAGTCAAACTCTGCCATTTCTTTTTCTAGAATAGCCTGCCGAGCATGGCTCGATTTCCTACTTAAGGCATCCGTAACCCGATTGGCCTTCCCTGGATGATAGCTGATGGTCAAATCATAATCTTTCAATAACTCTAACCATCTCCTCTGGCGCACGTTCAACTCCTTTTGTGTGAACAGATACTTAAGGCTTTTATGATCAGTGAACACTTCGCACTTCACTCCATATAAATAGTGGCGCCAGATTTTAAGTGCAAACACCACCGCTGCTAGCTCCAAATCATGAGTGAGATAGTTCTGCTTATAGGGCTTTAGCTGTCGTGACGCATACGCAATGACCTTGTCGTTTTGCATCAACACGCATCCTGCAATACCGAAGTTAGACCACATCTTTAATTGTATACAAAATCAATTGAAATTATATACATTTACCTAGCCCGTTCTTAGAAGCGTCACTGTAAATGACAAACCCTTCTGACGCGGAGGGCTGAGCAAGAATAGGGGTTGTGGTCAGTCTCTTTTTTAATTCAGCGAAGCTCTGCTCGCACTCGGCGGTCCATTCAAACTTCAACTTTTTCTGCGTCAATCGGCTCAGAGGCACTGCAATAGATGAGAAACCCTCGACAAACTTCCTGTAGTATCCAGCCAGGCCGAGAAAACTCCTTACTTCAGTCACATTAGTGGGCCTAGGCCACTCAGTGATCGCCTCTACTTTCTTTGGATCCACCGAAATTCCCTCTTCAGAGACCACATGACCCAAAAAGGCCACGCTCTTCAACCAGAACTCACATTTACTGAGCTTGGCGTACTATTTGCTTCTCCGAAGAGTCTCCAGAACCTCCCTCAAATGCTTAGCATGAATCTCTTCGTTAGGGGAGTATATCATAATATCATCGATGAACACAACTACGAACTTATCCAGTTGTTTCCGAAATACTGTGTTCATTAGGTCCATAAAGGCGGCTGGAGCGTTGGTTAATCCAAAAGGCATGACCAGGAATTCGTAGTGGCCATAACGTGTTCGGAAAGCAGTCTTTGCTGTATCCCCTGATTTGATCCTCAATTGATGGTAACCGGATCGTAAATCAATTTTGGAAAATATTTTAGCCCCCTGAAAGAAATTTTGTTAGTGACGCAATTTAACGAGCAACCGAAAAGTTTAAATTATAACTCCAAATTTATCATTACCCGTAGCTGATCAAAGAGATCCTCGATTCGAGGTAATGGATACTTGTTCTTGATGGTGATCTTATTAAGCTCCCAGTAATCTATGCATAATCTCATGCTTCCATCATTCTTTTTCACAAACAGGACTGGAGCACCCCAAGGTGATACACTGGGTCGAATAAATTTACGGTCCAGCAGTTCCCGTAACTGCTCCTTCAACTCCTTGAGTTCTGCTGGTGCCATGCGGTAGGGTGCCCTGGAAATAGGTTCAGCACCAGGTACAAGATTGATCTCGAACTCTACTTCTCTTTCTGGGGTAGTCCTGGTAGCTCCTCATGGAAAACGTTTGTAAATTCCTTCACTATGGGAATTTGGTCAATCTTCGGAACCTCCTGCTCGACGCCCATGGAGAAAATCAGAAATCCTTCTCCTCCTTTCTTTAGTGCTTGGAAAGCCTGAGCTACAGTCAGATAAATCTTCTGAGGTGCCTTATTCAATTTAGAGTTCCCTTGAAAAGTAGTTTCCCACAACTCAGGCATCTTCATGCTGACCTGGAGTCGCCGACAATCAATATTGGCATGATACTTTGCCAAAAAGTCCACGCCCACAATAATGTCAAAGTCGTGCATCTCGATCGGTATCAAGGTCGCAGAGAACTGCAGATCGTTAATCTCCAATTCACATCCCTTATAATGATGATGGGATACGAGTACTTGGTCGCCAGCGGCTTGTATACGGTAGAGAGTCTTAAGCCATTCGGAGAGAACATCCAGATTCTTGGCAAACCTCTTTGCCATAAACGAGTGACTCGCCCCACTATCGAACAGAACATTGGCTGGTACTTTGTTAATTAAAATCACACCTAACACATTCAAGGTTTAGCACACAACATGCAATAACAATACATAGAATTTAATTCAACTTCGAATTTAAATACTTAAATGAATATACCTGTAACTATGTCGCCTAACTCCTCGACCTCTGCATCTATCATCGCGTGGACCCAAGCATTGGTCCGGCCTCGGCTTCCCTGGTATGCCTAAGTCTGCGGATTTACCTGAGCCGGTGCAGAGCATTCCCTAGCTAGATGTCCTTGTTTTCCGCAATTATAGCAAACCCTCTGAGCCTTCCAACATTGCCCCAGATGAATACGTCCGCACAGTGTACACTGTGAGGCAGGTGCCACAGCTCTCACTGGCTGTGCATCGGTCGGTACTAGTCCCTCAATCATCGGTGTCTGACTCACTGTACCCTGCTGTCGCTCTGGTCGGAAAGGTTGCCCGGACTGAGGGCGTCGGGGCACCTTCAACCATCTCCCCGATCTGCCAGCATGCGAATCCTCACGGGGTCTCTTAAGTCTATCCAATGCAGCAGCACTATCCAAGTTCCTCTCAACACGTCTGCATACCTCCAGTAGTCCCTCAAATGTCGTGGGCTCCGCACAAACAATAGCCTGCTGGATGCGAAAACTCAAACCGGTCTGGAACTTCAACATCTTGGCCTCCTCATTGTCCATGATACATGGCATATACTGACCCAGCTCGTGAAACTTCTCGGAATACTGATCGACTGTCATGGACCCCTGTGTCAGCATCTGAAACTCTGACATCCTTCTCTGAATAGCGCTGCCCGGAACATAGTGCTTCTTATACTCCTCCACAAACTACTCCCAAGTCACCGGTAGAGTAAATATGCGCTTCACTCCACTCCACCATCTTTCAGCTTCCCCTTCCAGAAATGGGGTCGTTATCTCCACCTTCAGATTCGTAGGTACCTGTATAAGCATTATCTGTCCGGTCACATTTTTGAGCCAGATCTCGGCTTTCTCAGGCCGAGTGGTACCCCTGAACATCGGTATCCGGGAGTTCTGAATCTCCCTGTAGTAGAACCGCAAGCCTTGCTGCGGTGGTGATGGTGGTGGTTGTTGTTGTTGCTGCTGAGTTTGCTGAAGTATCTCGACGATCTGTGCCTATTACTGTGCCATCTGAGTGTACTGTTGCGCCATCTGTGTCTGCTAATTAGCTATCAAGGCCTTCAGATTGGCCAGCGTATCAGCAAGGTTTTGGGGAATAGCCCCTTGCCCATGTTGCTCGTCTCCGTTATGTCCTCTGTTCCCTGGTGGTTCACGTCGTGGTGGCATTGTCTGTAGACAGGTCAAAACATGTTATACAAAATTTAAGTTTAAGAGTGTCGTAAAGAGATATAAAATTTGGAGGGCAAAACGGTAATCTATAACGTATACTCACTAACGGCACACACCACCCGAAACCCAATCATAGCTTATGTCTACTTCATTTTATTTAAGTTAAAATCTCATTTGAAAATAGATCGTCACTTATTTCTAGGTGTGATTAACTAATTTCAATTTCCCGAGGCGTATCTGAAGCCTGGGCTCTGATACCACCTGTAGCGCCTCGCTCCCGAGTCCTAGCCTCGGTAGCAGTGCACCCGCCGTATCTCACTAAGGAGAATACAAAGCGTCACCTCAACCTGTTACACGTCAGTGTTGACATAGAATTTTTTTTCTTTTCGCGGAAACGTTTAAACGCAATGCTAATTTGTATTTAAAGAAACTGAATAAATTAAAACATCATTATTAGGCTGACCAGGCCCTACAAGTCAAAGTCAATTGTCTGAATTAAAAGTCTAAAAGAAATGTCTCAACGTACTAATGAAAAATATAAATCTCAATGTCACCCCAAGAATATCATAAACAGCCCATCTCCGTCCTCGTTGCAATCATATCTACTGGTCACTCAGCCCACTCCACGACATCAGTCCCATCCTCAAGGAAGATATAGTCATGCCCAGTATCGGTCTCACCTGGAATAGTAGGGGGTGAGTGATGGTAATCACCTAGTAGGTGCCTCTCAAAACAATACAAAGCGTACATACCCAAAAAGATACCAACACATAACACATAAAACAAGATAGCATGACTTATACGGAAAAGTAAAACACTCCACATAAAAATGCGCAACTAAGTGATGCATGCTCAATCAACGTGTCACACGAAACGAGAATCATGTCATGCAATATGCCCCTAGACCTATATGCAATGCATGCTCCCGGGTCCTAAATCCAACGTCGTGGTCTCTAGCCACCACTTGTCGTTTGGACACCCACGCCCTATAGACGCGGTATGTCTCATGACACCCATGCCCTATAGAAACAGTATATCATCCCGATACCCACGCCCTATAGACGCAGTATACCTCATGCAATGCACGTTCCATGAATGCAGGAACACCACACAGCCGCCCCCATTACTTCCCTCCGTACCACGTCCGTCTCCCACTACTTAGTCTACTTATCTTATTATTTTATTTTATTTTACCCCCTCTTTTTTTTAAATTGGGTTCAGCCGAACTGGCCAAACCCTTTGCCCTTTTATTATTAATTTTTTTTATATTTAAATTGGGTCCAGCCGAAAATGGCCAACCCTTTGCCCTTTTATTTTTTTTATTTAAATTATTTTGGGTTCAGCCGATAATGGCCGACCCTTTGCCCTTTTATTTTTATTTTTTTATTTAAATTATTTTGGGTTCAGCCGATAATGGCCAACCCCCTTTTCAATTTGTTTTTTTATATATATATGCACATCCTTGGGTTCGGTCGAAAGGCCAGCCCCCCTTTTACCTTTTTTTTTTAATTTATTTATTTAACATATGATGCATGCCAAAACAAAAGAAAACAAAGAACCAAACATCAACATCGACACAACCAATTCAACACACATTCAAGACCACCATTCGGCTAACACCAATAACACACACATATATTTTCACACATATAGGCTTTATGTTATCATAAAGAGAATACATCAAATAGATCATGATCGAATTTAGAATAAAAGAACAACAATGAACAAATAAAATACCGTTTTGAGCAGGCAATCTTTGTACCATTTTGAGAGAATAAATAGTATGCACCTACCTCAATCCCAGCAAGAATTATATACGAGAGATAATGGTGATGATATGGTTGTGATTTCCACTCCTCTTGAAGCCTTGGATCAAAGGTTTTTTTTTTCTTTTTTTCCCTAGGGCCGAAAATTTGATGGGGGAAGGGGAGATGGAGAGGTTGCGTTTTTTGAAGAGAGGGGAGGGGATTAGAGTTTGTTAGGTATTAATAAGAGATTGGGGAATAAAGGGTGGGATGATAAGTGAGGGAAATTAGGGATACAATTTGGTTAATTAAATATTATATATTTTTTTCTACACATATATCACACGGCATCTACCCTTCCAAGTTATACTTATTATTAAATTCTTTTTTTTTGTTTATATACGGATATAACAGACCTAGTCTGAGACAAAGTATATATAGTGTATTTGGTTTTTTGGGAGAATCAATTCGTAAGTCTTACGGTATAAGTCACTTGTAGGGAAAGAGCTATAGCCATTTCATTGGATTTTGAACTTTGGACCGATTTAGCTGGATTTTGATTATTTGGACTTTGGACATTAGACCGGCTAAACCAGGGTTTGAAAAAATTTAGAATTTTGGAACTATGGATATTTGGTTTTGAAACTTTCGGAACTCAGAATTGCATCGTTTTGGAAAATTGCATCACGTTTTAGCTTGGATTAACCTGTGCTTGGATTATGCTATGCGTCTTTGTTGGGTCTATTTGTTATCTTTGGTTTTGGATGTTATGGGTAAAACAGTAAAATCGTTTGCGAATGAGAATCATGTTATTTTATGTATTGTTATTTATTTTATTAAACTTGCTTCTCCATGCATGATCCCATGATAAATATGTTAAGGTTACTTGCTGGGCGAAGTATCGCTCATGCTATACTTTCCTATATTTCTCAGATGACCAGGAGTACGACCTAGTTTATGTCGAGGACGACGCAGAGTGAGGATATTGATCGTATCTAGCAGGACCGAGGAAATTTTCTGACATTCGGATTATAGTTCGTGGGTTTTCAGTTTATGTTCTTATTGGAGACTTATCCATTTACTTTTATTTCCGACGATGTATTATTTGTCGTTGCTCAGGCCATTGTACTTTATTTATTATTTATGATGACTTGAGGTTTTATTTTGACTTCCGCTGACATCGATTTGCGTCACGTTGCTGACGTGTTTTGCATCGATTTCGACGCCTTGTATTTTCCTTAGCGAAATACGGCTGGTGAGTCGTTCTGAGTACTAGTGCTCAGGACGGGTCGCTACAACATATATGTCAAAAATATTGGATAGAATATAGTGTCATTATTTATTTATTTTTGCGGGCTTTCCTTTCTTTATTTAGAACTTACGTACATAGCTATATATAGAGTTATATAACTATACCACAAGTTAACCATATACATTGCATATTTCTTTAATATGTATTGATTATTTGTCTGAAGCTCATTACAATAAAACTTGCTTACATTGTTATAAGTAATTGTATTGGCTATATAAAAGGCAGTTTTAACACTTGGAATGGGTGTGCCTACCTATTTTGCTGCCTACTTCAGTGCATGACCTTCTTTTCATCACCACAAGCATTAAAACATCCTGAGTACGTCAATGTCATGTAAACTCTCAAGATTCAAACATCACGAAACCTGTTTTTCTACAAAAACAAACTGCAAGAACCTAGGAAAATGATCCTCATTTTGTCAAACATGATCCTTTGTCCCCCAACATCCACGCACACGCCCATCACCACTGACTAATTAATGGGACCGTTCACTGCCTTCAAAAGATTCACCTCCGCCACTACCACCCTACCCACCACTCCCTCATCCACGGGCACCCGTGCACTCCCCGGTCGCCGACGCAAAAATATGAGAAACGTTGGTAACTTCACTCTTTATGTCCTATGTGGTATAGTCACTATACTTGTTTTGCGTGGTACTATAGGGATTAATTATCTTTCCACCAATTCTATTTCTGAATATCAGTATAATGAATTCTACGAGGAAGCGAATCGAGTCGTGGCTCAAATTCGATCTGGGATCGAAGATGATGAGCCTGATGAGTCAGTGACGAATTCAAGAAGTGGTGATACTTATAGTTTAGGGCCTAAGATCAATAATTGGGATAGATTTAGAAGAAAATGGCTAAGAGAGAATGCTGATTTTCCTAGCCATGTTAATGGGAGGCCTAGAATTTTGCTTGTAACGGGTTCATCTCCGAATCCGTGTGATTATCCAATTGGTGATCATTTTTTGCTCAAGTCCATAAAAAACAAGATTGATTATTGTCGAATACACGATATTGAGATCATGTATAATATAGCACAATTAGATGATGAGTTAACAGGGTTCTGGGCTAAGTTGCCATTGATTAGGAAATTGATGATTTCGCATCCCGAAATCGAGTGGATTTGGTGGATGGATAGTGATGCAATGTTTACAGATATGGTATTTGAGATTCCCATTTCAAAATATGATAAACACAACATGGTTGTCCATGGATTTCTTGATTTGTTGTTGAAAGAAAAATCTTGGATCGCATTGAACACAGGAAGCTTTCTATTAAGGAATTGCCAATGGTCCTTGGACTTGCTTGATGCATGGGCACCAATGGGACCTAAGGGCGGGGTACGTGATGAGGCAGGAAAAATCTTGACTGCCAATCTGAAGGGTAGGCCAGCATTCGAGGCAGATGATCAATCTGCATTAATATATCTATTGATATCGCGAAAAGATGAGTTTATGGACAAGGTTTTCTTAGAGAACACATACTTTTTGCATGGATATTGGGAAGGAATAGTGGATCAATATGAGGAAATGATGAAGAAAAACCATGCAGGATTGGGTGATGAAAGGTGGCCTTTTGTGACACATTTTGTAGGTTGCAAGCCTTGTGAAGCTCATGGGCATTATTCACTAGAGAGGTGTTTGAAAAGCATGCAAAGGGCATTTAACTTTGCAGATAACCAAGTTATTGATTTGTATGGATTTAAACATAAAGGGTTGTTGAGTCCAAACATCAAAAGGATCAGAAATGAGTCAACTAGGCCTTTGGAGACAGTTCCACAGTTCACTCGTGCAGCCAGTTCCAAAAAGAAACATTTCCCTTGAATGTTTGGCTGCCATAAGATGGAGTTTTATTTTGTTCAGTGTACCAAACTGTAAAGGTCAGGTGAATGAATTGGGGTGGGGGATGGGGGTGGAGAGTCTCATCCTCCTGCATTCCTATACCTCTCATTGATTAAATACATTTCTATTTGTTGGTCATATGTAAACATTAGTCACGTGTCTACTGCAATTTTTGGTAATATATTTAAAAGTTAGATGTTTCTTCAAAGACTAGTTGTATGTTTGATATGTACATGTAAATATTACACGAGGACACTCTGACTTGAATTTTGTCCTTAGCAAATACTCAAGTGAGTGGAACTCAGGCAAGCAATGAAAGCCAACACATCAATATGATTTACGCGGAGATTTGGTGGAAGGTTCATCAGAAGGATTTTTTCTCTCTTTTTTCCTGATTATATAAGAATGGTTGGTAGTTGGAAACTTCTAGTAATTCTTGGAGTTGAATGCAGATGAATGAGAAAATGAGCAACTTTCTTTGAACTCAGAGTGCACTAGTGGAACTAATCGTAACATTAGCTCAAAGTCCATTGTTAACCACAGTTTACAACTTAATCCAAATACAATATACTTCCATTTCCTCCAACAATTAGTCAAGTATGTGCTACATTGGAAATGGCCCAAGGTAAACTGAAAAGGTCTAGCAAGAGAACAGATCAGAGTGTATTCATGCGACATTGATATTTCACTCTAAATCGTATTCCCCATATTCCCATCCATGCAGTACTCTAAATCTTACTCCCCATATACCATTTAGTTTCCATTTCACGCCTAAATGTTCGTAATGGAAGACAACAATTGTTGAAGCTATATCATGATCAAGAGGGTAATGATTGCATTTACATTTGAAGATCTCTCTGGCAAAAACCATAGAATTTGATTCACTCTTTGGGGCGCTAATTTCTAACATGTAGCTGCCCGAAGCTTAGACTCCTCATCATCATCATCGTACTCAGTATATCCGAATGACAGCAAAAACTATCGTCAGGGTCTAGGGAGGGTGAGCGGCAGGCAAACAATACCTCTATTCATAGGGATAGAGAGTTTGATTCCAGTGAGACCCCCGGCTCTGTTGGTACCTGCATAAATGACATAATAATAGAAAATATGACGTGCTAGTGTGTTAGTGAGAAAATTCAGTAAATACAATACGAAGCTCCCGATTTGAAGATGGTCATAAACGTGTATATGCACATATAAAGCAAGATAAAGATAAAAAACCAAACCAACAAAAGTGCGAAAATCCCCCCAAAGCGTAGATAATATCTAAGCCCCTAAGTATAATCTAATGTGCTCTTATATCCGGCCTAAACCTCATTAACCTTAATCCTCTGCCTCCATAAACTCCTATCCTGGACCATGTATTCTAAGAGGTGCAAATCTAATAGGTCATGTTTAATCCGCTCATCCCAAGTTAGTTTGGACCTACCTTTACTCATCTTTCCCAAGTTAGTTTGGGTCTACCTTTACTCATCTTCCCCTCTACAATGAGGCTTTCGACTGCTCTGACAGGCACCGTTGTCTGTCTCCTTTTGACATGCTCAAACCATCTCAGTCTCTCCACCCTTATCTTATCTGCTATACAAGTCACCCTTAACCTTTCCCGGAATACCTCATTTCTGATCCGGTCTAACCTTGTATGTCCACACATCCACCTCAGCATCTTCATCTCTGTCACTCCCATCCATCTTCTGTGAGTGGGTAAATACTTCTAACGCTCAATTTTCACGCTCGTGATACAGTTAAACGATACTAGCCTTCCTCATGTTTTCGTTATCACTTGCAGCTACAAATTGCAATATATGATCGCCAACTTAGGCTTAGTACACCTTTCTTTCTTGCCTTTATGACAAAGAAATGCCTGACAAATAGTGGATACATCCCATCAAAGACTAATCGAGTCATCAGCTTCCTAGTAAACACCAGACCTCAAAACTAGCTCAGTTCCTCTCTAACCGTGAAAATTGGCGGACATCCACTCCCTATGACGATCATTCCTCGGCTCTGATAATAAGCATTAATAATTCATTATGCAAAGAGCGATATCTCACCTGTAATATTGAAAAGTTGGCTCTCCAGATGCTACGCTCATAAGATGACTATCCCATCCAAGAGTTTGGATTTAACCAGCCCAAAAGGATGCAAATCAGCTTACGACCTTTGTTCCTGAATAAGGACGAGCTGGTGCCACAGCGGTGCCAACGTAAGACGGGTCATATCTTAACTCACTCCCTTTCCAGAAGATGACCTAATAGCTAGACTTTATAGGTTAACAGGCCAAATCACCCAAATCAAAAATCTATGTACCAAGAAGAATTGAGAGAAGATATAACGACACACATTCATTTATGGGGATAAAAATTCAACAATCACAACATTCAGGGGTTATAAAGAGAAAATATACAGTTGGTGCCGCACATGTTTTTCCTCACAAATAACAAAAGCTTCCAACTGTAACCGCGTGCAACCGCAGAGCACAGATGACGCTAAGTTTAAAAACTCTCATGGCATACACCATCCAGAATCCGACAACTAGTTGCAAATGCAAGGAAACAACATAGAAACAATACGACAACTTATGATCCAACTACCAAGTAGCCAATACATCTACTCCATATAAAGATGCTCGGTAGAGATATGACACACTAGTTACTTGTTCCCTCCAATATCCTTCAGAGCACAAATCTGCTCCTCTCCCATTGAAGACATCACGGAAACAACCAAGTCTTTCCCCTCAGCAAAACCCTCCTTGATCTGAAAACACGTGCATCTCATGATTAATTTGAATTTTCTTGATAATGTAATAGATTAAAGTAACAGTGCATAATCATGACGCAGGAAAATTGTAGCTACCGATATCTAACCACGTCTCTCATTACATATTCTGCCAAGCAGTTTGAACTGATCGGTTCTTAAAAGTTTGCAGGATATGTCCACAAGACCCAGAAAAATCCAGATAGTGGACTCAAATGTTTCAGGTGAATACCATAAAAAGCTTAAAGAAATTCCAGCTTCTCAAGCTTCAGCTACCATTGAGTATTAAATCCCAGGATCTAAGCAAATATAATCGGAGTTGCTACACTAGAATAGTATCAAAACAGGTTTCAGACAATAGAGGTTTCAGACAATACGAAACTGACGGAACCAGCGCTGAAGCAATTCACTACAATTTAGAATAAGAATTAAGAGTGAAAAGAAGCTACGGCAGAAAACTTCTTCTGATTTAAGCTACATATAAATTCAACAAAACACAACCAAACCTGCTTAAGCAGACTGTCATCGGTTGGAAGCCTCAGATCATCCTTAGTTCCTCCATTCTCAGTCAGAAGACTCACCTGAAACATGTCCCAGTACATAAAAATACCGAAGTAATTGCAATGAAGGGAATCAAACTATGGAACCAGATACGAGTTGCTTACAAAACCATCCTCAGAAATGTCAATGAGCTGGTAGTCAGTACGATTCACGTGGGGAACCTGCAGTTCACATACATACAATCATGTAAGTGAGAAGATTTTACCGTGAAAAGGGGACCTCATATTTGAAGCTTCAGAAAAAACTGGAAGTACATACATCACAATTATGGGAAGAGGGGACAATATCTTCGAGCTTCTTCCCATTGAAGATATCAATGCCAACAAAGTGACATTTGGCATGACCGTGCTTGCCAGTCTTGGAAGTTGAAACTTCAACAACCTGAAAAAGAAAAGGTTACTTTGCTAGCCAGTATATAACTTCAAAACCTCATGTTCTCTTAAAGTATGAAAAAACTATAAAGCAAAAGTCTAAGGCTACTTGCACCCGGGAGGAAGCTTAAATCAGCGAAGATGTTGGAAGAGGGCAGAAAGCTTTCAAGTAAATTTGTCACATCGAATAGAATAGCTTCCAATTCAAATTAAAAGTAAAGGAATTAAATGCATTAATCGTCATAACTTCAATGTTTTAGAGCTAGGCTGGCCCTCTTTTTGAGTCTTTGCATCTACTGCGAGATCCCTAGTGCAAAGGATGCAACCAATATCTCTCCATCTTTACATCAGAACATCCTTCGTCTACAAATCAGTTAACTAGCCTATTTCCTAACGATAAATCTCCCCACCGTCCCAAAAGAATAGATGAATTAGTAAGCCAATATCATGATAACAGATAAAGCTAGAATCACTACACCCAAAATTATATAAATTTCATTTTTTAAGATTTCAACTAAACACGATTACAAATACAGAATCCCATCAGTATTTCTCTCGAAGAGATCCTCTATCACCAATTAAATCAAATCCAGTAACTCCAAATTCCTCATGAAAATCCAGAAACAATAACTCCATTGATATCGCATCTACTCCCAATCGCATCTAATCCCAAATAGCATACAAAGGAAAGAAAGAAAAAAAACCACTAATGACCTAAGAAATCCGACTACGCAAAAAAAAAAAGAAAGGAGAAAACTGCACGAAGTGAAAAAAAATGCGATCTTTGTTGTCTAATAGAACAAACACTAATACCTTAATTGAATCCAAGACAACAAACTTCTAAAAAAGCGAAGAATCAAATCGAAGTCAAGATCAAAGAAAAACCTTGCAAGCTCTGCCCTTGATGACGATGTACCCGTTCTTACGGATGGTACCAGCTTGCTGAGGGTAAGTCTTCGAAGCTCCGGCGTCGGCCTTTGATTCAAAGTGATGCTCCTCGTCCGACATGCTTTCGCCTCAAAGCGGAGAAAGGAAAAAAAGGGGTAAGAGGTTGCTCCGGCGAGGTTATAGAGAGAGAAATGGCGGTACAGAGAGAGAGAACAGAGACCCCGACGAGCGCACGCCTAGATTTGGATATATAGGTGGAGGAGGGTACTGTTGATTCAGGAGATTTTAGGGTTTTTGGGGTCCGGATGGAATCGGAGCCGTCCGATGTAAATGGATATGTTTCCTTTGTTCTATTCCTTCTTTGGGGATAAACTTTTCAGTAATGGATTAGAACAATTAGATCTCTTTTCTACCTTGCGTCGAAACGACGCTGTATATCTGCCTCACTTTTTTTAAAATTTTTTTTTAGATAATTTTCCTTTTTTTCGATGATGTATATATGGGGTCACTGGGCCACTCATTCGACAGTCTCCTAGGAGATGTTAGTGGGTTCAGATCATGAGAGGTAGGAACTGAGACAAAATATGAGACTTTTAATCACGCGTTGTCATGTGTATAATCAATCTTTTTTTTTAAAAACAAAAAAATTTTAAACCTTTTTTCTTTTTTGTACACATGGCAGTGCGTGATTGGAGAGCTCATATTTTGACTCACTTTCTATGCTAAGTGAGCATAAAACACACCTTTGTTAAAATTAGGGTTGTAAACGAGCCGAACGAGCCGAGTATTGCGTTGTTCAAGCTCTGTTCATTTAACTTAGCGAACGAGCCGAGCTTGTTCGTTTATTTAAACGAACAAATTTACTTGTTCAAGCTTGGTTCGTTTAACTCACGAACAACATTAACGAGACGAACACCTTAAACGAACGACACCACTTACCGAGCTCGAACAAAAAAAGGTGTTCAAGCTCTATTCATTAACCTTTTATCCGAGCCAAGCTCAAGTTCGAGCTCTAGCTAAACGAGCCGAACAACCGAACGGCTTGGTTCATTTACATCCCTAGTTACAATGGACCTGCGTTTTTAGGGCCAGCAAAGAGGAAAACCTTCTATTTTTTTTTTTTTTTGCCTTGTCGGAGAGACGTTATTTTTTTAGGATAATCTAAGTTTATTATCAACTGTTGTGTCAGTTTTGTAGCTATCATATAGGTTCTGAGGTTTTTGTGAAAGTTTTTTAAGAAAAAATCTATCAGATGGATCAAAGAATTTATTAAAAAAAATATTAGATTTGGAATGAGAAACTGTCATCACAATCAATGTAATTAGGATGTTCTGAGCTTGACATATTGCTCGGAGGTAGTAACATGAAGCTCAGAAATTAGAGGTATACACTACACCCAAATACAAAAAATAAAGAAATTGATAACAAACAAATAGACGTAGAAATTTTTATTTGTACCCCATAAAAGACATAATCAAGAGAGATCTCTTAAATCCCTACCAAACTACAAATATTAAGCATAGCAAATGCTTTGTTCTTAGAAATAATTGCATTTTGGTAGAGTCTTTTATATAATATAACAAGTTATAAAAGATAAAAGGAACTGATACTAGTCTAGTATAAGATTTAGTAGTTCTAGCTTATCCAATAACGTTACCAGTAACACCAAAAGCAAAGCAAGATTGTAAGCATCAGCAAAACCATAAGTATAGATACTTAGTAGAGGATTAACTACTCAGCCCTTCTTCCCTGTCACTTGCTTTGTTTCTCCCCAAAGGAAAAAGATGTCATGGATTTTTGTAATTGATGTATATATACATTTCCGAGGTTTTTAGTAAAACAGTAATATTTTATGATAAGCATCAATCGTTTGAGGTAAACATACCTAATAACAGTAGCCTTGACAAAAAAAAATTGACTATAACTTCTAAATATGCATTAAACATGAATAAAGAAGCGTTAGGCCAAAACTTGAATGTTGTTTAAAGGGTTTCATCATTGACAGGACAAAGACGACCCTTCACCATCGTCATCTAACATGTAAGCATTAGGTTTACTAGTGCCAATCAAGAGACAATTGACGAAAATAATTGCATTATCCCCTGACTTATTGGGTTACATAGCCCAGTCCACAGGTATAATAACGAACATAACACTATCCAAAATATATGGATGTGTACTATATGTTTTATAACTTTTACATATTAAAAAGTTATACTTTGCTCCCTATGATACTAAGTTATATGTCGTTACTTGGTTTATGACTATTACATTGGATAAGTTCCTTTTTTTCTAAGGGATAAACCGAAAACTCTATGGATGCTTCTCATAAAATATGTAAATGGTTTATGTAATGACTTCCTTTAACTTATACATGATTTACTTTGACCCCAGAAAAAAACAAAAAAGAAAAAACCTCATATGAGAGTTAGAATTAGGGAATCCAGAATCAAAAGATGCCTGACATTAACAAACGAACAACAATCGACACTTTCGATCTGAGAGATAAGGAAGAATCTTGCAATAGATTTCATCACGTTTTTGTCAGGATATATGAAAGCTCCATAAAGGTAAACTAAAATAAAAGGAAAAGGAAAAAAAAAAGGTAGTATCAACGTAACCAACTATATTAGTCGAACCAGTTGATACACATCTTTAGGGTACGACATTTATGATTTATCTAATTGTTATTATTAGAATTTTGTTTAATAAATCGTATCAATTTATAAAAATAATAGCGTCTCTGTTGTTTTTTATATATGTAGCCAAATTAGCTTTGTGAATTATGATGTTTATACGTGTTTTTATCAATTTCAGTCCTGTATGCTCTTATCAATCATCAATCAATCATACCCAGTATATCCCAACAACATCAAAAGCTATTGTTAGGGTCTGTGAAGGGTGAGCCGCAGACAAACAATACAGCTATCCCAAAGGATAAAGAGTTTGCTTCTAATGAGACCGCATCTCTATATGTACCTGCATAAATGAAACAATAATAGGGGTATGATGCGCTAATGTGTCAGTGAGGGTAATTCAGTAAATACAAATAGTAAGTCCTTTATCAATATCTATTTTAGGTAAAATAGTTGATTGCATTTCGTGAACAATAATAAATGTATGATGTGCTACTGTGCCAATAAAGAAATACAGTAAATACAAATAAGAATTCCTCTATCAATATCTATTTTAGGTAAAGTAGTTGATCGCATTTCGTGAACAACATATGTTTTTCACAACCCCTACTAGCTCTCAACGGAAAAATTCACTCCTGAAATTTATCGCACCATCTCAACTACCATCCATCAGAATTGATAACATAATCAAGATGACAGACGAAATCTGGATTTGAAATCAAAAAAAATCAAAGAAAAAACATCTCAACTCTCATTTTCTCAACTATGTTTTAGTTCCTGAATGATGTCTCCAAGCAACGACAAGAACATCAAAAGAGATAGGTTTTCTTGCTTAGTTCAACAAATCCATGCAATGATTACCGGATTTCCTGCTAACGGTAAAGGGCACTGGTTTTGCTTATCGTTTCTTCTTCTTCCCATCCTTTCCAGACTTGGACGGACCGGCGGTTCTGGTAGAAACAAGTTCTTGCTTCCTCCTACCCGGATGTCTAGGTACCAACTCAGCGACATGGACCATCAGTTGTTTCCCTACAACGCAAAATTCGATTACAGAGGGACAACCTAATTCAAGAGGATCTGTCATTTATAGAATCAGTACACAGTCTTGTTTATTAAGCTCTATCTTCTATGCTCGCCAAAGGCTATTTCTGTAACTCACCATCACTTCAAGTCACCTGGCGCCAATTTTCAACCTTACATCCCAGTCTCTTTTTCTCAAGTATGAGAGAGGGGCAAAAGAGCAGAAATTTATGTCACACTAAATGTGACCTAGAGTTATAAAGGATGAATTACTGCAAGTATAATGGTCCATTGAAACTGAAACATAAACATATTTGTTTGTTACTGATAAGGCAAAAATGAACTTTAATGGCGACATTTTAAGGGAGTTGGAAGTCAAAGGTTATAACCCAAACATGTAAACCGTTGATTTTTTGTCTTAATTTTTTGTACCACTGGTAAAACAAATGGAGGGGAGGTTGAGAGTTATAAATAAACTCCTCCTCCTCTTATGTAAATCATCCCAAAACTTGTATCTTCTTCTACGTATCAATAGAAGCAAACAAAATTCAGCAAGTGCTCGGAGATCAAGCTATCTTGGCCGAACTTCACTACCAAAGTTTTTCGTGTATGTTTCTCTCTTTATCTCTTTTATTATTCTGTTCTATTTATTGTTGTTTTACTGTTTTCTTTTCTGTTGTAGTATAGTATTTTATATTATTTGTCGGGTAGTTTTGTTAGTGCTCTGTCCAGTTCATTAGTTCTGAACTGGTTCATTTCACTAGTTGTGTTGTCTTAGTGGGAAAAATACCTGATTTTCCCAACAAGTGGTATTAGAGCCGAATGTTCGTCCCTATGCTGTCTGAAATTTATTGTAATATTGAATAATATATATTGAGTATATAATGGCAACTAAAGATCAAGAAGCAAATGAGGTTATCTCAAATAGTCCATCTGGGGTATCGAGCTCCTCGTCATCATGGTCGAGGTTTCCGGTGTCTAGTTTGAAATTGGTGGTGGAAATATTTGATGGTAATGGCCATTTCGGCATGTGGCAAGGATAGGTCTTGGACTCTCTTTTCCAACAGGGTCTTGATATTGCTATTGAAGGAAAGAAACCAGATAAGATAGAGGATAAAGACTGGAGTATCATCAATCGGTTGGCATGTGGAAGTATTCGATCATGCATGTCCAGAGAGCAGAAGTATGCTTTCAAGAGTGAAACTTTTGCGCACAAACTGTGGAAGGCGTCGGAGGACAAGTTTATGAAAAAGAGTGGTCAGAACAAGCTCCTTATGAAGAAAAGATTGTTCCGATTTGATTACCAACCAGGTACTACTATGAATGAACACATCACTATTTTAATCAATTGGTAGCAGATCTGCTGAATTTAGACGTGAAATTTGAGGATGAAGATATGGCTTTGATGTTGTTATCGTCTCTTCCCGATGAAGTTGAACATTTGGAAACTACGTTACTTCATGGGAAAGAGAATGTGCCGCTAGATGCTATTTGTTCTACTTTGTATAGCCATGAATTGAGAAAGCAGGATAAGATGAAAAATAAATGAACGACATCAGAAGAAACATTGGTGGCAAGAGGTCGTCAGCAAAGCCAGACAAAAGGGAGAATAACTAGGTCTAAGTCCAAAGGCCGAGCAGTTGTCAAAGACGAGTGTGCTTTCTGTCATGAGAAAGGGCACTGGAAGAAAGATTGTCCAAAGCTGAAGAAGAAAGGGAAGACTCCGCAAGATGCAAATGTTGCGGAATGCAAAAGTGATGCGGAATCAGATATCTTTTTGACTGTCTCACCTTCAGCGTCATTACATCTAGATGAGCGGATATTGGATTCAGGTTGTACCTATCATATGTGTCCTATTCGGGAGTTTTTCTTTGAATTCCAGGAACTCGTTGTTAGGGTTGTTTATGTGGGTAATGATAATCCATGTAAAACAACCGGGATAGGTTTAATAAGCTGCGAAATAATGATGGATCCACCAGAATTTTATGGGATGTGCGGTACGTGCCGAAGTTGAAGAAGAATCTCATCTTATTGGGGGACTTAGAATCTAAATGCCTAGTTGTGACAATGCGAAATGGAGTTCTTAAAGCAACTTCAGGAGCACTGATGATGTTGAAAGGCGCGAGGAAGAACAATCTGTACTACTACCAAGGTAATAGAGTGATGGGGACAGTAGCGGCACCAACTTCTAGAATAAAGAAGGATGCTGATGCAATGAAGCTGTGGTATATGAGGTTGGGACATGCTGGAGAAAAGTCCTGGCAAATTCTTGCCAAGCAAGGACTGTTGAAAGGAACGAAGGCTTGCAAACTTGAATTTTGTGAGCATTGTGTTATAGGAAAACAACGAAGAGTGAAATGTGGCACTGTGATTCATAATACCAAGGGTTATCTGGATTATGTGCATTCAGACATGTGTGGACCTGCCAAGACTCCATCTATTGGAGGTAGGCATTATTTTGTCACTTTCGTTGATGATTTTTCAAGAAGAGTTTGGGTGTATACAATGAAGAACAAAGATGATGTGCTTGATATTTTCCTTAAGTGGAAATCTCAAGTTGAAAACCAGACAGGAAGGAAGATTAAGGTTCTCCGAACATATAATGGAGGAGAATACAAGAGTGATCCATTCCTGAAGATATGCCAAGACTATGGCATAGTTCGACACTTCACTGTTAGGAAGACACCACAACAGAATGGCGTGTCAGAGCGTATAAACAAGACACTTGTGGAGAAAGTTCGTTGTATGATGTCTAATGCTGGGTTAGGCAGAAAATTTTAGGCTGAGACTGTGACGTACGCTCAATATATCGTCAATCGTTTGCCATCATCTGTTATAGATGGCAAAACTCCGTTAGAGGTACGGTCTAGAAAACCTGCAACTGATTATGATTCTTTGCATGTTTTTGGTTCTATTGCATAGTATTATGTGATTGAATCAAAGTTGGATCCACGAGCAAAGAAGGCTCTTTTCATGGGCTTCAATCCTGGAGTGAAGGGATACTGTTTATGGTGTCTAGAGGCAAAGAAGATGATTATCAGCAGAGATGTTACCTTTGATGAATCTGTCATGTTGAACAAGGTAAATCAAGAAGGAGTTGATAGTACTCCGAAGCAGGTGGAGTTTGAGCAAAGAATGGTGATCCCAGTACGAAGCACCACCAGTGACTCTCCTATGGCAGAAGAAGAGTCAGATGAAGAAGAGGTTTCTACCCAAGAACCTCAACAGCAATCGGCGCCAATTACAGTTAGAAGACAAACGAGAAATTCAAAAGCCTGCTTGTTTTGCTGACATGGTAGCATATGCACTCCCAGTTGTTGGTGACATTCCATCCACCTACCCAGAAGCTATTCTAAGTTCAGAAAGTGGAAGATGGACAGGTGCAATGGAAGAAGAAATGCAATCTCTTAAGAAGAACAAGATGTGAAAGCTGGCACAGCTACCAGAAGATAAGAAGGCAATTGGGTGCAAATGGGTATTTAGAAAGAAAGAAAGATTTCTTCATAAAGAAGATGTTCGTTACAAGGCAAGGTTGGTGGCTAAAGGCTTTGCTCAGAGGGAGGAGATTGATTATAATGAGGTATTGTTAGACCGTGCACCTGCAATAAACACCACTAGAGGGGGTGTGAATAGTGGTTAGCGGAAATTACACTACAACCCTTTGTAAAAATCCCCTTTGAAAGCAGAATCTGAGACCACCTCAGATTCAGAACCCGTTTTTGAAAAATTAAAAATTAATTGTACACAACTCCAAAAGTTATGAAACTTTCTAGAATTTAACTTCAATGTATTATCAAGACTCTGTCCAAAAATCAGATAAAAATAAGATCGTTTGACTCTTCAAACAAATAAAAAGATTTAGATGGTCAATCTGGACAGAATTGGACAGAATGTTGCTAATTTTGAAAAACGTGTTTCTCTTTGAATGTTCAACCAAAAAGGTTGATCTTTATATAAAAACACTCCTTAGGAAGTGTAGTTGATGTTTCCAAAAGGCCCTGACCTTAAACAATTCTTGATAAATACAGAATTTAAGTTTTCTCAAAACTGGTCAGATTGCAGCCAGATTGGAGCAGTTATCTTGCAAAGACTGAAAGACTAACTTTCTCTTGCTCAAATCAAGTGATTCTTGTTGCAAATGAAAGTTAACAGTCTGAAGTATAATTCTACCAAAAATCACAAATTTTGAAAGTGTTTAGCTATTTTTCAAATTGTGAGAAGTTATGTGAAAACTGCAGTAAAAACGGACAGAAAACAGTAATGAAGAAACAAGACAAGAACACCGAGGATTTATCCTGGTTCGGTCAATGTGACTTACTCCAGTCCCAAGGAACACCTTTCCTTGTATTTCACTATGAAATGAATCACGTTACAACAAGAACCATGCTTGATCCTTGGGTTATACACCAACCCTACTCAAGACTTGGATAATCACCTTCTATGCAACACTTAGTTGCAACACCTCTACAACCTATTGATATAGCCTTATAGAAATGGGTAATCAATATTACAAATGAAGCTCAAGAGGCTTTTAGCTCAAAAAAACAACAAGAACACCTTTGCTACAAAGAATGAAACAAGAACAACAACAAGAAGATGATAGCTAGACAATTCAACAAATACTTTCAAATGAGCTTCAAGAGTGTTTCATCTTCTTCACCATTGTCTCTATTTATAGTGTGAATTGAGCCTTGGAGATAAGAATGCACATGTTTCACCATCTTTATCATCAAGTCCAAGTGTCTTCACATCATTGGTTGGCCTTGTACACTTGGAAAAATAAGACAACATAATTGGTCTACCTTGAAACACCTTGTTGGCCGAAAATACACACTTGGCATGTCTCATTTATCCTTTACAAAATGTAGATAATATGGAGAAGATAATACCTCAACTTCTTGGCATAAACATAGGCATGTGAGGCTTTGAACATTTCAAATGAAAAATTATCTCCAAGAAACTCATAGTAGCCGTTGGCTACTTCCAATTTTTCCAAGAAAAAACTTTTGATTATCCTTTGTAAAACGAAGAAAATAAGAAAGGATAATACCACCAAAATATCCTCAACTCCAAGCACAAGAATAGGACATGCGAAGTCTCCTTTTGACTTCAAAAAATATGGTAAAAACAGCCATGAACACCAAGTAGCCGTTTGGCTACATTTGAAAATTCCAAGTTGGCAATTTTTGCCAATTAGCTCCTTTTTGATTGGTCCACTTGTCACCAAGCCATAAAATGAATACCACATCATATCCACCTAATAAATCACGTTTTTAAGGCTGTATATATGCATATCAACTCAGATTTTTGAAGAAGGAATCAATAGATAATAGTTGACAAGATTATGTCAACGTGTAACACCAAAATTTCCAATATTTCTTCTTATATGTCGTGATTATTTCCACACCTTTGACACCATTGATATCTCTGAATAATGATGATAAATATGCTCCCATAACATATATAAGAGTGTCTTCAAGAAAAAATAGAATGTGACATCTCAAATCGTCACATATCCAGCTATAGTCAATAACATCATCATATGAGAGAATAAGATATAAGATCACCATATCATATTCAAAATAATAATATCTCAACACCAGAATGAAGATAATAATATGCTCAAGAGATTCCTTAAGTGAAAATACCAAATATACCCTCGGGGGTGAAATGACCAAAATGCCCCTAGAATTAGAAAACTCTAGTTATGACCCGGATGGTCAAAAATAATCATGATATCACCTTTGTCATGATAAATAATATAAGAATACACCCTTGAAATATTTTCACCATGTGATGTTCCTGCAAAACTCAAAATACCAATTTTGCCCTTTTTGGTAAGTTGTAGAAACTTCCAAGTCACGTTAGTCACAAGACAATTATAATCACCAAAAACACAAGATAATCACATAATAAACATATATAAATCATGTACAAATAAAAACAACTAATTTATCACATTTTAGAAAAAATATTTCTAAAAACCCTAAACATCGATCTATCAAAGTGGCTCAGGTTGAGAGATCGATGTCTCACTGAAAGTTTCAGAGTTTGTCTCTGACCTACATTGATCAATCGAAGTGAGGGTTTGATGTACATCGATCGATCAATGTGTCTCAGGTTTAGAGATCGATGTCTCACCGTAAGGTCTTGAACTTTCACTACCTTACATGGATCGATCGATGTGAGAGATCTATGTACATAGATCGATCGATGTGCAACAACCTGAGAGATCTATGTCAACTTTTTCAATTTTTTCAACTTTCAATCACATATAACACCATGTGTGACATTTTTAAGTATTCACCACTTAAAATCATGACTTTGAAAATTATCCAAACATATTTCTCAACAGGTATTTTCTCCAGTTGTTAAACGTTCCTCCATTAGGATTTTGTTGGCCTTGGTAGCACAGTTGAATTTGGAGCTAGCTCAACTCGATATGAAAACCGCGTTCCTGCACAGTGATTTAGAGGAGGAAATTTACATGACTCAGCCAGAAGGATATAAGGTTGCTGGTAAAGAAGATTGGGTTTGTAAACTTACTAAATCATTATACGGACTGAAACAATCTCCGAGATAGTGGTACAAACGATTTGATAAGCTCATGAACGGTCAGATCATTGTGTGTATTTGCACAGACTTCAAGATGGTTCCTACATCTACTTACTCTTATATGTTGATGATATGCTGATTGCAGCAAAGAGTCAAGCAGATATTTACAAGTTGAAGGCTAAGTTAAGTAAAGAGTTTGAGATGAAGGATTTGGAGGAAGTCAAGAAGATTCTCGGTATAGAGATAAGCAGGGACAGAGAGAGGGATAACTTTTGTATGTCACAGAAGCAGTATTTGCAAAAGGTACTACAACGGTTTGGTATGCACGAAGATACAAAACCTGTAAGTACGCCACTTGCTCCTCATTTGAGATTGAGCAGCCGTTTGTCTCCAACGACTGATGAAGAACGAGAATACATGGCGAAAGTCCCGTATGCAAATGCAGTTGGAAGCTTGATGTATGCAATGGTATGTATGAGACCAGATATTTCATAGTCTGTTAGTGTTGTTAGTAGATACATGCATGATCCAGGCAAGGGTCATTGACAAGCTGTGAAATAGATTCTACGATACCTCCAAAATACCGTAGATGTTGGATTGGCATTCGAGCGAGATGAATCACTTGGTCAAGGCGTAATTGGATATTGTGATTCTGATTATGCAGAAGATTTGGATAAGCGACGATTTACATCTGGCTATTTATTCACTTTAGCAAAAGCGCCAGTTAGTTAGAAGTCTACCTTACAGTCAACGGTGGCTTTGTCTACAATAGAGGCAGAGTATATGGCGATTACAGAGGCTGTGAAGGAAGCAATTTGGCTTTATGGGTTGCTTAAAGACTTGGGGGTTGGTCAGAAATAACTTAAAATGTATTCTGACAGTCAGAGTGCTATTCACTTAGCAAAGAATCAAGTCTTTCATGCACGGACAAAGCATATTGATGTTCACTATCATTTTGTGCGGCAAATTCTTTGTCCATGCATAAAAGACTTGATTCTTTGCTAAGTGAATAGCACTCTGACTGTCAGAATCCACTTCAAGTTGTTTCTGACCAACCCCCAAGTCTTTAAGCAACCCATAAAGCCAAATTGCTTCCTTCACAGCCTCTGTAATCGCCATATACTCTGCCTCTGTTGAAGACAAAGCCACCGTTGACTGTAAGGTAGACTTCCAACAAACTGGAACTTTTGCCAAAGTGAACAAATAGGCAGTTGTAGATCGTCACTTATCCAAATCTCCTGCATAATTAAAATCACAATATCCATTTATACCTAGACCAAGTGATTCATCTCGCTTGAATGTCAATCCAACATCTACGGTATTTTAGAGGTACCGTAGAATCCATTTCACACCTTGCCAATGACCCTTGCCTGGATCATGCATGTATCTACTAACAACACTAACAGACTGTGAAATATCTGGTCTCATACACACCATTGCATACATCAAGCTTCCAACTGCATTTGCATATGGGACTTTCGCCAAGTATTCTCGTTCTTCATCAGTCGTTGGAGACAAATGGCTGCTCAATCTCAAATGAGGAGCAAGTGGCGTACTTACAGGTTTTGTATCTTCGTGCATACCAAACCGTTGTAGTACCTTCTGCAAATACTGCTTCTGTGAAAGCCAAAGTTTGCTCCTCTCTTCGTCCCTGCTTATCTCTATACCGAGAATCTTATTGGCGTCCTCCAAATCCTTCATTTCAAACTCTTTACTCAACTAAACCTTCAACTTATCAATATCTGCTTGGCTCTTTGCTGCAATCAGCATATCATCAACATATAAGAGTAAGTAGATGTAGGAACCATCTTGAAGTCTACGCAAATACACACAATGATCTGACCATTCATGAACTTATCAAATCGTTTGTAACACTGTCTCGGAGATTGTTTCAGTCCGTATAACGATTTGGTAAGTTTACAAACTCAATCTTCTTTACCAGCAACCATATTCTGGCTAAGTCATGTAGATTTCCTTCTCCAAATCAACTTGTAGGAACGCGGTTTTCACATCGAGTTGAGCTAGCTCCAAATTCAACTGTGCTACCAATACCAACAAAATCCTAATGGAAGAATGTTTAACAACTGGAGAAAATACCTCATTATAATCAATTCCCTCCCTCTAAGCAAAGCCTTTAGCCACCAACCTTACATTGTAATGAATATCTTCTTTATGAGGAAATCCTTCTTTCTTTCCAAATACCCATTTGCACCTAATTGCCTTCTTATCTTCTGGTAGTTGTGCCAGCTTCCACGTCTTGTTCTTCTTAAGAGATTGCATTTCTTCTTCCATTGCACCTACCCATCTTCCACTTTCTGAACTTAGAATAGCTTCTGGGTAGGTGGATGGAATGTCATCAACAACTGGAAGTGCATATGCTACCATGTCAGCGAAACGAGCAGGCTTTTGAATTTCTCGTTTTTGCTTCTAACTGTAATTGGCGCCGATTGCTATTGAGGTTCTTGGGTAGAAACCTCTTCTTCATCTGACTCTTCTTTTCCATAGGAGAGTTACTGGTGGTGCTTCATACTGGGATCACCACTATTTGCTCAAACTCCAACTGCTTCGGAGTACACTCCACCTGCTTCAGAGTACTATCAACTCCTTCTTGATTTACCTTGTTCAACATGGCAGATTAATCAAAGGTAACATCTCTGCTGATAATCGTCTTCTTTGCCTCTAGACACTATAAACGGTATCTCTTCACTCTAGGATTGAAGTCCATGAAAATAGCCTTCTTTGCCCGTGGATCCAACTTTGATTCAATCACATAATAATATGCAATAGAACCAAAAGCATGCAAAGAATCATAATCAGTTGCAGGTTTTCCAGACCATACCTCTAACGGAGTTTTGCCATCTATAGTAGATGATAGCAAACGATTGACGAGATATTGAGCGTACGTCACAGCCTCAGCCCAAAATTTGCTGCATAACCCAGCATTAGACATCATACAACGAACTTTCTCCACAAGTGTCTTGTTTATATGCTCTGACACGCCATTCTGTTGCGGTGTCTTCCTAACAGTGAAGTGTCAAACTATGCCACAGTCTTGGCATATCTTTAGGAATGGATCACTCTTGTATTCTCCTTCATTATCTGTTCGGAGAACCTTAATCTTCCTTCCTGTCTGGTTTTCAACTTGAGATTTCCACTTAAGGAAAATATCAAGCACATCATCTTTGTTCTTCATTATATACACTCAAACTCTTCTTGAAAAATTATCAACAAAAGTGACAAAATAATGTCTACCTCCAATGGATGGAGTCTTGCAGGTCCACACATGTCTGAATGCACATAATCCAGAATACCCTTGGTATTATGAATCGCAGTGCCAAGTTTCACTCTTTGTTGTTTTCCCATAACACAATGCTCACAAAATTCAAGTTTGCAAGCCTTCGTCCCTTTCAACAGTCCTTGTTTGGCAAGAATTTGCAAGGACTTTTCTCCAGCATGTCTCAACCTCATATGCCACAGCTTCATTGCCTAAACATCCTTCTTTGTGCTAGAAGTTCCTGCCGCTACTGCCCCCACCACTGTATTACCTTGGTAATAGTACAGATTGTTCTTCCTCGCGCTTTTCAACATCACCAGTGAAGTTGCTTTAAGAACTCCATCTCGCATTGTCACAACTAGGCCTTTAGATTCTAAGGCCCCTAATGAGATGAGATTCTTCTTCAACTTCGGCACGTACCGCACATCCTGTAAAATTCTGGTGGATCTATCATTATTTCGCAGCTTGATTAAACCTATCCCAATTGTTTTACATGGATTATCATTACCCACGTAAACAACCCCACAACGAGTTTCTGGAATTCAAAGAAAAATTCCCGAATAGGACACATATGATAGGTACAACCTGAATACAATATCCACTCATCTGGATGTAATGACGCTGAAGGCAAGACAGTCAAAAAGATATCTGATTCCGCATCACTTTTGCATTCCGCAACATTTTCATCTTGCGGAGTCTTCCCTTTCTTCTTCAGCTTTGGACAATCTTTCTCCCAGTGCCCTTTCTCATGACAGAAAGCACACTCGTCTTTGGCAATTGCTTGGCCTTTGGACTTAGACCTTCCTCTTCTTCCTTTTGTCTGGCTTTGCTGACGACCTCTTGCCACCAATGCTTCTTCTGATGTCGTTGATTTGTTTTTCGTCTTATCCTGCTTTCTCAATTCATGGCTATACAAAGCAGAACAAATAGCATCTAACAACACATTATCTTTCCCATGAAGTAACGTAGTTTTCAAATGTTCAAATTCATCGGGAAGAGACGATAACAACATTAAAGCCAGATCTTCATCCTCAAATTTCATATCTAAATTCAGCAGGTCTGCTACTAATTGATTAAACATAGTGATGTGTTCATTCATAGTAGTACCTGGTTGATAATTAAATCGGAACAATCTTTTCTTCATAAGGAGCTTGTTCTGACCACTTTTTTCCAGAAACTTGTCCTCCGATGCCTTCCACAGTTTGTGCGCAAAAGTTTCACTCTTGAAGGCATACTTCTGCTCTCTGGACAGGCGTGATCGAATAGTTCCGCATGCCAACCGATTGATGATACTCCAGTCTTTATCATCTACCTTATCTGGTTTCTTTCCTTCAATAGCAATATCAAGGCCCTGTTGGAAAAGAGAGTCCAAGACCTCTCCTTGCTATATGCCGAAATGGCTATTACCATCAAATATTTCCACCACCAATTTCAAACTAGACACCGGGAACCTCGACCATGATGACGAGGAGCTCGATACCCCAAATGGATTATTTGAGATAATCTCCTTTGCTTCTTGATCTTTAGTTTCCATTACAGACTCAATATATAGTATTCAATATTACAACAAATTTCATACAACCTAGGGACGAACCTTTGGCTCTGATACCACTTGTTGAGAAAATCGGGTATTTTTTCCACTAAGACAACACAACTAGTGAAATGAACCAGTTCAAAACTAATGAACTGGACAAAACACTAACAAAACTACCCGACAAATAATATTGAATACTATACTACAACAGAAAAGAAAACAATAAAACAACAATAAATAGAACAGAATAATAAAAGAGATACAGAGAGAAACACACCCGAAAAACTTTGGTAGTGGAGTTCAGCCTAGATAGCTTGATCTCCGAGCACTTGCTAAATTGCTTGCTTCTATTGATATGTAGAAGAAGATACAAGTTTTAGAATGATTTACATACGAGGGAAGAGGAGTTTATTTATAACTCTCAACCTCCCCCTCCATTTGTTTTAACACCGATGTGGTACAAAAAAATTAAGACAAAAAATCAACAAATTAAACATTGGCTGTTTCAGCAATTAAACACAGACCGACAATTTAGAAAAGCTCACTCCTTCTCTGCAGCCAAGTTTTCCATGCACATTAACATATCAACTTTCAGTAAACCTTACTAAAAAATCCAACTTTTTTAATCATAGTAGAGGCACAATTACGAGACCATACAGAGACAGTGTGGTTAGAGTTACACCCACACAAACAGAAAGGAAAGCTGGTTACTAGTTTGTTTTATGTCACCATCAGCAAACCAAGGACCATGAAAAATACAGACATTCTTATCCTATGTGAAGGTAATATGTGGTCTGATATCTGTAACCTGACAACCTGTAGCATAACTTGTAGTAACTTATTTTTCCGTCATAAATCTCTACCATATCACAATTGGGAAATCTGAACTAGTCTGTGCAGTCTACTCTTTCATATGTCAAGTTAACAAGAGAATAATCAGACAGATAAGCATAAAACAGTTTTTAGACTCCATTGTATTCCCCTACAAGCTTACTTGCAGAGAGGAAGATTTAGGCTGCTATAACTATCCGAAATTTGAATTGAACAAACAGCCTGAAGATGTCCCAATTCGGCTCTATTATGGCAAGACTCATAACTCTCTTTTTTTTGTAACTAAGGCTCACAACTTCTTTCCAGGTCACCCCCACACCCCTCCCTCCCCCACAATTAGTTCCCTTACATGTTCTGTATCCATATATCTCTATGCATATATGATCCATATATATATATATATATATATATATATATATATATATATATATATATATATATATATATATATATATATATATATATATATATATATATATATAGAAACCAGAACACTTACATAGCATGTGGACATAAGTTGCAATGCAAGCTTTCAAAGTTGCCTAGCATAAACTAGTCAAAACCCGAATTCTGCTATGCAATACCATAATCCACTATCATCTAGTTTGACTAACAAACTGGTCATCAAGATTATGATCACATGAATAACACATGAAACAGAGGAAGAAACAGAATTGGGAAAATTAATTCAGACCACACTAGCACTTCAATCATGATTTTAAAGGATTTCCAGCCGTTAATACTGACAATTGGAAGATGGTAAGGACGATCCTACAAAGAAGGCATCTCGACTATTAAACAGATTGAACGCAAATAACACAATATTATTAAGGATCGATAAAAAAGATAACTGACGAGGACTTGAATATGATTTTACTGGTCTCATCTGTTTGCTTTTTTTTTTTTAAAGAGTCTTGTTACCTTTGTTACTTTTGCCAGGTTCCTAGTTTGTTCAGTAAGCTCACTGTTATGTACGTTACACTATCAATGTTTAGAAAAGCTCACAACTTCCCAGCAGAATGTCCTCATGTACATTAACATATCATTGTATAAGAAAGGATAATGAATAACATGATTTCCTTTATCAAAAATAGTGGCACGTTACGACATGATACAGTATAGCTAGTACCACGCCCACAAGAAACAGAAAGGAGAGCAAGTTCTCGGTTTGTTTTTGTTCACTATCAGGAACCTATACAACAACAATATCATTACCCCATTATCGTAGAGGCTCACTATGGCGGGGTATGGGAGGTCGGATGTACGCAACCATACTCATGTGTTAGAAACACACAGAGGTTGTTTCCCGATGACCCAAACGGTGCGTCAAACTGTGTCGATCAACTGCTATTTCATAATATAATAAGCGCAACCAATTTAATGAGTCGTTTTGTTTTATTTCATCATATTCCAAAGTCAAGTAAAAGAGTATCATTCACTCCACTCCATTGGAAATGGAAAGCTATCAAGAACCCTAAAAATGCAAAAGATATAGACAGTGTTTTCCCTTGATCTCAACAGAAAACCTAGTATTGTAAACAATAAAGGGTTATCCTATGCGCAGATATATGTGGTGTGTTATGCGTGACTTGACAATTTATTGAAACTAAGATCATAAACAAATGCATAAATACACTCCTGACAGATAAGCATATAACTTCTAACTTACTATTCTCTCACGAATCTCCACCATGTCCCACAATGGTGAAATCTGTGCTACCTGCCAGCCTTTTAATATGTCAAGTTAAATAGGATAAGCAGAATACGATTTATAACTTTATTTACAGCCCTACTTACATAAAGGAGGATTTAGACAACTAAAATTTTAAGAATTTGACCTGAGGAAATAGCTTCAAGATCTTGCAATTCTACTCAATATAGTTAATACCCGTTTCATTCTACATTTATTTATGGATATTGGATAACTCCATTTCTAAATTTATTCGATAGCGTAATGCCAATTCTATAGTCGGTATCAAATTTAGACATTTCAATGCAAGAATGAGACCCATTTGTAATATGTGTGTGTGTGTGTATATATCCAAAAAAGTAGACCCATGTTTGTGCATAATTTCGAGACCCATCCTATTAGTCGTGCTGTGAATAAGTTAGCCCTAAAACACCCACATAAACCAAAAAAGAAAGGATGAATGGCATAAATTACACAATTGAAATTAAAAAGGGGGAAAAACTCAGGAGGATTTGAATATGAGATTTTAATACAATCTTAGCTGTTTGTTGTATTAATAAAAAGGTGCAGTTACCTTTAAAACTTTTTGCAATGCAAGGACGTAACTTCATTTATTCTGCTGCACTTTTCTTTTTTGGTTCACTTTAATGCTACTTGAATGGTTATGGACCAAAAGTTGTTAGAAAAGATTCTTGATTTCCTGCACATTTGCTTCCATGCTATCAAGGGAAAAAGTAACGGTAAAGGGTTTTGTAGTAAATGAATGGAAAACATTAAAAAGGCATTAGGGCCCATTCACTTTCCCTCATTCAAAAACATGATTTCCTTCTAGATCTCAATGTGATGATTACTTGGAGCAAAGGTCATTTTATGCCCCTGAATGTCTTCACCATTCTAGTCCCAAAGAACATTGTAGAGGATGTAAATTCAGGAGCCCGACAACCTCCTAGATTGGGTGAAGACTTACGCAATGACCCACACAAAGTGTCCCTCCGCAAACTAGGCTTTCGACCTAACAGCATGTGAAACATTCACACTATGCGTGTCCCTGGAGACAAGGTGATGATTACTTGCAATTGGATGCTTATGTTCTCAATTGATGTGCTATTTTTAGGGTTTTTTTTTTGCATAATATAATACAAATCATTACATGATGTAGATATATTGTATACAATACATAAGTATATATAAATTGCTAATACATGGTAAATACAATACATGCTAGTTATATATTATAGCCATTGTCATAAGATAAAAGGACAAACCAAGTGAGAAAAACCTTGCAATTGTAATTATCCAAACCTAAATCTTTTTGTTTTGGAGTCTCGACTCTAGCCGGTATGGTTGTGTACATCCGACTCTTCATACCTTGTCATAGACATGATCTTCTAAGACAATATGGTAGTATTGTTGTTGTTCTGTTGACTCTAGCCACTTCAGCTAAGTTTCATTAGAAATTTGTGGTATGAAGTGGTGGCTTTTTGGTGAAAGAGGTGAATACTTAGAGTCTAATTTATGGTATTTATTTAGAATTCAGATGATTTTTTTTTAGTTTCAAAGGATGACTCACCAAATGATATATAGAGTGGAATTCGCAGATCGAGTAAATAAATCATGTAACTTAATAATAAGAACGTCATTGAATAATAATAATAATAATAATAATAATAATAATAATAATAATAATAATAATAATAATAACAATAATAATAAGGTCGTTATTGAGATCAATTTGCTGAAAAAACTATACATATTTCTCACGGCCTTTATTTATTTATACATATTCTTCTTCAACTGGGGTATTATTTTATGGGAATATGGGCCATTTCCTTCTAAGTTGCGTTGCTATTGTTGTTTTTAGTAATTCGTAGTGTTGCACCATATTATTGTTAGATGGAAGTGCATTATATTTTAGAAGAAAAATATTGACTTATATAATTGAGATTTTCCAAACTTATATCTTGATTTGAGCACAAATTTCTCAACCACAGGAATTCATGCGCATTAAATTAGTTAAAATCGTCATTCGTATTTGACAAATCAATTTGCAACTAAAAAATTTCCATTCAATTTTCGTGGATATATACACATTATCTGGTGTAGTAAATAATTTGATGAAACAGGGTTGTTGATTGGAGTACTCTTTTAGCCGTGGTTCATTGAAGTGTTTGAGTGTAGAAATCTGTTAAACTCCAATGTAGTATATAAAATACGTGACTGAAGTTTTTTCGGGATAGAAGTATTGTTTGTCTGTCTCTCACTTTTTTAGATCTTAATCGTAATTTTTGTTGTTATTGAAATATATTAGATATAGTTGTAGTTATATATAATAGAAAGACTTAAACTCCAGCAGTGGAAACATGAAACATGATACGTAGGCAATACAATTTTTATAAAGTGTTTTAGTTCACTTATGCCTTCCAGTGTTTTCGGATGGGATAGGATCCCCTCACCGCAAATGGGGTACGTTGATGCGTGACCGTGCGACACGTGGCAGCAACGGGGGGTGATGAGGCTAGATGAGGGTTACCCGCATCTAGCCTCACCACCACTTTACTGGCACGTGTCGCGTGGTGACAAAGAAAGTGAGAAAAGTGGGGTTAAAAGATTCGAACCCTTTTCAGATCGACCATGTTTTTTTTAAAGGGGTACAAAAAGACTTGTTTAATCATTTTCTTTTCTCTGTTATTTCTAATTTTACATTATTTTCTCGTTAAACTTTTTATTTGTCGTTCATTATGTGTCTATCTATCTAGATACATATAGAACCGGGATCTCGCGGGAGAAAACTTTCTATCCTTTGGGATAAAATTATTGTTTGACTACCTCTCACCATTCCAAGACTTAACGATAGCTTTTGATATTGTTAGAATATACCGTGTATGTGTTATTGTTGTCCCTGATTGAATTTCTGAAGCTTCTGATTTATTTCTTTTCTTGAAAAAGAAAGCCCACTTGCCTTTACCATAGATTTTTCTTTACATTCTTTGGGTAAAAAACAACTCATTTTCCCAAGCACATGTTCATGTTTCCGCTCAAGCAGTATTTATCCATTAAGATAAGTGTACTTCGATCATGGTCGTCAGTACAAATATGCATGAGTTGAGAGATTGTATATGGACCCAACATATTTGGCGACACATTGTGCATGCGAACATGTGGAGGGAGTTTCGCAATTTTGACAGGCCGTCCGACTGGATTGACGCAAACCTATGTAAGAATTTTGGAGAAAGAACAACGCATACCGGATGGAGATATATGTTTCGTGAGTGCCTATATGGAATTTGGGAATGGAGAAATCGAATTTTGTACAAAACATGTGGGAAGACCGCCTCCACCCTTTGTTTTTGTTAAATATTTATGGATGAAGGTAGATTTGTTGCGAAATGCGCTTGGAATGGGAGATAATTTTGTGAGTATAGTATAGTCAGCAGTCTGTCAAAATGACCATACTCTGATACCTTGTAAATTGTTTTTTGAGCTATTAATGAAAATATCCTTTTTCTGCGGAACTTATCCTTCCAAGTTCCTTTTTCAAAATTTTTTTGACCCGTGATTTTAGGGGTAATGTTTTTAATGATATGCACTTTTCTAAATCTTTTGAAGATTATAAATCTATGTCTCCTAGAACAAAAATTTTATAGTGGTCATTGATCAACTAGTAGCCCAATAAAATGATAAAAAAGTTTTATACACAAGCAAGTAGTTGATTGGCCAAAACAAGAGGCCCATAAATTTTCTATACATTTCATTGGTCAATGACCGACTAATCATACCTGGTCATTGATCATTGTAAAATTTGTGCTCTTCAAAACTGGAATTTTCTCATGTTTGTTAACTTTGATATGCTTGGTCATTCTGCCCTTTCCTCATTGTTACTGTCACAAAAAGATTAGCTGATTCTACGTGGGGAAAAAAATGAAGGTCGAAAGTTTTAGATGGGATCTGCTAACCTTATCTGTTGATCGGTCTAAGTAATTTGCATAATGCATATTACTTAAACCGGTCAGCAGATATGTAAACATTTGTAAAACAAATATTTATAATTGCACAGAAGGAATAGTAAACTTATATCGGATAAAAATAAAAAAAAATATTGAGAATTGCAAATTTACTGTACAATCTAGATACAGTGGCGGGGTAAAAGAGTTTTAGAAAACGTTATTGGTGGAGAAAAATGTGAAAGAAAGATCCCACTGAATTGAATTGGATGCCATGGTTGTGGACATCGATATTATTTTCTCATATAATTTATGCGAGGGGCATGTCTCATTCGTCTCTTTTTATATAACTTTCTATTTCTTCTTGCTGAATTAACAACTACACTAATTTATATACCTAGTTATAGAACATATTTAATATATGTTTAATGGTTAGGGATCCATTGTATAACTAGATTAATAATTTAATGTACGATTAACAATTCAAGAAAGAACAAGAAGGTTATCTTTTGCGCAAGAATAAAAGAGAATAATCGTTTCTGTAACCCCCTATAAATTACCTGTTAGGAACGCCGTTGATTTGGTAATTACAATTAGCTTCTTATTTTTTTTTTTTTTTTTGGAAACAGGGAACTTTATTGAGAATAAAATTTGGAATGTACATTAACGTGACTAGCTACTAATGATTGGCACTACTGCGGCTCTGTAGACTAACATTCCTTGTAAGATTATGTACAACCTGTTGTTTAAACAAACGACTAACTATTTTCCTGTGCACATAGATATGTGACGGTAACTGATCGATACTACCATGAGTCAATTAGCTTCTTATTTAGAAAGACAAGGAAAGAGGGAAAAAACAGAATTAGTAAAGCCATAGACATAGTCCAGAGCAATTAAAATTATTAATTATTTTTTAATCTGAAAAGTATTATTACAGTTGATTTTTTACTTTTTATTATGACAATATTTTTGAAAGAGAAGAGACATTTAGGCCGTGAGAATATTGTCTCACATCAGACAATCTGACATAAAATATATGGATTGTATGAGGATGATGTACCACTATCCATTGCCTTAAGGTTTTGAGTGGATATGTGCCTCAACTCATGTAAGCCCAAGTTTCAACATATTATCAGAGCGAGTTTAAAAATGTGGACTTACACCTACCCTAGTTCATGATTGGTCGTTTATTGTTTCCCCACCCAAGTCCTGAAGTTGGCTTGTGGTTTGTGATTGAGGGCGAGTTCTAAGACGCGTGTGTATGTCAAGCCACATTGTCACGTGAGGACGGATATTGAAAATATTGTCCTACATCGAACAATCTGAGATAAAATACATGATTACATAAGAACGAGGTACCAACACCAATTGGTTTAACACATTTTCGTCAATCTTACGAAGGATGTTTACTCCTTGGAAGCTTTAATGTATTTTTTTCCCCAGGACAGAGACAGGGGATATGGTTGGGCCCACCTTTACAAAACGATAGAAATCAACCTCTCAGCAACCGAAAGAAAAAAGGATTAAAATTAATTGAATATCGACATCCAAGCCAATGTGGAAGTATAAGATTTGTGGACTAAAGAAGTGAGAGTGATAGGTGCTTTCACATCCACTTGCCACAATCATAAACAAGTCGGCTATGAATTAGGATTAGTACAAACTACTAATGGTAATTAATTGTGATTAAAGTTTGCTGATTCTTGTTTCAGGGCGTGACCACATAGGTCGTTAGGTCTGCGTCTTATTGAGTGTGTGTGATTGGACGTTAATTAAGATAAATGTTTGGTATAAGTGAAAAAAATTTATGTGATACCGTCAACATTGACGGAAAGATGCTTAGTAAAAAATATGTAAAAAGTGTAAATACATGTTCTCGTTTCGAATAACATTTTAAGATCTATCATGGAAAAATGTCGGAAATAAACAAATTTCTTAATAGAAATAAAATTAAGTGAATATCTATAATTATGGTTTCAGTATATATATATATATATATATATATATATATATATATATATACACACATATATATATATATACATATACACACATTATATATAGAGACACACTTTATAGGACAAAATATACGAGTCACTCTTGATAATGACAGTAACAATTCCTTCTTATTTCCCGTCTGAACTTCGTAGCAATTATATTTTTTCTCCTATTTTTTTCCTTAATTAATATAGATGATATGACTTCTTTCACCAAAAAAAAAAAAAAAAACCCTATTCATGATTCCTGACACATTATCTTGGCATAGACTAACAGTTAATCTCTAGTCACCCGTTCAATTAAGAAAATGTAACGGAACAAGCCCATGCTCATGCTAGCAAATATTTATCGTATAGCATAACTCAGTTAGAATTCGAGTTGAAACATTGTAACTAAAATGACATATGTTCTAACCAAGACATACAGCGTCGGTGCAATAGTACTATCTGTGTCAGTACTGGCTTATGTCATAGTATCTTACTTAGTTGGGTTAAAGGATTGCTGACTCAGTTTACAGTGGACACTTTATGTGGGTTGTCTCGTAAAAACCTTAGCAATCTAAGATGCCATTAGATTCATAATTTACCTGACTCACAAAGCTCTTTTTGACTGGAATGGTGGAAGCCTAGAATCAGAGTATAAACTTTTGCAATTAGAAAAAATCTTTATCTTATCCTAATATTATAGTAACCTATTTTGCCAATAAATTATTGGGAAAAGTAAAAGTACGAATCAATTAACTTATTTCTTAACACGTCTTCTGTTCTTTGCTATTAAGTCATGTGTCTGCAGTTCCCGACACTTGATTTACACACGTAAAGTAATCTAGATGTTAGGTAGGATTCTTTTTTTTCCTTCAAAATACGCTACAAGATATTTGCATGAAAAGTATTACATGCGAGATTGCAAATCAAAATATAAAGGTGATACGTACTTTTATACAAGGACTAAGGAGACATGTTGGGTTGGGATAACACTGTTTCAAAAATTTATTCTGTTATGCCAGTCTTTTTTTTCTTTTTATTTTTGTATTATCTGTTATGCTAGTTGGTCCGACGTTTCTAAGTAACATAAAAAGCATGTCGTAAGTATGCATATTACTTGGTACAAGCATTTACATGCTAGCTCTTGTTCACGCTAATATGCATTTCTAGTGTGCATTTTGTTAAAGAAGGTATCAAATCAAATCCAGAAATAAGGAAGTTATCAATTTAAATCCTATCTAATTAAGGATATGTTGTAATCTCATCAAATCAAATCACCGATTAGCTAGAATCAAATCCAAACTTACCATTTTGTACAAGGTAGAGACTACTATAAGATAAGGCCGGATGTATGAACATAATCTCAATGAAGCAAAGTGTTTCTTTCATTGGTCTTTAGCCTCTTAAATCTTTTTTTCCATGGTATCAGAGCGTGTTCGATTCTCATATGACTCAGAACACAAGCTCCTCATAGTCCAACAATCCAATAATACCTGAAAAAAACTACAGCCAACAACAACGACCTACCCAGAAACACGTCTCAACCGAAGAACAGGAAATGTGGCTTCTCCAGGACTCAGAAAGATTCATCATTGTCCCAAAACTATACCTTTCTCTGCCAAATAGCCACATATCCGGTACTGCCCAGAATCACCTTTCTCAAGCAAACAACCACGACCCGTGTATTTACCTGAATAAAAACATATCAATATGTCAGGGGAAGGAGAATCCAAACCAGAGAACAATGAATTGGCCATCCAACTAGTCAATTTATTAAAAAAAACAGCCTGAACATCCAAATGCCAAACCCAAACATTAATAATAATCTCTCACTGGGGATAAAATTGAGTGGAGACAATTATCAATTGTGGGCTACTCTGATGAAAAGAGCAGTGGGGGCGCGGTAGAAGTCACCATCTCTCCGACGTCCCTCCTCCACCAGCCGCCACCGAACCAAACTATGCACAAGCGGGCAAATTCTGTCAAGCAGGGGGACACACATTGGAGGAACTATGGAACAGACTCCATAGTATATGGATGGAGATAGACCGAAGGGATCCTAATCCAATGAAGGACCCGAAGGACATCTCCATCTATAACAACAAAATCAAAGAACAACGTCTATATCAGTTACTCATGGTAGTAGATGACAGGTTTGAAACTGTCAAAAGAGAGTTGTTAAAAAAGGAACCATTGCCACCACCAGAAGTGGCGTACACAGCTATCAAACGACAAGAGACCAGGATGACAATATTGAAGGGAGCTCCCTCAGAGTATCTAAACTCCTCATCGGGAGTGGGCACTGGACTGAGAACGCAGACCAGAACGGACGGCAAGAAGACAGATCCTCACTCATCTCTGAAATCATCACGGGGAGAGAAGGAAGACAAACTCAAGTTGGTTTGCTCTCACTGTGGTAAAAGGAAACACACCAAGAAGGAGTGTTTCGAGCTCGTAGGATACCCAGAATGGTGGGGTAATCCGCAGGGAGCAGGGAAGCAGGGGAAGGCGACAGAGTCATCAGGAAGGGGGGCAGTGGCGGTGAGCATCAAGATTGACGCTAGCACACACCAGGAAGATCCCACAACCAGCCACAAACTCGCAAGCGAAAGAGAAGGAACAGGCGGACAGAGAGGATCTGCAGCGGCGGGCTCAGAGGGGGCAGGCTCTCCAGAATATTCAGGTAGGGTTGGGTGTTTTATAACCCCCAACCTAAATCCCTTTTTCCGTGTATGCCCTCACCAAATATGCCTTCGCCCAAAATTCCCATAATACCCCTTAACCCTCCTTTCCAAAGTCCTGCGCTACCCCATTCTCGGAACACCCCCAGTAGCTTTTCCTTATCTACACAATCAGGTACACTAAATAAACACTCACGATGGATTCTCGATTGTGGAGCTACCGATACTATGACTTTTGACCCACAAGATTTTACCAGTCTAGACTACTCCACTAATCATAAAACTCATATTGAAACGACCAGTGGCAAATTAGTCCCGGTCAAAGGTTGTGGCACAATTCGCAATTCCCAAACCATACACATTACCCAATGTCTCTATGTTCCCACACTGTCATCTAAGTTGCTCTCCCTTAGTCAAATAATCAAACAATTAAATTGTGTCGTACTCATTTATCCGGATTTTTGCTTCTTGCAGGATATTCCTACAGAGGAGATCATTGGACGTGGCTTTGAAAGCAATGGTCTATACTATGTGGAGGAGGTTGCTCACCAGGGTCGGTCCATGCTTGTTCACGGGTCGGCAGAACGCCAACTGTGGTTATGGCACCGTCGATTGGGTCACCCCTCCTTTGGTTACCTCCGTACTTTATTTCCTGGCTTATTTTCTCAGTTTGATCAGCATTTTTCTTGTGACACCTGCATACTTGCTAAACATCACAAGGGCATGTTTCGCCCTAATAATACTCGAGTTGAACATTGTTTTTCTCTAATTCATTCTGATGTATGAGGACCTGGACCTTTTACTACACCACACGGATATCAATATTTTGTTCTGTTTATTGATGACTATTCTCGTATGACCTGGGTTTATTTTCTTAAACAAAAATCTGATGTTCCTGCCAGGTTCATAGACTTCTTCCATATGGTCAAAACACAGTATGGAAAAAACATTCAAATACATCATTCCGATAATGGGGGCGAATATCTGTCAAAACACTTACAAGACTTCTTCAAACTCAGGGCATTATTCATCAGACGTCGTGTCCCAACACCCCCAACAAAACGGTGTTGCGGAACGAAACAATCGTCTTTTACTTGAAATGACCAGGGCAATGATGATTGAAGCCCATGTGCCAAAATCTTTCTAGCCTGAGGCTATCGCTACATATGCATATCTTATCAATCGCTTACCAACACGCACTCTGAATCATCAAACCCCTATTAAAACACTAACTACTCAGGTTATTATTCCTTCCATTCTGACTCTCCCACCAAAAATTTTGGGTGTACGGTTTACATTCACATCCCGAAACAGGAACGCACCAAACTCGACCCATGTGCCCTTAAGTGTGTCTTTGTTGGGTATGCTACACACCAAAAAAGATACCGCTGTTACAATCCTCTCACTCGTCGTATCCATGTCACCCTCGATTGTGTTTTTCTTGAAACAGAATTTTACTTCGCTACCAGTACTCAGGCCCAGGGGAGACCTACAGTGAGCCTTTCGACTGGTTAAATAATTCCAGTTGGCCTGAAGCTAGCCAACAAGAGCAAGCAGGTGGCGCCAACGAATATGCCCAGTCCAAAGTAGATAGTTTTGTTGCTCAAATACCATCACCCTGTGGTTCACCTCGCGTGGATGTCCTACAAGAGGTAAGCGAGTCTACTTTTGGTAATCCCCCCTCCCACTTACACTTACAGATTTCCCTGCACTCCCTGAACATATTCCTGAACTAACTGAAGAGCCCGAGTCCTCTAATGAGCAACAGGTGCGAGCTCTTCCTCCTAGAAGGAACAGGGGTGTGCCACCCTGAAGGTATTCACCTGACCGAGTACCCCAGAGTTCCAGGTATCCAGTGAATGTAGCCATTTCTCCGAAGTCTTCGATCTCTGAGGAAATTCCGAGGAGTGTCAACAATGCTATCAGTCAGACAAAGTGGAAGGATGCAATGGAGGTGGAGATAGAATCCTTACAAAAGAATAATACCTGGGAAAGATGTGTTTTGCCCAGAGGAAAAAAGCCAGTGGGGTGCCAGTGGGTTTTCACCATCAAATACAAAGCTGATGGAACAGTTGAGCATTACAAAACCAGGTTAGTAGCGAAAGGTTATACACAGACATATGGGATTGATTATTGTGAAACCTTCTCCCCTGTAGCTAAGATTGATACAATTCGAGTATTGTTCTCCATTGCGGTTAATGAAGATTGGCCACTATATCAATTCGACGTCAAGAATGCCTTCTTGCCCGGGGAACTGAGAGAAGAGGTATACATGGAGGCACCATCAGGGTTCCCAGGAGAATTCAGGGAAAATGAAGTATGCAGACTTAAACGAGCCTTGTATGGATTGAAGCAGACCCCTCGAGCTTGGTTTGGGAGGTTCACACTTGTTATGAAGAAAAATGGATATAAACAGAGTAATGCAGATCACACGCTGTTCTTCAAACAAAAGGGTAAGTTGGTCACATGTCTTATTATATATGTGGATGATATGGTTATCACAGGGAGTGACGAGGAAGAGATGCAGCGTCTCCGAAAGAGTTTGTTCACCGAATTTGAAATGAAAGACTTAGGAGAACTTCAGTACTTCCTTGAGATTGAGGTCTGACGATCACCGCAAGGCGTCTTTATATCCTAGAGAAAATACATTCTTAATCTTTTGACTAAGATAGAGATGCTAAACTGTAAGCCAAGTGATACGCCCGCAGCAACCAACCAGAAACTAGAGATTAAAAGGGAAGACCCAACAGTAGATAAAGAACAATACCAAAGGCTAATAGGGAAGCTTATTTATCTCTCTCATACAAGACCTGATATTGAATATGCAGTTCGGGTGGTTAGTCAGTTTATGCATAAGCCACAGGAGGATCACATGGAAGCTATTATGCGCATCATAAGGTATCTAAAGAAAACTCCGGAAAGAGGAATCTGGTTTCGGAAAACATGGACACCTAGAGATAGAGGTTTATACTGACGCATACTGGGCATGTAACCTGGTAGATAGAAGGTCAATATCAAGGTACTTCTCTCTAGTGGGAGGAAACCTTGTGATATGGCAGAGTAAGAAGCAAAAGGTTGTTGCGCTGTCAAGCGCAGAGGCAGAGTTCAGGGGAATAACAAAAGGAAATGTAGAAGTTCTGTGGCTTAACAAATTATTAAAAGAGATTGGGTTCTTGGTAGGTACTCCAGAAAGGTTGAAGTGCGATAACAAGACAGCGATTAACATTTCAGAAAATCCGGTACAACATGATTGTACCAAGCATATCGAGGTAGATAGACATTTCATAAAAGAAAAGCTTGACGTGGGAATTGTAGAGGTGCCATTTGTATTGTCTGAAGACCAACTCGCAGATATACTTACCAAAGTAGTAACTGGGAGAGTTTTCGAAGAGACACTGGGCAAGTTGAGCATCGGAGAACCGACGAATCAACTTGAGGAGGAGTGTTAAAGAAGGTATCAAATTAAATCCAGAGATAAGGAAGTTATCAATTTAAATCCAATCTAATTAAGGATATGGTGTAATCTCATCAAATCAAATCACCGATTAGTTGGAATCAAATCCAAACTTACCATTTTGTATAAGGTAGAGACTACTATAAGATAAGGCCGGATGTATGAACATAATCTCAATGAAGCAAAGTGTTTCTTTTATTCGTCTTTAGCCTCTTAAATCTTTTTCCTCACATTTGACCAAAACTTAATGACTATAAGCACGAAAAACAATATAAATACTTCTTACAATAAGGTTTTTAATTTACAAATTGTGCTACGTAATTATTACTTCCAAACCAACATTCACCGTCCTTAATCCACAAAATTTATAATAGTCATTGACCAACTAATCAACATTTCATAATGATGATGTCAGATTTATCACCAAGTAATAAGTATGATGTGGGGGTTACGCCATCAATTCTCCGTCAGTTGTTTGTAGTGGACAGTTAGCCGACTTGCACAAAGGAACAAAGTCAGAGGACCCGGGATCTATGGCCCCGGGCAATACCCTCCGACGCTCAAGTCAGTGGAGGCCATTTATGGAGAGGTTTATATACTGGTAATAGTTTGTATTTAGAAGGTTTTCTGGTAAACCTGGCTATTTTCACCGTGGAGAAGATGAGTCACAGTTGTAATTTGTGAATTTTCACTTGTCTTTCTCTCTCCTGTTTTCATTTGTCAATATATGACCTTGCCGAGCTTTGGGCCGACCTTCGGGACTTAACATTTTTATACCCTTATCCTACCGTTGACTGTTGTTGACTAATAGGCGGTATTTTTTTTGTTCATCACTTGACCCCAGATTAGTTTGGCCGATCTGACCTGAGAGGGCAAACTAATCAATTCAGAATCCTTAACGAGACTCCTTTCAATGATGACGTGTCGTCTTCTGATTAAATTGCTCTGCGTATTTACTGGCTGCACAGAGTACGAAGCGTTGATGGCGTATTTGGCTGAGCTGATCAGCCCGAATTAATCAGAGTCATAATTACACCGTCTTTTTAGCACGTGTCCGTTCTTGATTGGTCTGTTCTGTGCATTTACTGTTCGCACAGAGCACGAAGCATCAGTTATGCAGCCTTCTGAATTTGGCCATTTCAGGTATCGAGGACGATCATACCAAGATGACCTTTGGGCTGCCGAGATGAAACCTTATAAATAGATCCTTCCAAGGTTATTCGAACCCTTTATGCATTCTTGCTTTCTGCTCCGGCATTCTGTTTATTCCTCCAGCAACTCTTTCAAACTTCGACGACTCAAATCTTGCTTAGCCTTCCTCCAGTCTTCCTCTTCCTTTCCTTAAGGTTTTCTGTAAGTCTTCTTCTTCAATTCTTCATTATGTCTTCAGCTTCTCGTGATTCGCAAAACTTTCCTGAGGGTGGTTCTTACGCCGCCAGCGGTGGAGATAACTCCGGTTCTCCACCTCTGTCCGTCAGATCCGCCTCTGCTGATGATCTTCCCATCAGCAATTTACGTTGAACCACTGGTGATACTGCTCAGTCCAGCAGAGCCATCACCGTGGTCAGTTCTTCGCTGGAGCAAGCAGGGATTGCTCATGCTCCGGCATCTTTAAACCCCCCTGCCCCACTGAGGGACCCATCTCTGTTTTCTGGGGTCATTGAGAGAGGACTGCCTTCTTCCCTTGTCCAAGAGTCTCTCTCTACTCTGTCCGAGGCCGACCTGGACATGATTTGTAAATTTTATAGAATTGACAAAAACCGGTTCAGTCCGATCCTTCCCTTGCTTAGTCAGACTGATTATGATCCCCCTAGGGATTATGAAGCAGTCTATGAGGATTACTTCAAGTCAGGTTTCAACCTCCCTGTTCCTGAGCCACTTGTCTGTATTTTGCGGGCTTATGGACTCAGGCTTCCTCAAATCCAGCCAAACGGCCTTAAACTTATTCTTTGTTATATTCTTTTCCTTAGAATTGCTGAGCTCCCTTTCAATGCTACTATTTTCCGAGCCCTTTTTGCGTGTCGGGCCTCACATAGCTGGTACTATTTCAGCAAGCGAGCGTCTAGCACAAATTTTTCTTTTGCCATCAATATTCCCACTTCCAATAAGAGATGGAAGGGGAAATTTTTCTATGTCAAGAAATCTGAACTGCCGAGCAGAAACATCTGGAAGTTTGGCAGAGTTGATAACATGAGGCCAGGCCAAGATTACTGCGATGAAGCAGACAGAATTCGAACACTTCCAATAGTCATTGATTGGCAGAAGGTGGATTCAGAGATCTGGATAGCGGCCGACCTGGACCACTCGGCTGTTGGCGATAACTACTTGCCACTCTCCCCAGACAACTTAATCATTGTCCGAGGTTGATATTGTTGTATCTCTTTTCAACAACCTTCCCCTCTTTCTGTGTTTAACTGTCTGATCTCTAATGCAGGTGCAATGGCTGGATCTTCTTCCCGTTCTAGCCAAATGGCTGAGGCAGCGGCCAGAAAAAAGGCCCGAAAGGAAAGAAGAATTGCTACTCTTGGTTCTGGGGGAGCTTCTACCTCAGCTCTGCCCCTAGTTCCAACTGCTGCTTCTGCTGAGCCCGAGCCAATAGAGCCTGAGTCAGGTAACAACTTTCCTCAACTGCTAAAATTTTCTAAGTGTTGAGACTTGTTTTTGTTTTGATCTGTTTTGCTTCTTTGCAGCTCTGCCAGTTGAGATTCTGGATGATGAGCCTGAGGCCGAGATCCAGCCTCAGGCTTTTGCTGAGCCAGAGATTTCAGCAGAGGCTGATGAGGGCTCCAACCTTCGCCCTAGAAAGAGGCAAAGAGGCGAAGGCTCCAGCACCCAAGATCCAGGGCCATCTCAGCCTTCAGAGATGGTTGTTGCTGAGCCGGCTGAGGAGAACCTGCCTCAGCCAAACGAATTTCAAGACCCAATCCTCGTTGGGTTTTCAGAGGGTGATTCAGCTCTGGACCCCTCCATCGCCCAGAAACTGAACAAAGTGGCAGTCCTGTCCTTGGATCATCAAAAGTTTAGGGCGACTGTCTGGGGCGAGCTGAAAAACGCCTTCCAGTCAAACATTGCTTTGGTAATTAAAGACTTTCTTTGAGTGCCTTGTTTGCTTTTTTATTACTTAACCTCTTCTTACTCTGCTTCTTTTGCATGTCCGAGCTCAGGAGTTGGAGATTCTGACTCGCAGTGAAGAATTTCTTGGAGAGCTCGAAGATAAAAATAAACAACTTGAGGAAGCTAAGCTGAAGAGAGCTGAACTGGCCCAAGAAAACACAAATCTGCGGGCCGACATTTCTCAACTCCGGCATAGGGATGAAGATGCTGAAGTGAGACTGGCCACTTCCAACTCAAAAGTGGATGAGTTGGGGCACAAGGTGGCAGATCTGGAGCTGACCTCCACTCAGACTCGGAATGAGAATGAGTTTCTGAAAAAACAACTTGCTGAGCTGATGCAGAAGAGCAAAGCTGATGAAGAGCAGATGGGCTTACTGCGTCATCAAGTGATTGAAGCTGAGATCAAAACAATTGTAGACTTCAAAAAATCCAAGTTTTTTGAAGAAAATATGATCCTTCTGCAGAGCTCAACTATGGAGGTTGGCCGAAGAGAAGCCATTGATCTCTGCTCAGCTGTTTATCCAGACTTGAACAAAGAGGATCCTCGCCTGGATGAACTGTACAATCCTAGTGCTTCCCAAGAGTTCGAAGAGCAATTCCAAAAATTTATAGATGGAGCTGACTTGAGGGAAGAAGATGATTAGGCTTAGGATTCTTTTTGTAATCTTTAACTGAGCAGACATCAAATTGTACTCTGAACTCAAATTCTCCATTAATGAAACATCTATTTGTTGCTCACTTTTCCTTATTTTCTGCTTTCAGCATTTTCATCAAGTTTATTCTTCAAACTTATTGTTGCCGAGTTTCCATGTCGGTCTTGTCAAACTTGATCAACTTCATTGAAAATAAACTAAGTCCCTGCCTTATTCAGACGCTTTTTGAGGCCATCTTTAATGATCATGTTAGCAAGCTCTACCTGGCCATTTGATTGAGGATGGCCCACTGAGGTGAAGCGTTGCTTGATACGCAAATCAAGGCACCAGCTCTTCACAGGGTCTTTGGCAAATTGCCTTCCGTTATCCGAGATTAAAACCTGGGGTAGGCCAAAGCAGCAGATAATATTCTTCCACAATAACTTCTTTACTTGTGCCCCAGTTATGGTGGCCAACAGCTCAGCCTCTATCCATTTGGTAAAGTAGTTAATAGCTACCAGCAAAAATCTGACCGAGCCGGGAGCTCGGGGCAGAGGCCCTACTAAATCCATGCTCCATTGCACAAACGGCCAAGGACTAGAAATAATAGCTAACTCATGGCTCGGCAAATAGGATGTCGGTGCATGAGCTTGACAAGATTGGCAATTTCTGACTAGCTCTTCTGCATCCTTGCGAATGGTAGGCCAATAGTAGCCGGCTAGATAGCATTTGCGGGCCAAATAACGTGCGCCAGAATGATTTTCGCATATTCCCATGTGCAACTCTCGGAGAATATAATCTCCTTCGTCTTCAGGTACGCAACGCAACCATGGCTGTGAAAAAGACTTTCTATATAGCTGATCATTAAAGAGAGCATACCTTGAAGCTTTCAGGCGAAGACGCCGAGCTTGACATTTATCCTTCGGCTGGGTTTGATGTTGCAGATAGGTAACTATCTCATCCATCCACGTGTTGTGGTAGTCTTGCTGCAACACTTCGTTACCATCAAAAGCACGGTGCTTTACCAACTGAATTTCTGGGTTTGTTTTTACAGAGTATAAGGATGTTCTTGTGGGGAAGAAGATGAAAGAAGTCCAAGAAACGCCACTTCCTCTGCCGCCGTCTGGGCCAATGCAATTGGTAACTCGGCCACCGTCTGCGCCTGTGCAAACTCTAACTCCGCCGCTGGCTAGGTCTTCTGGGCTGGTGCAAACGCCAATTCTGTCACCGAATGCGCAATCAAGTCTTCAATTTTCTTCCCGATCGTGGCCGAGGTGGATGAGGCCAGCTGAGATAACGCGTCGACCCATTTGTTGGCCAACCTAGGAATGTGTTCCACCATAAAGTGATCAAACATTCCACTCAAATGTTGAACCTTGGCCAAGTATCGCTTCATGTTGTCCTCTTTAGCTTCATAATCTCCATTGATTTGAGAGACTATGAGCTGTGAGTCACTTCGGGCAATTATTTGTCGTGCCCCCAGTTTTCGAGCAAGACTTAGCCCAGCTATCAAAGCTTCATACTCGGCCTCATTGTTAGTGGCTTCAAAATCGAAGCGCAAGGCATACTCCAACTCTTCCTTGTTTGGATTAATTATTAGGAGACCTGCTCCACTTTTCTCTTTTGAAGAAGATCCGTCTACATATAAGATCCAACCCTGAGTTGGGGGATGATCTTCCTCGACAGATATCCCTTCGGCCAAGAAGTCTGCCAAAGCTTGAGCCTTGATGGAAGTGCGTGGTTTATATTCAATATCATACTCAGCAAGCTCCATAGCCCATTTAACAGCTCGGCCAGAGGTATCCGGCCGAGACAGGATTTGCTTCAAAGGCTGGTTTGTCACCACTATTATAGGATGGGCTTGGAGATAAGGTCGGAACTTCCTTGCTGCCACTATTAATGCTAAGATTATTTTTACTGCATTGGGGTAACGCACTTCGGCTCCATGTAGAACCTTACTGGCGAAATATATAGGTCTCTGCACGGCATCCCGCTCCCTGAGCAGAACTGCGCTTACTGCCTCATGGCAGTTTGGCAAGTATATGTACAAAGTCTCCCCAGGAAGAGGAGATGTCAGCATTGGCACCTCGGCCAAGTGTGCTTTCAAATCATCAAACGCTTTTTGGCACTGGTCGTCCCAGAGGAAAGCAGTTCGTTTCTTCAAAATATGGAAGAAAGGAAGTGATCTTTCGGCTGACTTAGAAAGAAATCTACTCAAAGCGGCAATTCTGCTTGTGAACCTCTGAACTTCTTTAATGTTCCGAGGTGGGTGCATACTTTCTAGGGCTTCAACCTTGGCAGGATTGGCCTGCACCCCTTCCTTAGAAACCATGTATCCAAGGAACTTCCCCGTACGTACTCCAAAGGTACATTTTTTTGGGTTTAGCCTCATACGTGCGTCCCTTAAGATGACAAACACTTCCTGAAGATTCGAGATATACTGATCAAGAGACCTGCTCTTGATCAAAATATCATCAATGTACACTTCCATAGCTCGGCCGATCTAATCTCGGAACAGCGAGTTGACCAAGCGCTGATAAGTAGCTCCCGCGTTTTTCAGACTAAAAGGCATGCTGACATAGCAGTAAGTACCCGACTCTGTTATAAAGGAAGTCTTTTCTTGATCTTCCTTTGCCATCATAATTTGGCGGTAGCCTTTGAATGCATCGAGAAAATCAAAGACCTCATACCCCAAAGTAGAGTCCACCAACCTGTCAATTTTTGGTAGGGGGTAACAGTCTTTCGGGCATGCCTTATTCAGGTCAGTATAATCAACGCACATTCTCCAGGTCTTGTCGGGTTTGGGGACCACAACAGGGTTGGCCAACCATATTGGATACAAGACCTCTGCAATAAACTTCGCCGCAAGGAGTTTTTTAACCTCCTCTGCTATCACCTTATTCCTTTCAGGAGCAAAGCTCCTCTTCTTTTGCTTGATAGGTCTAACCTGAGGGTCCACGTTGAGCCGATGTTTGGCTAAGGTAGTTGGGATCCCAGGCATGTCCTCTGTCATCCATGCAAAAATTATAGCAAACTCCCTCAACAAACTTTGAAGCCGAGCCAGCAGCTCAGCGGGCATCCACGTCCCGATCTTGATAGTGTTGTCGGGCTGAAGTGGATCTAGGATGAACTCTTGAACTGCATCATCTGAGTGCAGACGCTCCTCAGTTGGAGGAATGAGGTCATCCAAAACAACCTGTTGGACGGCCCCACCCCCCTGGGTGGCAACTGCGTAACAGTTTTGTGCCACAGGAATATCCCCCTTGTAATGTAACCACTCCAGCTGGTGTAGAAAATTTCATGCTAACATGCAAGGGGGAGACGACTGCTTCCAAAGCAACCAAGGCGGGTCGGCCCAACAAAATATTATACGCCAACCTCTTCTTGATCACCACGAAATCCATCCACAAACAGCGATAAGCGGGATGCTTTCCAAAGCTAACGCTGAGAGTGATCATGCCGGCCGACCGAACTGGCGTACTGGTAAACCCGTATAGAGACGAAGCCACTGGTGCCATTAGGGAATCTGCCAAACCCAACTGTTTATATACACTATAATACATCACATTTATGGCGCTTCCGGTATCCACATATACTCTTCGTACTTCTACAATTTTGTCAGGTGCCAAATGTATACACAAACCTATTACTAGACCCGTATTATTAGAGTCTAGTGGAACAACATCTTCTGGTCCGTAGACCAGTTCCTGAGCTAACCTCATCTTTTTGGCGGGAGGCCCAGAGGAAGTCCCTGACGAACTGGGACCCCCTTGGCCTTTCTGAGGCGGCCCTCCTGAGATAGTATATATCACGGAGTTGAATTAAGGCTGCACTGCAGCTTCACGTTGGCCTCGGTCCTCGTCATCGTCTGACCTGGGACGCCGAGTTGGGGACTCAGGTCGGCACCTATCTTTCTGAGGACTTCTTCGAAAGTCCAAACGATTATGCAGACGTGAGCGTTAATCATAAAATTGCTTCAGATGTCCTTGCTCAATCAACTTCTGAATCGCATGAGCTAACTGTCGGCAATCTTCTGTGTCATGGACGACATCCCGATGATAACGACAGTACAACTTAGGATCCCTCTTATCCCTGGGACCTGCCAGGGGTTTAGGGTCCGTCCTCAATCCATCCTTTTCCATCACAGCCAAGATTCTATCTTTGGAGGCTAAAAGGGGCAGACCTTCCCTGCCTCGTTTGCCTCGGACACCCAATCAATCAAACGCACTGCGTCGATCTTGGTCTTTGCCCTCACGTTGGTCTCCTTTCGAATTGGGTCGGGTTTCACGCCGAGATCCTTGCTCGGCCTCCTTCTTTAATCGGTTTGCCTCTTCACCCTAGGCAAACTGATGGGCTTTCTCCAAACATTCCCTCAAGGATGTAGGTCCCTCTTCAGCCAACTGAGAGAAGAAGCGGCCTGCTCAAAGACCATTAATGAAGGCAGCTGCTTTCACTCCTTCATTTCGGTCACTGACCTACAGTGACTCATCCGAAAAACGTTGTATATACTTCAACACTGATTCCTCGGGACCCTGTCTCAAGATCATCAAGTGTGAAGAATTTTTAATAAAAGGCGCACTAGAAACAAATTGGAATTTGAATTTTTGCGCCAACTGTCTAAAGGATTCCACTGATTGTGGTGGGAGTTCCTGAAACCATCTCATGGCCTTTCCCCACAAGTACATAGGAAACGTTTTGCATCGCAGCGGATCAGACACATTTTTCAAACTCATAGCTGTCTGAAATTGGAAGAGATGATCAGTGGGGTCTGAGGTTCCATCATAAGTATCCATCTTAGGCACCTTGAAGTTATCTGGTGCCAGGTACTCCGCGATGTCCCACGAAAATGGACTCTCCTGGATTACCCTCATGTATTCTGGCCTAGGTTCTTCACGATGGCTCCTCGGCCTAGGCTGATTCTCAGCCTCTTGACGCACACTTTTAAAAGATCGTGGCCTTAAACCAAGGCGCTGCCTAGGCAAAGGCACCGACTCCACTGTCGGGGCTCTGATACTGCCCCGTCTGGCGTCCGCCATGAACCCTTGGGGACCATGAGAGGATTGCTGCTGAGTCTTCTCCCTGGGACGAAGAGGGAAGAGATCTTCCTCCATATCCTCAACCTCAGGGCGTTTTCCTTTGAGCCGCTCCACTACGGCCTCAAACACTTCTAAGTTCTCAGCTACATACTTCATGGCCTTATTCCACTCATCCACTGTCACCGCTGGTGCCTTTTTCGTACCCAGTTCAGGCTCTCTGGAATCCTTGTACAGGATGACCAGAATGGGTATCTCTTCGACGATGAGGATTGGAGGACTCCCCCAACCCTTCTAATGGTGCTCTTCCCATCACAACTAAAACTTTAACAGTATATCTACTACCACTTGTATGACGGAGGTTCAGGCCCTTCCTCTAGCGCCAATTTGATGATGTCAGATTTATCACCAAGTAATAAGTATGATGTGGGGGTTACGCCATCAATTCTCCGTCAATTGTTTGTAGTGGACTTTTAGCCGACCTGCACAAAGGAACAAGGTCAGAGGACCCGGGATCTATGGCCCCGGGCAATACCCTTCGATGCTAAAGTCAGTGGAGGCCATTTATGGAGGTTTATATACTGGTAATAGTTTGTATTTAGAAGGTTTTCTGGTAAACCTGACTATTTTCACCGTGGAGAAGATGAGTCACAGTTGTAATTTGTGAATTTTCAATTGTCTTTCTCTCTCCTGTTTTCTGCCTTTTATATGGCTGCCTGCGCCAATGCATAGGCAGAGTCCAGAAATCGTGACATGCAAGGAGGTCACAAGGATGACTCTTACTCTTGCATGCTCGTCAAGTGGCATTGTACTGAGCTGAGTAAGCTAGCCTGGGACACCTGGCTATGAGTTTCACCTGGTAGAGTTACCCAGGGTAAACTTCTAGAACCGAGGCTAAGCTTTCCATATATACTCAGAAGTGCCCGGGATGGCCTGGGCCGTGGGTTCGGCTTGCTGAGATGTAAGTGGCCGACTTTAGAGAGCATAGGTCGGCCTATCATGATGACCGCAGTTGACGTCACAAACGTGGCCTGCTATCATCGGCCGAGATGGAGTTGAGGCCGAGATGGGGCTGTGGCTGAGATACGCTTTGGCCGTTTGGCCGAGATGCGCTGTGGCCGTTTGGCCGAGATGCGCTGTGGCCGATTGGCCAAGATGAATCATTTGTCAATATATGACCTTGCCGAGCTTTGGGCCGACCTTCGGGACTTAACATTTTTATACCCTTATTCTACCGTTGACTGTTTGACTAACAGGCGGTATTTTTTGGTTCATCGCATAAATTGATCAAAGACCAATAGAATTCTGACAAGTGGATTAGTATACCAACGCAGCGAAATTGCCTAATCAGCAGACGGAAGCCACCGCCTGTTTGACATCATTGTTTTCAAAAAGATTTCAATGTATGCGGAATTTGCTGAGGTGAAATTCGAAAAACAAAATCAACTTCTTTTCTTTTTTTTCGTATCTTTTCTCTGTATTTTAATTCCAATCTTTTCTCTGAAGAAGGGTTTAAGATAACCCATTATTTTCTTTTTATTTTCATGTAATTTTTGTTTGTAATTTTTTCTTTATTTATTTGAATTCCCTCAACAACCGAAAGAAAAAAGGAGTAAAATTAACTGAATATCAACATCCAAACCAATGTGGAAGTATTAGATTTGTGGACTAAAGAAGTGAGAGTGATAGGTGCTTTTAAATCCATTTGCCACAACCATAAACAAGTGAGACAATATTGATAATACTTATTTTTTACCTATACTTATTTGACCAACTGTGATAATATTTTGTTTTATTGTGATAATATTTTTAAAACAAAATAAGCAAAAATTAACAATGCACAGTGTGCTTCCTTTTTAATTGGTTGAGGATGGGGAACGTGTACGTGTATGTACACACATACATAATTTAAAATTTTTCCTAATTATACACACGGCACCAGATAGATCATTCGATCTCTGGTTAATTTTAAGGAGTAGAGCAGCGTTTATACTAGGCCAGTTTGAATCCAGAACATATATAGATAAATAGATCATTTGAGCTCTTGTTAATTTTAAGGAGTGGAACGTCATTTAAACTAGGCTAGTTTTAACCCAAGACACACATATATATGTATGTATAACGAGAGCTTCTATGTATAATTTTAAGTTCTAACATTCATTCATAAAACCTAATATAGTCAATATACTATATTTATGGCAATTTCACCGTCCGAGTCAAAATCGACCGTGTTTGTACAATGTTTAAAAAATATATATATTATCTTCTTTTCTCTTTCATTATCTTTTCGGGTGCTGTTAACGATTGGAACAAGTAAACCAAAAGCTAATTTTTTATTATTTTTTAAGCTATTTCAATTTCACTTGAAATATTAAAAAGCTACTGAATATGAGTAGTTTACTGGCATCATAGTGATGTAGCTCTTTCCATTTTTAATAAAGTCAAAGATACATTCTTTCTTGATTTTGGAATATGATGGAATAAAGCAAAATAACTCAGTAAATTGGTTGCTCTTCTTATATTTTGAAGTATCAGTTGATCGACGGACGCAATTTTCATTATGGATCATCGGGAAACAACCTCTGTGTGTTTATAACACATGGGTATGGTTGCGTGCATCTGACCCTCCATACACTGTCACATGCAGGAGCATCTAAAGCAATGGAATAATATTGTTGTTGTTGTACAGTGATGTATATGGTTCGTTTGCTAAAATATGGGTTAGGATCCCCTCACCCCAAATCCCTCACCCCATGCGTCACCGAGCGACACGTGGCAGCAGAGGTGGGTGGTGAGACTAGATGCGGGTCACCCTCATCTAGCCTCACCACCGACCCCTGCTGCCACGTGTCGCGCGGTGACGCATGGGGTGAAGAGAAAATGGGTGAGATGATCTCATCCCCTAAAATATCGGCAAATGTAAAACAAAAACAAATGAGTTTGCATATAAAAGAATAACAATCATCTAATCAAGTTACTAATGCTGAAAACCAACAAGTACAAGCAATAAGGAAAGCTTTATGTTTATGGCGTAGTTTAACTGGTATTTGAGTGGGAGATTACATTTAAAATTGCTGGTTTAAATATTGACAGCTGCAATTTAGATGTTTGAATCATGACCTCAGCTCTTTAAACGAAAACAGATTTAGACTCAGACATTTTATGATCATCAAATCCCGTGACTCTTACCTAAAAACTTCTGAATAGTCTGATTTACATCTTATATAAAACTCCTTCAGGCAGGAACAACATGAATCCTCAAATTCAGACCTTTTGCATCTAAGAAAAGTTTATCAAGTTGCTTACTTATTTTAATGATGTTTGTGTTTTCGCGAAATGTTACCAATAGAAACTATATCAAAATGAAGATCTATATTATTTTTATTATAGATTATTGTGCTAACTGAAAGTGTTTACTCCCGCTCTTGTATGAACATTTATGTCCCATGAATATTTTTAGTGATAGAATATATAAGTCACTCTTGCAAAAGTTTAAATTTCTTAAACGAAATTATTTATCAAACAATCTGTCAACAAGGAGTACTCCTGCATGGAAGTATAGGACTATTCATCTGATTTGTTTGAACTCACCTACCTACAACACCCCACTCTCCTCCTCCACCTTTCCATAACAAGGAGATAAAAGGTAGTAAAGACTTCAGGGCATATATCAATTGATAATCGAGTTGGATTTGTTCTAAGAGGTTAAGAGTTCGATTCCAAAGACACTCACAGTGTGAATGTTTCACTGATGTTAGGTCGAAGGCTTAGTTTGCAAGGGAACACCTTGTGTGGATCCTTGCATAAAGTCCTCACCAACACAGGAGGCCGCTGAATTTTCGATTTATATACTCTACAATACTCTTTAGAATTGAGACGGTGAGGACCTTCAGTGTCAGGATATAAGCTTTGCTCCAGGATAAAGGTAGTAAAGAATTGAGGCAATGACCAATCTTAGGTAGTGCCCACCATTCATAACGTCACAATATAAATAACAATCCACATTTACTCCGGATTAGATCTTAGGAGGCTAAAAGTGAGACCTCCAATCACGCATAGCCACGTGTACAAAATCAGTTTTTTTTTTAAAAAAAATTACAGCACCCCCTTACTTTTGTACACGTGGCGACGCGTGATTGGATGCCTCACTTTTAGCCTCCTAGAATCTCATCCGCATTTACTCAATTCAGCCGTATGATCAACGTCACGGTGGCCCATGACATCAAATTCCGATCCTTAAAAGATTTTCATATATATGTCTATAATCAAATGTAAAAGGCTCAGGTTTTGCTCTTTTACAAGTAACGATGAAACATATGCATTCTCTATGGCGTAGAAATAGAGTGAGGGTGCCAAAAATATTACATTTTTAACCCCGAAAAAAACTTATATTAATCGTTGTTTCTGAAAGAAATTTCATTTGTATCGTATACAATTTTATCAGAATCGTGTACAAATTTTAAGATGGTTCTATTAAAACCGTGTTGCATTCATATATGGTGCATATACATAGTGCACATCTCAATAAGACATTTTTGTTAAAGTCTTTTTTAAATTCAACTTGTATTATATATGTCGTACATCATTGTTTTCTGAAAACCGTGGTACACATTAATGTTTCGGCACAACTTTGTGGTGCGAGACCAAGGCATCTTATTATTCATTTTAAATAAAAATGTATCTTATTATTTTATTTGTATTGTGTATGCAACATTTTCTATTTGGACATACATATACATGTGGCACTTTTAATTCCTTCTTATTTTATATTATTTTATTCTGTTGATTTTTTTCCTTCAGAAATCACATATCTCATTACGGTTTTGCCCCATTACAATTTTAACAAAATCTCAATGGATAGATTACGTTTTGTCAAAACCATACAAAATATTTTCTGATTATATAAAAACCAAATAAAAGCTAATCAGTTTCATACAAATCTTCACTCTGCCCTATCAATTCAATTCGTAATGATTTAGGTAGTAGTAGGCTTGTACGGTGTCTTATGATCGATATATGATGGTTCACTTCTACTGCGTAATTAGAAAGGAATATGATGCAATTGTTTTGAATGTTTCAACCAATACTAAATTTAATGCGTTCACCAGACATGTGTTGATGGACGTCAGGAAATATGAAAATTAAGATGGTCTTGAATTTGTGTATATATGGCCGCGGTTGACTCCGAGCAGACATGAAGAATTTGATTGGGATGATGTTACGATATACAGTCACGAAGATCTGACCAAAGCATTTACGTGTTGTTCATAACCAATAACGTCTACGGTACATGCTGTTCCAAAAAAGACAAATCAACACTAGTTCAGAATAGGAAGGCGCTGCAGATGAAGTTTCCAACATCGGACGTACTATCAAAGAAATAATAGAACATGCTAAAAGACCGAAAACATGCAATAAATATTTGTGACAAATTTCTTACGATACTCGTTACATTTTATAAAATCGCCAACATAGTACAAATGACGTTATGCAAAATAAACATTACATAAACATAAAGACTCTAATGATTATTCTGAGCTGTGTTACATTAGGACAAATTTTACGGTTGTGCACTGTTTGGTGGCATATTCTACACATTTGCGTATAACTACGGCCTATTTCACTGTGAATACAAGTTGATTTGGGTCTCATGCGGGCATGTTTTTATGAATTAGATTAACTTCAAGCACAAACAGAGGTGGAGGCCAGTATGTAGAGTGTTGTGACGGATTAAACGAAGCATGGCACGTGTTTAACATCGCTTGACATGAGTAGAAAGAAGCAATCAAATCTGCGGCTAGACTGTGCATATTCTTACGCACTTGTATAGCATATGAACAGGGCATGCAGTATAGCTGAAATTTACCACAACTCCAAGTTTTGTCAATCAAGTTGACAATATATGCAATACTATCACTGTCCGACATGAATCGAGTCAAAACATCATACAGACCTGCTTGTACATCATTAGCTTGAATTTTGTGTTTTCCGGCAATACTCTCATTATGAAAAAAGCATTGTACCACTTTCATTGGTTTTCGGTCCTCAGCGTTAATAAGGGAAATTATTTTTCTGCGTTTTCTGTCAAACATTTCTACATTTACACCTATCCTCCTTGAGTACACTATTTTATGACTTCGAGTAATTTGTTGTCATGATATAATATCTCATGTCACTATCATGGAACAAAGTCCACATATCAACCAATATTTGCATAGGATAATCGTATGCATCTTTATTCAACACTTCATATTATCTATACATTTGGTCAACTTGTATACTTTGTGTTCTGATAAAGCTTCCATAGAGTGGTGGTCAAAGTCTTGCCAAGAAATTTATATGTAAAAATTGATTACATATATTTTCCAAAATATTATCATACACTATCTACAAAATTTATAAATTAATTGTCCAAAAACATACACGAAAAAGTTGACCTGATATGACGGAGACAATATCTATAATATGCATAAGGTGGTTGCCATGTAGAATCTGATTGAATCGCTGCTTAAAGGCCAGTAGATTGGTCTAAAATCAAACATACATCTTTCATGTTGTTGATTACATATTGACGTATGTTCCTAAGCAACTATCCTCAATTCTGTTCGTTGTCCTCATCAAAAATAGCATAAGCAACATAAATATATAATCAGCTGCATCAACCGCAACATCAATCAATAATTTTTCACTATGTTTGCCATACAAATGCAGACCGTCAATCAATATCATCGGACGACAATGTTGAAACCCAAGAATCGATGGTATAAATGCTCAAAAGAATGCACCAAACACTTTCATATCAACTATGCTCAATTGTGGATCATGAATATGGTTCGATCATTTGATGCCTCAAGGGCAGCCACGTAACATAGCAACTCACAAAAAGATTTTAGCCAATCATCATACACCATTTTCACTGCAGCCTTTTTTCCCTCTATATTTTCTTGTAGTTGATGTCCACATTCAAGCTCTCATTTATAGATTTTCGAATATCTTGGATTCTGAAGTTTACATTTTAACTAATATGTTCTCTATCATTATCCCAACCATACTTGAATCGACATTCCTATGATCCGCTGTGATGTTTGCATTCGTTCAGCTATGATGCTCATGACAAATAGAGATCTCTCAGTAATTATGTGTTTGTCTCAAAGACGCCATTAATATTTTTGGTTTCCAGCTTGTGCATCTAATATACCAGCATTTTGGTGAACTAGCCATGATTTTGTAGATCCGGTTATGCTTTACGGACCATAATTACATGGCATTTTCACCCGATCTTTAGATTTGAATAGGATACTCACCTGTAATTGATCTGATATACTCTCCCGCCAAAGACGTCTCTAAACGTCCCTTCCCCCCAACCGTGAATTAACGTGTCTTTGGGTTGGCCATATGTTGATCTTTATTCTTAATAAGAAATAAGCATTTTGTGATCTTGTCATTTGTACTTAAGTGATATCAAGTTAATACACATGACATGGTTACATTCAATGTTATAGAAGACGAAAGAGATGATAATATAAAATATCCTCTCTCTAAAAATAGATATTCTTAGGGTAATTGGAGTCTATGACGTTTAGCTTCCCAACACAAGGCGAAGGGCGTTACATATTCTACTAATGCTTATTTCATTGATTTGTGTCTTTGATTGCCTGGTGTAATAACGGTCTTTTTTTTTTTTATGACAATTGAAAATTCCCCTAATCTTTTTAATTTGGTTAAAAACGTAAGTCCATTATCAGTAGCAACTATGTGAGAGTAGCTTACAATAAATGATAAACTTTACTTCGGGAATTATGACTAAGGCCTTAAAATCAAATGATCTTTTGCAACTTCTCTAAACTACAAGATTTATTCACTTCATTCATAATGCGATTGTTCACATCTTGCAATCCTTTACTTCATCGAGGGGAAGTTTTAAAAAAATAAATAAATAAGCGTTTCTAATGTACTAGATTCCTATGTTTGTGCGGAGTCTACAGAGGAGACGGATCACTTCGCGATACGATGTACGCAGTATTATCTTACATCTTTTTTTGTTTAAGAGACTGTTTCCATGATCTGAAATATCTTTTATTTGTTATTGTGAAGTCGGGATTTTTATCCTTTTCTTTTTAAACACATACTAGTTCTTTTTAAGCAATTTTTGTTTACTAGTATTGTGACCTTGTAGAAGTTCCTGGACAAGCTGTCACAATTAAATGAATATGCATATTAGTGCAGTAAAACCATGAGGCCAGCTAATAAATCCATTCGACTGGGAACAAGCAGGCAATCATAGCTAGATATTAAATATGCTATACTTTCTGTAATAATGAAATAAACAAAATAATTGAAGGACTCCTAGAACAATATTTGGTCTACCTAAAATATAGTTGAAAAATATGTCATCATCTCATGGTATCTAACATGATGTGTTCTTCCTCTTTTCGGATTGTCACGCAAATAGGATTTTTTGATTAAAAAATAGATAAATAAATAACAAACTCAACTTAAACTTTTGATAGTGAATCTTATGAAAGAAAAGTTTAGGAAGGGAATGTCGCAGTGCATAACTCAGTTGGTAGTCCGGTAGAATTTGTTTCAAAGAGGTATAAGGTTCGATTCCAAAAACACGCATAATGTGGGTGTTTTATTGTTACAGTAGACATCTTGTGTGATCTCATTGTGTAAGACCTCACCAACTTAGGAAAGCTGCTGGGCTTCTAATTACATCATCAAAAATGCTTTTTGTGATTGGATCGGTGGAGATCTCATGACCAAAAATTTAACCTTTTACTCCAAAAATTTAGGAAGGGAAGAAAGTTTTTTTTTTTTTGATTGATTGATGAATCCGTTGGCTAAAGGATGATGGGATGCACCTTTTTGATAAATAGGCATTCAATGCAAAAGAAAGTATATGTGAAATGAAGTAAGCTGAAAAGACATTTTATGGTCTAAGACACTAGCTTTAGACTTCTCAACAATAATACAATATGTTTGTACTTTAATAGTATCTTTATAGCGTATCCTTGCAGAGCTTGAAAAATGCTTTATTTTAGTGACAAAGTCGTTCTTTTTTATCTCAAATTATTGGAAATGGAGAAAAACTTAAAGATAATGAAAACCTTAAATAAACATTGTCGTTTGTGTAAGGTTTTAATTATGTCATTATTAAATAATGGTGATAACTACCGTTGTTTCTTCATAATATTTTATCATTCATATTGGGTGCGACCTTATGAAAGTTTAACATTTATTCAACTCATCCGTCGTTCATATATTACTACAGTATAATAACAGGATACACACACATATATGTATATATATATATATATATATATATAAAAGACACACACACATATATAGAACACACACGCACACGCGCGTACACACACACATATATATATAAAGGACACACACATATATATATATATGTGTGTGTGTTAAGCTAAGCTGCTGAGTTAAGCTGACCAGACCCGCTGACCAGGCCTGCTCTGTTGATCTGGCTTAGTCTGTGCTGGCGTCTACTGACCAGGACTGGTCTGCGCTGCCGTCTACTCCAAGACTGGTCTGAGCTGAGCTGTTGAGGTGAACTTGCAGATTTGACGATGATTTGCTAAAAGATATCTCTCATTATATAAAGATTTGGATAGAAATTGTAATTAGCTAAATTAGCTACAATTGAGGCGTTATCTTTGATTTGTAACCGTATAAATTATAATGATGAATAGAAAGAAGATAGTTTCCGATTTTCAAAATATTTCTTATAATATAACTACATCAATCATTTTAAAAGAGAATTTTTTGGTTTACTTATCTGGCAACGAATCATGTGGTCCTCGCCATATGCACGTCAGTTTAGGCCAACATTTTTGAACTATTTCTACTTTATTTAGACAAATAAAAGAACTCCTTAAAGTCTAGAAAACATTTCCTAATTTGTTTAAGAAATAGTATCATGTTTAAAGCTTTGAGATATTCGGTGGATAAGTAAAGAACGTATCACGTTGTTACAAACCGCAAACTTTATAATGTCCAAAGTAATACAGACAAAAAAAAGAATATATAAACAACTAAAGGATATAACTAAAGAAAAAAATAATTTTATTTTTAAACATAGTTTAATTAATGTTCAGATCGAAAATTATTCAAAAAAGAAAAGGATACTCTTGATTCTGAGTGTAACTTTAAATTCGAGTCCGGATAATCTGCTCAACAAGTGGTGCCCATTTCTTTACTTAATGAATAACAAGATGACATACTTCTGTTTTTAAGAAAACACATTGCGTCTTTACTCTTCCGATAAACAATGTAAGTGTTGTGTATTTTTTTATTAAAAAAATAAAACTATAAGGTTTTATACTTTATAAGAAAATGAATACAAGAAAATGAGATGATAATCAGTTTCCTGGTGGAAAGCTTATTTGAATCAAATGACCCCGAAAAGAAAAATAAAGGCTCAATTGGAACATGAAATTACTCGCTCATTCGTTATTCGTGTGTAGCAAAAGGCGAAATCTATGGCCATAGGCCCCCACCTCTTTAGACCTATAGAGTATTGTAGAGAATATAAATTAGGTGTCCATTTGATTTCTAAGTTGGTGAGGTCTTACACGGTGACCCACACAAGATGCCCCTACAAACTAAAAGAGGTGGAGCAATTACTCCCTATAAACTAGCAGAAGTGCAGCATCCACACTGTGCGTGTCTGCAGATTCGAAGTCTTGCTTTCTTGATAACAGTTCTCAACATGAGTACCAAGTAAACTATGCCGTGTGACACTTGTTAGTTATTCCTTGGTGTAATGCTTATGGTCCCATGTTTGTCTCGGGTTGAGATCTCCTTACCCCCATATTCCTCATCCCTTTTGTGACCACGCGACACGTGGCAGTAAAGGAGGGTGTTGAGGCTAAATGAGGGTCACCTGCATCTAGCCTCACCACCCCTCTTGCTGCCACGTGTCGAGCGGTCTCACGTCACTGCACCCCCTTGCGGTGAGGGGATCCTATCCCGTTTGTCTCAGGAACTGTTCGTTCATTTGTTTTTATACAGACGGGATTTGCGATCAGATTTCAAACGGGTTGGGATCTCCTAACCCTACTTTCCTCACCCCTTTGTGACCACGCGACACGTGGCAGCAAAGAGGGGTGGTGAGGCTAGATGCAGGTGACCCTCATCTACCCTCACCACTCTCCTTTGCTGCCACGTGTCGCACGGTCACGCGTCACCGCACTCTATTTGCGGTGGGGGATCCTATCCCATTTCAAACATGACTTTAAACATGACGTATGTTTTGGCTCAACAATTTTACTGTAGTCCTGAAAAAAATATTAAATATCATCTTTATTTTATTTAAAAAAAGTATGTTTTCGCTCAACAATTCTAATGTAGTCCCGAAAAAAATATTAAATATCATCTTTATCTTATTCTAAAAAAGATTATTTGTTTTTTTACATTGTGTTAAATCTTATACATCATCATATCATTCTGTCATTAATTGATTTTAAATAACATAGGACTTCTGTTACTTTTTAGTTTCATATTTATATCTCATGCGGTCATCTTTACTTTATCTAATGTTTTGCTTGACCATGTACATCATCTTATATTCATGTTACATTCATATACATGCCATTATATATTATTATGCTTTGATATGCGGAGTAATAATTATTGGGTAGAAAAGCTTAGTCACAAGGAATTGCGCTTAGATGAATTATCACAGGCTGAGACTACAACAGTATGTTATTTATTTATTATTAAACAAGAGAATTCAATAGTTTGGTTCCAAGCATTTATGATTGGTACCCCATTCCTATGATATTTCACCAGTTTTATAAGCATTAAGATTATTGTTCTACATTAGCTACTTTGAGATAAAATATATGGGTTATATAAGGATAAAGTATCACTACCAACTGTCTTAAAATTTTAAATAGATATGAGTTTCACTTTATATAAGCCCAAGTTTCAATATGGTATTAGAGCATGTTTAAGATATGGACTCACACCTTGCCTGACCCATGGTTTTCATTTATTGTTTCTACTCACTAAGTCCAGATGTTCATACATGAATTGTGCTTTGTGATTGAGGTCGTGTTCTAAGGCGCGTGTGCATGTCAAGTTACGTTGCTACGTGAGGGCATATATTGAGAATATTGACCAGTTTAAGATAAAATACATATGTTATATGAAGATGAGCTACCATCACTTATTACCTTAATGTTTTAAGTAGATATGACGCATACGCCCAAATTTCAACCATAAGAAACACCGTACGCATAACATGTGAATATTTTATTTGATAAAATGTTTTTGACAAATATTACTAATCAATCGAATTATTACTGACACTGAGGTGCTGGTGACAACTTCTCCAATTGGTTAGAAAAATAATCTTCAACCCCTCGTTTTGGATTTGGGGATTGATATTAGATGAGTCTATCTGTTTAGAAATTTTCATGTAAACAAAATTTGCTTCACACTGCATCATTTTTATCAAAGTTCAAGTATCTTATGAATCTGAATATATAAATATCGTACAAAACAAAATTTGCTTCACACTGCATCATTTATGGGGTGGTTGAGCCTAGAGGTTTTTCTGGAGGACTTTGGTGTTTCTGGGAATCCCCCACTCTTTATATCCGTATTCTGAGTTACACAGCGCAGATGATAAATACAGCAATTTTGGAGGGTCAATCTACATCTTGGATCCTATCCCTTAATTATGCATCTCCGACCTTGTGCATTCGTGAAGCATTCTATGATTATGTTGAAAGAATGTCTTCTCATATCGAAGTCTATGGTTATTATTGGGGAGACTTTAATCAGGTGATAAAGCAGGAGGACAAAAGGGGCAGTTGGATTGTGCGAGGTATTGGAGTGGATCGGATGACGAACATGGTTAATAAATGCTCCCTACATGAGCTGAATTTTTCTGGACCTCGTTTCACTTGGAGTAATGGTCAGATTGGACGATCTCTTATTGAACAACGTCTTGATCAAGCATGGGCAACCTCTAATTGGCATCTGCAGTTCCCCTCGCCTATATCACATCACCTACCCCGGGTGCATTCTGATCATCATCCATTACTATTAACGGTCATGACAAACACAAGCAGCCCACAACCTCAGACAAGATTCAAATTTCAAGAGTGTTGGCTCCTGCATAAATCCTTCCCTCACTTTATGGCGAACGCATGGTACACACACCCTAGTGACCTAAACCGCACTTTACGTGAATTTACGGAGCGTATGGAGGACTGGCGTTTGAATGTTTTTGACAATCTTAGGGAATGCAGGAGAAGATGTATGGCACGACTGGAAGGCATACAACGAGCTCAAAATGGTAAAACTTTATCCTTTCTTTCACAATTGGAGGCCGATTTAAAAATGGAATATGATGACATTTTACTTCAAGAGGAAGTCTATTGGTGACAGAAAAACCACCTGCATTGGCTAGCTGAAGGGGAACGCAACTCACGCTATTTCCATACCCTCATGAAGATCCGACAACGAGCATCAAAGGTAACTGCCTTACGCGACATGCATGGAAATTGGACAACAGATGCAAATGAAGTCAAACAAATTGTGATAAATCATTACCGAGCATTATTCTATGATACCCATGATCATGTTCTTCAATCTGATATTCGACTGCCAACCTTATCCGATGCAAACAAACAGTGGCTAAACAGACCTGTCTCACATATTGAAGTGGAAACATCATTATTTAAGATGGATGCACATAAAGCACCTGCACCGGATGGTTTACCACCAGTGTTCTTTCAACAGAACTGAGCGATAGTAGGAGATGCATTGACTTCTTTTGTGATTGATGCATTTCGGGATAGATGCTATCCAGCAAGCATGAACGATACACTAATTACTTTGATACCGAAACAGTCTCCCCCGAAGAGGCCTCTCATTTTCGACCTATCGCACTTACTAATGTCGTAGTCAAGTTGATATTGAAGGTCATTGCTAATCGGCTTAAAGGTGTAATTGATAAGTTAATATCTCCGATGCAGCATGCGTTTAACCCTGGGCGTCAGGCTGCAGATAACATAATCATCGCCCATGAGATAATGCACACAATGCGCATGAAGAAAGGGGATTCAGGGTACATGGCAGCTAAGATAGATTTGGAGAAGGCATACGATAAAGTTCATTGGCCGTTCCTAAGAAAAATCCTATATGTTGCAGGCTTTGGCAGTGATATGGTTGATGTCATAATGTACACGATTACCTCTGCCTCTCTGTCAATAATATGGAATGGTGAGTGCCTAGAATCTTTCCGACCCTAACGCAGAATACGCCAAGGTGACCTCCTAGCACCTTACTTGTTCTTATTATGCATGGAAATGCTAAATAATAAAATCATGGAGGTGGTTGAAACAAAACAGTGGATACCAATTAAAACATTTCGGAGGGGCCCTCGAATATCTCACCTTTTCTTCGCGGATGATCTACTATTGTTCGGAGAAGCATCGGAGCGCCAATGTGCTACCATGGAGAGGGTTCTCAGGGAATTTTGCCAATGTTCTAGGCAAAGTATAAGCATAAGGAAATCATCCGCTATGATTTCTCGCAACATCACCGGACATTTCAACTCAATAGTGCTAAATAGAATGTGCATCAAAGTTCACAGTTCCCTTGGTAGTTACCTTGGCCAACCGTTGCTGCATGATCGCGTAAATAAGCATACATATGCGTATATCTTAGATAAAGTCCGGCGGAAAATGAGCACGTGGAAGGCAAATTTATCCCTTGCTTCAAGGTATATTCTTGTTCAAAGTACCATCTCTCTAATGCCTATTTACATTATGCAAACTGTGAAGCTGCCGGCTAGCCTACTTAATTTAATAGAGAAGGTATCGCGCCAATTTTTTTAGGGCGAAAACGAGGACACACGAACGCTGCATTGGTGCTCATGGGACGTAATTTGCAAACCGAAAGCAGATGAAGGACTAGGCATTAAACGGTTGAAAGAGATGAATCTAGCAATGATTGTCAAAAAGGGATGACAAATCCTCACAAAACCAGACCAACTCTAGGTGCAGATTCTAACGTGCAAATATGGATCTTTGTTGAATGACCGTGCCTCAGCCAACATGTCCCCTATTTGGCGAAGTATCTAGGCAGCAGTACCACTTTTGAAGCTGAGACTTGATCTTTCAAATACATCCCAGCGGGCTGGTGATGCTGACGTTAAATGGAAGGGTAACACATCTGGGATTTTTACGGTGCAAAGCGCGTACAACTTGCAAGTGTCTCCAAATGCACCGACATCATCACATTCATGGAAAAGTATTTGGTCCATGAGAGGTCCATCACCACTCAATATGTTTCTCTGGAAGGTGTATCAACAAGGCCTCCCCACGAAGGCTTTTCTTCAAAACCGGCTTTTGTCTGAAAATGCCCAATGTGATATTTGCGGACGGAACCGGGAGGACATAATGCATGCATTACATGACTGCAAATGAGCTAAAGGGGTATGGAATGCATTACTCACACCAAATCGTATTTCCTCTTTCTATAATACTCAAGAAGTCAGTAGATGGTTAACGAGCAACTTGAAGAGTACAATGTAGGGAGATGACATAGATGTTGAATGGTGCTATATTTTTCGGAAAACAATATATACGACATGGTATTGGCGGAATCAGTTAACTCATGGAAGTGTCGACGACCGCCCCCACATTGCATTCGAGGACAAGTGTATCACAAAGCACGAATGAAACAGTTCATTAACTCATGTAGTGTTAGATAGATGTTATATATATATATATATATATATATATATATATATATATATATATATATATATATATATATATATATATATGATAAGGAGATGGAAACGTTGATGTAAATTACACTCAATTTGGATTTCAATAAAAGACCCTTCCTTCCAAAAAACAAATCGTACAAAAGAGATTATTAATCTGAATGAATAAATAAATATCGTATAAAAGACATTTCCTCGTCTCAAGATATATGACATAAGAAATTTTATAGTACAACTCTGTCATTTCAATGGGATCGCAATTTATCTTCTTATAATAGCAACCAATATATATACAGTTAGAATGTTGCCCCAAAAAATAAAACCCCAAGACTTTTTCTGTTACCAAGATAATAATAGTAATAGTACAACAACCAAGTATAAAATTCTATATCTTAATTATTACTATTTTTCTAATTAGTATAATGTGTAAGACATATTTTCGCCTTCTTACCTTAGGATTTATGTCTAAGTGATTGTTAGAGTACTAGTTACTCGGTATAAGACAAATTATCAATGCAAATTAATATAAAACTACTTGAGATCATCCTGTTATTTCAAAATTATTATCGAACTATAGTTTTATTGTTTATAACTAGTTATATGTGGTGGTGTGTAACAATTTCATTTTGTGTGTGTATATATATGGTGACAATTCTAAAGAAAAATGTCAAACACACCTGGAAAAGATATTTGATGGTAAAAATAACTATTTCTAGATACAAACTCATTAAATTTTTATTGAGCTGTGTTATTATATCAACTGAAATCATTCAATATCTGTTTAAAACACTATTCGACATTATCTACATTTTTAAGCCATGAATCGTGCAATATAGTGTAGAATATACATATACATCGCATATCATTTATATGAATAATCTCATAGTAGATCTTAGGTTGATAACATTATATAACAAAATCATATGGTACGTTATAAGACTTGCACGGAAGTCTTTCCTGATATTCTAGTTTGAAACTTTTTGAGGGCGGCCATTAGACCAACTAGTAAGGTTACTGTTTTGTGAGCTTGAAGTCACGTGTTCGAGCCGCGGAAATAGCTTCTTACACAAAGTGTAGGATAATAGTACGTACATCAGATCGCGAAGTGATCCAACCTCTCTCCAAACTCTGTGTAAATGCAAAATCTTAATGCACTGAAAACACGATTGTTTGAAACTTTTTCTAATATGTATATGCAGAAATTGCATAATCTGTAATGTGTGATTGCATATGTCATTAAGATATTATGATAAATATATTGTACAGAATGCGAGGAAGGTGAAGAGAATCTAGAAATTCCCAATTCTTTTCGTTGCCTGAAAAACCCAGAAATGATTTAATATGGGAAAAAGAAATCATCACAGTAAGAGAGAAAGAGTAAAGAGAGAGAAGTAAAGGAAAAGCAGAGAATAAAAAGAGACCGGATGTTGACAAATTTTATGTCACTGTTCTTAGAAGGTCGTTTGTTTGTGTTAAGATTTCTTATCTGGGATCTCTCCCTTTCTCTCACTTCACTTCCCTACTTTCTATCTCTAAAACAAAAAAGAAAAAGAAAAAAAATAGTTGCAATACATTTTAGCAAACTCTTTTTCATCCTCATTCTTGGTCTCTCTCTTTCTCTCTCTCTCAAAAGAAAGTTTCTTTCTTTGTTTGTTAGAGGGACTAGAGGAAGTGGGATAGCAGATCGAAATCTGCAATCTTTTGTTCAGTTTCATTAGGATCCGAGCTTTTCCAATGGAGTTACTTAAAACCCACTTTGTGGTTTCTTTGTAGGAATATTATTTTGATAATTGTTTTTTTCCCTTGTTTTCTCTGTCTTTCTTTATTTTGTTTGCTAGTGGCAGTCTGCTATCTGAATTTTTATCATTTTGAGGAATTGAGATGGTACTGAAGAGGTACTTTGGAATGATTGAATCTAAGAGGGGCTCTTGAGGGGTAGGAGTGGTTCCAGGATGTGGGTCTAAGGTAAAATTTGTTGTTCTCTCTTTTCTTTTTCTAGTTTAAATGTTTGATAACTTGGATTTATTAATACTTGACAAACAACTCTTTTTTGGAAACAAAAGGAAGCTACTCTTTCTGTCTTTTAATGATTTATTAGGTGAATTAAGTTTCTGATTGAGCTTTTATGTCCAGGATTCTATGTTCATCGGCTTTGCCAATTGAGTCTGCATTTTTTGCCGTGCATATAGGTCCAGTTATTATTAATTATGTGATTGCTTGGATTTCTTGAGTGATCAATTGTTGAAGGGTCTGCTTGTCTAATATCTTGGGAGATTTGTCAGTTTCAATTCCAGATAGAACTGAAAGTTTGAAACTTTCTTTCACAAGAATGGCCTTTCTTCTCTGTAATATGAATTTTGGGAATGTTAAGCTAGCCTTATGTTTTCGCGTCTTTACCGTATAAAGGGGTTCTCTGTGCACTAGGCTCCCGCGTTTGCGTAGGGTCTGGAGAGGGGCCCGTTTGCTTTGCAATCTGATGAACGCAGCCTTACCCACACTTTGTGCAAAGTGGCTGTTTCGGCGGCTTGAACCCGTGACCTCATTGAATTCCCTGTTTTGTATTCTTTTCTTATTGTTTCTGCATTTATTATGCGAAGATTTTGTAGGAGTTCATCTTTTACTGTGTCTTGGAAGGCTGTTAGTTAGGATGAAGTAGAATCAAGTACTGTTGGAGCATCAGATATAGCTAACACATTGAGTACTGTCTTGTTGTGGTCTCTATTCTTCCTTCTCAGGTTTATATGTACTACAGAATCTAATCTTCCTTTTTATGTGTTCCAGTTTCTATTTTTGTTTTATGTAGTCATAATCATGAATATGCTGCAAATTTGTTAGCTCTTTGATGCTTAGCTGCCAAAGAACTATTTCACATTTACTAGGACAGAAAGGGGAAGTCAAATTTGATTTAGTTCTTCCCTAGAAAAGATGACTTCTAAGTTTGGCTGGAAAAATAATTCTTTGGTTGCCTGCTTCCTTTTTTCCTAGAAACTGGCTATTTAATTGCTGCATTCTTTTCTTGAAACTGGATGCTTCGATAGTCGCAACATTAATTTGGAAGTCAAACATTTGGACAATGCTTGGTATCTTTCTGTTATGAACTCATACTTTACGTTTCTATTCTTGTTGTCTTTGTATGTTTAAATGCTTTACGGCCATTTGACTTTATGTACTCGCCTCATTTCCTGTTGTTTGTATGGGCTCATGCATCTCTGTAACTGTTCCCGAAAGCTTCCTGTGATGTAATTGTATTAAATTTGTTAGTTTCTCTTATTGTTTTTCTGATTGATGGAAATAACTGGGAACTAGTCTTGCATCTGTCCTTTTCATGTAACTAATTGTAAGCTAACATTAACAAGCGTCATCACATAAATGGGTTAAAACCTCTGTATACCTTCTTTCTTATTACATGAAACTTGTATTGGTGATTTAATTTCATTATATGAAATGTATTCTGCTGTTGTATAGAAGTTTCTCTTCTGGAGGTTTTGTTTATTTGGTAGGCTCAAATATGAAGTTTGCCTGTACATATGACATGTCTATTTGCTCTTTATCTTGTTGCTTGTTTTTGTATGTGCGTGCGTATTTTTCTGCCTTTATTCTCGGTATGTCCTTCGGGAAGACCAACTCAAATGTCAATTTGTTTCTTCAAAGATTGGAAGTGCAGTATTTTAGCTTTTGTTGTGACCAGTGAGTGCCCCTTTCATGTCAATCTTCCAAAGCTGGAAATACATCATCTTGCCTGTAACGCGTGTTATGCTTGCTCTCTTATACTTGGGGCTGTTAGGGGATCAAGTTATGTACCACGCAGAAGTGCCTTTTTATCTTCTTTCTCTTGTCCTTAGCTGTAATCTGAGTCTATGACACTGTTTTTTGGTGGCATGTATCGTTAGTCGTGTATGTTATGTTCATTGTTAATATACTTAGACTGACTGGTTTATTTTGGTTTTTGTGGATGCTGGTTATCTTCAATTTATTGTGATGTGCTTTTTGGCAGGAATGGGAACACAAATTGACTGCAAAAGCTATTTTCCAGGATATTTTTCGATGAGAAACCTTAATGAGGTTTCAAACAGTAGTAGTTGGCCCCTGTTTTGTGGAGATAAGACTTTGACAAACGGCCAATTTTACAATAGATATGTGCCGAGGAGCGTTGGTGATGCATGTATAGAGTATGATAAGGACACACTAAGGCAGAAAATGCTTGAGCATGAGGCACTATTCCGGAATCAGGTATTGTTTCTGATTGTATGTTATTGTCTGACTTCTAAAAATTCATCTATAAGCTATTAGAGATTGTTTCATCAAAAGTTAATCCTTTTATTAGGAAGGATGTTGTGTGTTTTTGGTTTCTGACTTTATGAATTTGCTTTGTCAATAGGTACATGAGCTCCACCGTCTTTATAGGATCCAAAGGGACATGATGGAGGATATTAGAAGGAAAGAGATAAATGAGCAGTCGATGTCGATTGAGCCATCGTCTTCATCAAGCCTTCGAGGTTCTCAAATGCCGTCTGGAGACACCAGAAAGTGGCATATGCCCAACTTCCCTTCGGCAAATTCTGGCCGTCCTGGACCATCTATGTCAGGTGCTGATATGGTTGGTTCCCCATTGAGTTGTACAAAAGGAAGCAACGCTCAAGCTTGTCCGGTTAGTGGTTCCATCTCAAAAGACTCTGAAGTCATGGAATGTAGACCCTCAAAAGTGAGGAAAAAGTTGTTTGACCTTCAACTCCCAGCAGACAAATACATTGATACTGAACACGGGAAGCCATTTCGTGGCAGTAACATGTCTAACATTTCAAATTTTCTGCCTAACGGTTATAAATCTGAGAAACATGAGAACTTTTTCCTCAATGGTTGTAATGGTGAGAAGTTTGGTCGCCAATGGGATGCTTCAACTTCTGATTCATGCCCGAGAATCTCTTTTAGATTGGCTGATCTGAATGAACCTGTTCCAATTGAGGATGAAATGCTTCCATCCTCCATCGATTGTCTCCTCAATGCTGCCAATCATGTTGAGGGCGAAGGTTTAAACCACTCCGTAAAACCAGGTTCCCATTTCCTAGCCTCGCAAAAACGAATTACTCAAAATACTGCCCAGAGAAATTTGACTGGATCTTTGGATGATACTGTCAGCCTTAAGGGAAAAGGGAGAGAGTGGCTCTGCGATATGTATGATTCAGGTAATACTTTTGAAGATTATGTTGGTTCCTTTCTCTAATATTTGAGATTCGTTTCCAAGCGCTGCTTTTCTTTTATCCAGTGTAAGGGCAATTATCATTTTCTTTTCGTTTTCTTAATTGTTCCCTTGCTCCAGTGTGAGAGGAGATACCAACGCTAAACATTCTGTCATCAGCCAAAGCACTAGTGTATTTGTCAAGTATTGGGGATGTTCTGCTGGGTTTACTAGCAATTGTTATTTAGGAATCCTGTGAGATTTGCCACTTTTTTGGAAAAGGGTCACTTAAGAACTTCGACTGTATTGATGAAGGATGTTTTGTGTTCTATTATTATTCTTACAAGAATATATTACGATTGTATTTTAATTCTATCTTTATTTGCACTTATCTACTGATTTTCAGTGAGTTTCTCTTTCCTGTTGCAGGTCTTAAGAAGAATAACTTGATTTCTATGCCTCCTAGCCTCCAGCAAGATCATTTACCTTCGCCTTCCAAGCCTCTAGAGGTCATGCTTAACAAAGGATCTCCTACTTTGCTTCCAACAGACCGCACCATGGCTGATTTTTGGAGAGAGAGAACAGCTCGCAATACGGAAGCTCCTGTTAGAATTCATGAGACCCCAAATTTTAACCATTTGAAATCAATTATGACATCGCAGACACCACGTCAATACCAATGCATCAGTCCCTCAGAGGTTACCAATTCTTGGTCGCACTCTGCGTTACCCTGGGCTAAGCCAACAAACAGCTTGACTGAGAAGCCGAGTTTGCACCAGTTATACACTTCCTTCAACTCATCCATCAATCCAAGTAAGAGCACACAGTCATCTGCTCTCAGCAATGGCATTGTGGGGGAGAAGTGGCAGTCTAATGGATGTTCAAGGTTGCTTCCAGGTTCAGTTGATCTACCAGTCACAAATGGATTTTATCATGGGTCTTCCTCAGGGTCCAAGGAAAGGTTGGCTCATTACCCATCTATTAGGTTTGGTCATTTGGACAGCAATGGGGTTGATAATGATGTGCATCGTCGCTCTCTTGATCATGAACTTGAGGTGATAATGAAGGGCCCCAATTATTTGGATGCAAAGCCAAGAAAAGACAGAGACTTGAATTTGCTCCACTCCAAGTGTACATCTAATGAAGCAGGCGGTACACAAGATATTGAAGTCATAAGTGAGAAACCTAGGACTGAAGGGCGTGTACCATCATTGCCTTGGGTTAGACCAAAGCCAAATTGTAGGACTGAAGCTGTCAATGTCAATGGAGATGCAGGCTCAGAGGCCTCCAACTTATTTAAGGCCTCTCCGAGTAAATATTTTCATGCAAATGAACCGATTAAAGATTTCAATAAAGTGATTAACCCCAAAGGTACAACAGTAAGAAGTGAGAACGAAAAGCATGTGAAGGAGGAGATTAGTGATGCAAATGGTGTTAGGAAAATTCTTGGAGTTCCTATCTATGATAAAACCACAACTTCCATAAAGGAGACTTCCTCATCCGTGTCAACCTCAATTACCCATCATCACTGTCGTCCTTGTGAAGAACTTCCTTCTGAAAGCAAAAAGAGAGTGATCGATATAAACTTAGCGTGTGATGAACAAACTGAGTTTGAAATTCAGGCTTTGGAAGAACTTGAGAGGAAAGTTACTCCGGGAAGAATGCATATTGATTTGAATACTTGTGTTAGTGAGGAGGCAGACGAACAACCATTAGGATATTCTTTTGCAAGACAGACTGCCAACAAAAAGATAGTTGTGGACATAAATCTTGAAGCTCCTGCCCCTGAGATGGATGATGATTTGCTCCTAGGTGATCAGCACCATGAAAACTCTTTACAATCAGCTGAACCTAAACCTGAGCAAGAATCAGAAGAACTTGACCAGATGGCAGCAGAAGCTATAGTTTCACTCTCATTATCTAGTCACCCAGTTCAAACGGAGGCGAAATCAAGCCAATCATCAGAAGATGTTTTGGCAGATTCACTTCTATGGTTTGCAGATGTTATCTGTGACTCTTCTGACACTAAAGAAAGCAAAGGCAGCAAAGAAGTGAAGAGATCAGATGGTTTGCTTGTCGGCAATCGTTCTTCTAGTGAGCTGGATGATTTTGAGATCATGACTCTGCAACTTCAAGAGACAAAAGAAGAAGACTACATGCCTACGCCTTTTTTCCATGAAGTGCAAAATATTGAAGAGTCCGGTGCTAGTAGGGTACCTACTAGAGGACGAAAGCAGTCAAGGAGAGGAAGGCAGAGGAGGGACTTCCAGAGGGATATCCTGCCCGGTCTGGCTTCTTTGTCAAGGCATGAAGTAACCAAAGACCTTCAGACATTTGGCGGGCTAATGAAAGCTACGGGCCAAACTTGGAGTTCAGGATTGACAAGGAGGAACGGCACAAGGAATGGCAGTGCTAGGGGAAGGCGACCAGCAGTTGTGGAAAAAGTTTTCACTGTAGTCCCAAGTGTTCCAAGTGTTGCTTCCACTTCTCTGATCCAGCAACTTAATAGTATGGAATCTGGTTTGGAGGATCGAAGCCTAACGGGGTGGGGAAAGACAACTAGGCGCCCCCGTCGCCAGAGATGCCCTGTGGGTAATCCTCCTACTGTCGTGTTAACGTGATGATTTGCAAGAAAGTCCAATTTATGTATTAAGAACTTATAGAGAAGTTAAAAAGTAGAGAACTTGTTTGATGACTTCCTAAGTGAGGCTGTCGTGAGCTGGGGACCGGCTTTGTAAATGTCTTGTAGCTATTATTGGACTCCGCTATTATGTACTTGATTACCAACTATGTATTGGTCAGAAAATAATGTCACTTGATTTCTCTGATATGCATACCATCCACAACAACAACAATTACCACATTGTCTGTCTTAGAGGCTCCTGCCTATAGCGGGATATGATATTGGGGGCGATAAATTGATCAGTGGATGGAGTGTACGCGATGGAGCTTTCTAGCGTAACAGAGCTTTTTCGGGTAACAGAGCTAATGGTATTGTTTCAAGACGAAATCACATTTTTTCCTAAGCATGGTTGATAAATGGTTTGGAAGGTGGTCCATGCTCAAAGCTTTGGATGATGCGTACCGGCGGTGAGTCGATGATAGAGTCGGTTGGACGGAACGGCATGACTCGCATTTTCCAATGACCTTTTAGTATCACTTAAAATGGTTATATGGTTTCAAGTTCATGCACGCTGGAAACTCCCAAGCCCTAACCAAACAATACCTACACACTTAGTTGATAGTTGAATGTGCGAATGCCAGATTGCTTTATGGTTAAACAGCCTTTTGCACACAAAAAAGTGTATGGTAAGACTGCGTATATTAAGCGAAGCCATCTAACATTTTTTTGGACCTTACGCAAACGCGAGAGTCTAGTGTATCGAGATGTTTTTATTTTTGGGTTATTCGTTTGGAGAAAACCTTAGTGAAATCAAGGGCAAAGAATTTCAGAGGTCCTTAAATTATTCATGAGAAACGATTTGACCTTTTATCTTTTTTTTTTTTAAGTAATATTTTGGCCCTCATCCTACCACCGCCTCTTATATAATGAACGAGAGGAATCTTTGCAAAATTCTTGTAGTAAAAACTCCGCGCAAATTCATCGGAGTGAAAATATTAAGACTCGAAAACGGAGGACCTGAAAGTCTACATAGAAGAATGCTTTCTATAGAGGACCGCCGGCGGTGAGGAATTGGGAACACGAAAAGAGAGTAAGCGCCAATGGTGCTGCTTCGAATGCTAGAATTCCCACCAATTTTGACGCTCTCGGTAACTCATCAATGCTTTCTGATGGCGACAAATAGAAGTTGTTTTGGATAAATATAGGCTTCCACACGGAAGCAGGCTTTCTATGAAGGATTTTACCGTTGATTTTGTCTCTTCATAACAAAAATATCGATCTCCAAACAGTCGATATTAATTATCATTCGGAACCATGTTATAATCACCATTCGAAAATCATAAGATTCAAATCTTGTTTAGATTTGTCGAATTTCAGTTATATTGCTTAGTAAATTTGATACAATAAATCTGTTTTGTAGATTGTATAAAATATTTAAGATAGTAATCATTTTTTTATTAATGTTGAGCTCTTTAATACAAATTATTTGATTGTGCAAAAGTAAGTGAAAAGTATAAATTAAAAACATAAATTGAACTTTATTAAAGAAACATATAAGCATCAGAAAAACGATTATAATACTGACGGTAGCTTTCTCCCAAACAATTGGGACAATAAAACTGTGGTATTGATTCATGACATAGTTCAGTGGTACACAGTTTGGTATATAATAAAACTATGGTGTTTCGAAGTGAACAAAAAGAGGAGCACTGAATAGGGCTGTAATCGAGTCGAGCATTGCGTTGTTCAAGCTCGGTTCATTTAACTTAACGAACGAGCTGAGCTTGTTCAACATATTTAATTATTCAAGCTTGGTTCGTTTAACTTACGAACAACATTAACGAGGCAAACACTTTAAATGAACGGTCCCCATTTACCGAGTTCGAACATGAAAAAGATGTTCAAGCTCTATTCATTAACCTTTTATCCGAGCCGAGCTTAAACTCGAGCTCAAACCAAACGAACTGAACAATCGAATGGCTTGATTCATTTACCGCTCTAGCACTAAAATCGTCATCAGAAAAAGACGAAAAGGGACCAAAAGATCTTCAGAAGAAAGGGGAAAAAACATGTGGAAATGCAGGCATGTTTTGGGTGCGGGTCTGAATCAGACAAGTTGATTAAAGAAGGAAAGAAAAGAGAGTGAGGGAAGTAGTTAGATGTGGGGGTGCTTAGAATTAGAAAGCCATCAGGCAATCAATAGTACGATTGTCGGAGGATGACATGTCAATTATTTTAAAGTTTCTGATGTTCCTCTGTATTCTGTTCGCCCTTTCCTAGATTCTCTCTCCACCAATCGCAACAAATCCTTCCCTTTTTCATTTCTTTCTTTTCCTTTTGCCTTCCCCCGAAATTATACTTCAGCACTATATTTGATGGGTTGGGATCTCCTAACCCCTACTTTCTTCACCTCTTTTGTAACCACGCGATACGTGGCATCAAGAGAGGGCGGTGAGGCTAAATGAGCGTCACCCGCATCTAACCTTACCGCCTCCCTTGCTGTCACGTGTCGCGCGGTCACACGTTACCGCACATCTTTGCGATTAGGGGATCCTATCCCATATTTGATACCCTAATCTCTTTGACTAAACCTTCTTACCGGGCCTCGTATATTACTCATTCTATATTAGTCATTCTCTTTCAAAAATATTGTGATAACGTATATTATTAATTCTTTTCGGAAAAATTGTCATAATATATATTGCTAATTTTTTTCCAAAAAATATTATTATGACTGATCAAGAATATATTTAGTTAAACATTATTTAAAATTAAATCATATATTTTACAAATTGTTTAGTGTAATTTGGTTATAAATGGTTTAAAAGTTATTTTAACAAAGTATAGTTTTGACTACTTTCATAAGTTGATCTTAGTTGATGTTTAATCAACTATTAATATTGTCTAAATTGTGACAATTAATATTGACTAAATTGTGACAATGTTTTTGAGAGAGAACATATAGTAACTAACCAAAAAAAAACTGATACTAGTATATATGTATACTAAAATTTGTATTCTAAAGTAGATGAGACGAAGCTACATGACAAACAAAACAATAATATATTAGAATATTTTCATGTGTAGCACAATCATATAGATGGTCTACATACATATTCAAATTCAACATATACATAAAGCAAACATAGCCAAAATGGGGATGTGCTACATCAATGGAGTGGTAACTTTATTGCATACAAGATACATATTTGTTATCCTCTTAAATTGCATATCCTTCACTAGTCAAAAATCAATTGATGATAGTTTATTCAGAAGTAAATTAAAACATCCAAACATTATTAAAATAGCTTGCCGTTGTATCCATTGTGTACAGTTAACCTTTTCGAGTCCGTACGGATTTAAAATAGATGATGGTAAAGAGCTCAAAGATACTACAGAGCCCACGAAAGTCCCGTTTCAACAACCTTGCTCATTTTTAAAACTCTTAGTCCTTTTTTTCCTCTTGTGACGATTACATAGGTATGCAATTTCAAGGGGGAAGAAATCCGTAATTAGAATCACAACTTAAATATAAACTTTGTTTATTTCTAAAAAAAGGTACAACTTATTCTATAAACAGGAGTAGTGTATATTGATCAATTCGAGTGTCATTAACCTCTTTGGTACTTGCTTTCCATACAGCTCTCCAGAAAATGTAACTAACAGCATATTTAAATGTACCTGTAAGGAATAGAGTTGTTAAGGTCGATGGAACATGGATTCTTAGATTCAAATTCCGCACTAAAAAATTTCTTTTATTCAACAATCTGTATAGTCTACTTGATGAGCCAAAAATAAACATCTGTTAGTTGTCTGCTAGTCAACGACAGTCAACGGCAGAACGTGTGCATAAAGGGTTTGATTCCTGCAGTTCGGCACAAATACATCTCTGCTCGGCTAAGTTGCACTTCAGCTATATTCCCTCACAGTATTCACTTTCTTATCAAAGAATATGACAAGGTTTCTACCTCGGAAGCAGGCTTGGTCTTCAGCTTCAGCTCGGCCACGTATCTGAGTCAGCGTGTTGCATCTCGGCTCGGCAAAGTCACATCCATTACATACAGTCAACCTCGGCAGAATAATTTATCTCGGCCTCGGCTGCATATTGGTTCTGCCACGCTAAACATTATCGGATAAGACCAAAGAAGATATTCTCTACCGACTTCTGGGACCCACTAAGCGGCTCTGCAGAATACTTTCTAGATGTCAAACGATGATTGGTTCAGGACAAGGTCATCATTACCAGCCGACCTACGCAACAACTACGGTCTCAGGCCTTAGTCCCATCGCACTGCATCTCTGCAACGGATTAGACCGCCATCTCAGCCGCATCACCGTCTCATCAATCGAGCAGGGGGTCAGACCTCCACAATCTCAAATATAAATACCCCTCTATCCAGACGAGGAAAGGGATCCGAATTTTGGAGAACTTCTGGAGCATTCTTCCATAGATCCATCTCGGCCAAAGCACAAAAACTCATAAACTCAATGAGAACTTTGACAGGTTTTGTCTAAACCTTCTATTCCAGCATAAATGGCCTACTCAAATACCCATAACTGAATTAAGCGTCGGAGGGTTTTTCCGGGGCAGCGCCCTGGGACCTCTAACGTTTTTCTTCCTTCTCAGGTTCCGTTGAAAGATTTAGACGGAAGATTAACGGCACACAACTCGGGTCATCTCTGATCCACCCGGTGAGCAACTCCGGTCTCATCATTTGGCGCTAGAAGGAGGGCTTGCAAGCCTTCACACCGAAAAACATCTATTCAAGGCTTTCTTAATATATATCCTACCCCTTTTATTACGGGAAAGATGGATAAAAAGAATGGGAAGGGGTTCAAGCAACCTAAGACATCCAGAAGATGTGAACTTCTTCAACAACGAACGGAACAGTGTTCCTCAGAGTCAGGAGAATCCTCAATTCCTACTACCACCTTCACATATGAAGAACATATGCGAGCCATACGTTATGTGGCACAAAATCCTGGTGTTTTCCAAGCTATGGAGAAAGAGATGAAGGGGAAAGCTTCCGCAGTGGAACCCAATAGGTTCCACCCCAGTAACTCTCACCCACAAGAAGAACACCTGGAGTATTCTCCAACTCGGCCTGATTATCATCCCAGGTGCCAGAATGAATTTATGGCTGATGCTAGACGTTCGGGGAAAAGGAATAGTAGTCAGCAGAAAAGCAGAGTTCTGCTACAGGATAGACGCTCCGTTAAGATTCGGTTGGGAGGCCGAGGAAAAGAAAGGAACTCTTTGCTAGCTTCAAAGGCTCACGTTCTTTCTTACATAAGGAAGAAGGGCCTAGCAATAGAGCCTCAGCCCCTCACAGGACCATTCCACAAGAGGAATCATCAACTGTACTGCCTTTATCACCACGATATTGGGCATGATACAGAAAACTGTAGGCAACTCGGACAGGAGATCGGGCGTCTCATTGATCTCGGCCACTTACAGCAGTTCTATAATCCGAGGTCAAGGCTGCACAACAGACTCAACTCTGACAGGCTTCCTCCGGATGAAAGTTGCCGACCTAAACAGCAACACAGGTCACCAAAAGAAGAAGATTCTGATTCGGATGGGCAAAGATTGCGGGTTTCTTAAAGTATTCGCCTGATCTAAAAGCATAGGCCCACGAAAGAATCAGGCATCATCTTTCAAATATGTATTCAAACTTCTCATGTCTCAAACGTGAAAGGATACAATTTTGTCATTACAAATTTGATATGTTCGAGAGAAGGGTTAATATATTAAGCATTGCTTGATATTATAAGACTTAAACTCTCATCATATCGGTCAAGTTCTTCAACCAGCTCTGCTCGGCTTTTCTGTTCGGCAATATTCTGTTCAGGCCAGCTCGGTCAGACAGTTATTCATCTCGGGTTAGGGGCATAATCATTTTCTTCCTGGCTGGTTCATGTGGAAAGATTCATCCAGACTGGGCGAGAATTTTCTGTGTTTTCCTGACGCTCACTCTACGAGTTGTAACAGAATTGGAGCCGGCAGGATTCACGCTTAGCCAATTTCTGCTCTAAAACTCCTAGAGTGGCCAGGGACACAAGCTTCCCCATCTTGGTGACTTCTTTCTTATGTCTTAGCAGGTCAAAGAAGTGATATGGTATCTTCCCAACCATGGCACAATACATACTAAATGTCCTCTCATGCGGGAGCTCAACTAGGGGAAACCTCCTGAAAATGACAAGTTTCATACTCAGTAGGACAGATTTCGAATTCCAAATCGGTCTTTACCCTCGGCCATTACAAGAAAAATCTTGGGCCATAAAATAAGGGACAGACACTGGAGTTCAGATCAGTCCTACGAAGAGAAACTTGGAAAAATCCAAGAAAAAATCCAGCAAAGCAGATCTTGGAGACCAGATCAGTTTTGCAAAAGCTCAGACTAAAAACGGCTGAGCAGAAAATATAGGGCCGACCCTGGAGACCAAGTCGGACCCGAGAAAACATCAATCAAAGCTTAGAAGAATCCAAAAAAGATTTAGCAGAGCATATCCTGGAGACCAGATCAGCTTTGCAAAAGCTCAGACTAAAAAACGTCTGAGCAAGAAAATATAGGGCCGACCCTGGAGGACCAAGTCGGGCCCATGAAAACATCAATCAAGACTTGGAAGAATCCAAGAAAGATTTAGCGGAGCAGATCCTGGAGACCAGATCAGCTTTGCAAAAGCTCAGACTAAAAACCGCTGAGCAGAAAATATAGGGCTGATCCTGGAGACCAGTCGGACCCAAGAAAACATCAATCAAAACTCGGAAGAATCCAAGAAAGATTTAGCGGAGCAGATGCTGAAGACCAGATCAGCTTTGCAAAAGCTCAGACTAAAAACGCTGAGCAGAAAATATAGGGCCGACCCTGGAGACCAAGTCGGACCCATGAAAACATCAATCAAAACTTGAAAGAATCCAAGAAAGATTTAGAGGAGCAGATCCTGGAGACCAGATCAGCTTGCAAAAGCTCAGACTAAAAAACGGCTGAGCAAAAAATATAGGCCGACCTTGGAGACCAAGTCGGACCCATGGAAACATCAATCAAAACTTGGAAGAATCCAAGAAAGATTTAGCGGAGCAGATCCTGGAGACCATATCAGCTTTGCAAAAAGCTCAGACTAAAAACGGCTTAGCAGAAAATATAGGGGCCGACCCTGGAGACCAAGTCGGACCCATGGAAACATCAATCAAAAACTTGGAAGAATCCAAAAAAAGATTTAGCAGAGCAAATCTTGAGACCAGATTAACTCTGGGAAAGTTCAAATTATTTTTCATACATCTCGGCTCTTTACAAGGAAAACTTGAGGCCAAAAGATTTCACCTCGGCAGAATAACAGGTTTATTCGTATTTTAAAGCCTTGATAACTTAGCTTATTTTCAGTTAAACTGATTAAGATTGCTAAGGCCGACCTATGATCTCGGCAACAATAAGTTTGGAAAGCAAAGACTTAGCACAAAAGCTGAAATGGAAAAGCAGAACAGAAGGAAAAATTGCAAATTGCAAAGGACTTAGAAGATTCATTGATTAGTGCTTTGAAGTACAATGACATCTACTCAGTAAGTAAGATACAAGAAAATCCTAAGTCTAGTCTTCATCTTCTCTCAAGTTAGCCCCGTCTAAAGATGCTGGAACCGAGTGTCAAACTCTTGAGAAGTGGTTGAATTGTATATCTCGGCCAGACGTGGAGTTTCTTTTAGCTCAGGATGCACTTCTGAGCAATGTCAACGGCCTCCTTCCGGCCGACTTCCATGGCTGAGCTCTACAGAAGGATCATGTTCTCCTTAAAGAACTTAGACTTCCTGAATTCAGCAATGGCCTTCACCTCAGCATCAGCCAATTGTTGACGAAGTTGGACCAGCTGTTCTTCAAAGTTGTTGCTCCTCTGCAACAGTTCAGCATTTTCTTTCTTCAGAACTTCAGTCTCGGTCAGAGACTGGGTGGAAGCTAGCTCCAAGTTAGCCACTTTGTGCTCCAACTCATCCACCTTTGAGTTGGAGGTGGTCAACCTCATCTCAGCATCCTCAGCTCTTTGTTGGAGTTGGGATACATCAGCCCGCAGAGAAGAAACTTGTTGGCTCAACTCGGCCTTTCTTGGTTGGCCGCTTCAAGTTCTTGGGTCTTGCCTTGAAGTTCTTCAAAAAATTCTTCACTTCGGGCCAAAGCTTCCAACTCTTGAGCTCGGACCTGCCAAGAAGCAAAGTTAGAAAACTGAATAATGTGATGAAAAGCAAACAAACACTTAGAAAAATTTTGCTTACCAGAGCAATGTTTGAGTGAAGGACGTTCTTCAAGTCCCCCCAATCAGCCGCCCTGAATTTTTGGTGATCCAGGGGCAGAACTGCTACTTTATTCAATTTTTTGGTGATGGCTAGATCCATAGCCGAATCGCCCTCTGAAAACGCAATAAGAATTGGGTCGTGAGATTCAGTCGGCTGAGGTAGGGTCTCCTCAGCTGACTCAGAAGCAACCATCTCCGAAGGCTGAGTGTTGGACCGTGCACCTGCAATAACACCACTAGAGGGGGGGGGGGTTGAATAGTGGTTAGTGGAAATTACACTACTACCCTTTGTTAAAATCCCCTTTGAAAACAGAATCTGAAACCACCTCAGATTCAGAACCCGTTTTTCAAAAATTCACAAATAATTGTACACAACTCCAAAAATTATGAAAATCTCCAGAATTTAACTTCAATGAGTTAACAAGACTCTATCCAAAAATCAGATAAAAATAAGATCTTTTGACCTTTCAAACAAATAAAAAGATTCAGATGGTCAATCTGGACAGAATTGGACAGAATGTTGCTGATTTTGCAAAACGTATTTCTCTTTGAATACTCAACCAAAAAGGTTGATCTTTATATCAAAACACTCCTTAGGATGTGTAGATAAAGTTTCCAAAAGGCCCTGACCTTAAACAATTCTTGAAAAATACAGAATTTAAGTTTTCTCAAAACTGGTCAGATTGCAGCCAGATTGGAGCAGTTATCTTGCAAAGACTGAAAGACTAACTTTCCCTTGCTCAAATCAAGTGATTCTTGTTTCAAATGAAAGATAACAGTCTGAAGTATAACTTCACCAAAAATCACGAATTTTGAAAATGTTTACCTATTTTTTCAAAACGTGAAAAGTTGTGTGAAATCTGTAGTGAAAAGGGCAGAAAACAGAAAAATATAAAGAAGACAAGAACACCAAGAATTTATCCTGGTTCGGTCAATGTGACCTACTCCAGTCCCAAGGAACACCTTTCCTTGGATTTCACTATGGTATGAACCAAATTACAACAAGAACCAAGCTTGATCCTTGGGTTAAACACCAACCCTATTCAAGACTTGGATGAACACCTTTATGCAACTCTTGGTTGCAACACCTCTATCACTTATTGATGTAGCCTTATAGATTTGGCTAATCAATCTTACAAATAAGACACAAGAAGGTGTGTATAGTGTAGCTGTACAACAACTAGAAATGGAACACTTAGCTACACAAAGTATAAACAAAAATATGAGAAGAGAATAGCAAGACAACAATCTTCAATTTTGCTTTCAAGTGTGTGTCTTCTCTTCTTCACCTTGCCTTCTATTTATAGAGTGAATTGATGGCGTATTCTCTCCAACTTTTAGACCATGAGATGGCTGAGAATTTTGAATTAAAGCACCTCCATAATCATCTCCAACAACCTTGTCTCCATTACATTCAAATTTGAAATTTCAAGTTGGTAACTTTTGCCAACTAGCTTGCTTTTGGTTTGTCTTCTTGTCTCCAACTCATAAAATGAGAAAAACATCATCTCCACATGTATAATCACGTTTTGGAGGCTGTGTATATGTATACCAACTCAGATTTTTGAGGAGAAATCAACAAATAATAGTTGACAAGGTTATGTCAACATATAATATCAAAATTCTCATTTCTCCTTGACATATTGTGATGAATCTTGCACCAAGGACACCTTGTAATCTCTGAAAGATGATGATTAAGAACCTCCAATAACATATGTATAAGATTCTTCAAGAGAAATAGAACGTGACATCGAATACCGTCACATATCCCGCTACCGTCGATAAAATCATCAAATGAGAGAATAAAATAGGAAACCACCAAATAATCTTCAAGAATATACTAAATGAACTCCAGAATGAATATAATAAGATACTCAAGAGATTCCTTGAGTAAAAATACCGAAACTGTCTTCGGGGGTAAAATGATTAAAATACCCCTGGTGTGAGAAAACTCCAGAAATGCCCCCGATGGTCAGAAATAATCACAATACCACCTTTATCATGATAACCAAGATAATAATATGCACTTGAAATATTTTTCACCATATGATCTTCCTACAAAACTTAAAATACCAATTTTGCCCTTTTTGGTAAGTTGTAGAAACTTCAAGGCACGTTAGTCTCAAGACAATAATAATCACCAAAAACACATAATAAGCACATAATGAGCATGTATAAATCATGTACAAATTAAAACAACCATTTTATCACATTTTAGAAAATTATTTCTAAAAACTCTAGACATCGATCGATCGAAGTGCCTCAGGTTTATAGATCGATGTCTCACATAAAGGTTCAGGTTTGTCTCTGACCTACATCGATCGATCGAAGTGAGAGTTCGATGTACATTGATCGATCGATGTGTCTCAGGTTTACAGATCGATGTCTCACAGAAAGGTCTTAAACATTTCTGCCTTACATAGATCGATCGATGTGAGAGATCTATGTACATAGATCGATCGATGTGCAACAACCTGAGAGATCGATGTCAACTTGTTCAACTTATTCAACTTTTAATCACATATAACACCATGTGTGACATTTTTAAGTATTCATCACTTAAAATCATGACTTTGAAAATTATCCAAACATATTTCTCAACATTCTCCCCCTTTTGGATGATTTTCAAAATAACCTAACATGATTTTAATGTCACAACTTATAACCAAAAGTTTAACCAAATGTTTAACCAAATGTTTTCAACTATGTTTTCAACTTTTAAATAGTATGCGCTCCCCCTCAACTCATACTCTCCCCCTTAACCTATGCTCCAAAATTTATACCAATAAAAACTTAGCATATGATTCATCGACTAACTAAAACATGACTTACCAACTAAAATCATGTTCTTATTCTATCTCCCCCTTTATTTTGCAAATCATGCAAAAGATAGAACTATACAATGGTATCGTAAGTCATCATTCCTAATTTGGCTCGTAAGTTTTCAAAAGTGGCTTGATTAAGGGGTTTGGTGAAGATGTCAGCGATTTGATGATCAGTTCTTATATGGTTTATCACTATCCTCATTTTGAACATGATCAGAAGAAAGTGTATCGCACCTCAATGTGTTTGGCCTTAGAATGAAGCACCGGATTCCGTGAAAGATTGATTGCACTTGTGCTATCGCAGAAAATTGGAATCTTATTCATTTTAATGCCAAAATCACTAAGTTGCTGTTTAAGCCAAAGTATTTGGGTAGTACATAAACTCAAAGCGATATACTCGGCTTCAGTGGTAGAAAGAGCTACACTAGCTTGCTTTTTAGAAAACCAAGAAATCAAGTTGGTTCCTATGAATTGACAAGTACCGCTAGTGGATTTTCTATCTAATTTGCAACCACCATAATCAGCATCACTATATGCGTGTAATTCCAACTTAGCGTTTCTATCATACCACAGTCCTAAGTGAGGTGTATGCTTAAGATATCTAAAGATCTTTTTAACTGCATTGTAATGTGATACCTTAGGACAAGATTGAAACCTAGCACACATACACACACTAAACATGATATCAGGTCTTGATGCAGTTAAGTATAATAGTGATCCAATCATAGACCTATAGAGTGTGTCATCAAAAGTTTTACCATTTTCATCCTTGTCTAGTTTGGTGCTAACACTCATGGGGGTAGGTGTTGGTTTAATTCTTCAAAGCCAAACTTCTTAATCATATCATTGACATACTTAAGTTGGCTAATGTGAATTCCTTGAGGGGTTTGTTTGATTTGAAGTCCTAAGAAATAATTCAACTCTCCTACCATTGACATTTCAAATTCTGACTTCATACATTCTTCGAAGTCTTTTACTAAGGTAGGGTTTGTTGAACCAAAGATTATATCATCTACATAGATTTGAACTATTAACAAATCATTATCTTTTCGTCTTAGAAATAATGTGTTGTCTATTGTTCCCCTTTGATAATTATTTGCAATAAGAAAGTTCGCAAATCTATCATACCAAGCTCTTGGAGCTTGTTTCAAACCATATAGAGCTTTCTTAAGCTTGTAAACATGGTTAGGATTCTTTGGATCTTCGAATCCAGGGGGTTGTTTGACAAACACCTCTTCTTGAATGTATCCATTCAAGAATGCACTCTTGACATCCATTTGGAAGAGCTTAATATTGCTTAGACTTGCAATCGCAAGTAACAATCTAATTGCTTCTAGTCGTGCAACGGGTGCAAAGGTTTCTTCATAATCTATACCTTCTTGTTGATTATAACCTTGTGCGACTAGTCTAGCTTTATTTCTTGTGATGTTTCCTTGTTCATCCATTTTGTTTCTAAATATCCATTTTGTTCCTATATAGATTTATTTTCAGGTTTAGGCACTAAGTCCCATACATTATTTCGGATAAATTGGTTTAACTCCTCATGCATGGCATCTATCCATGATAAATCGCCTAAGGCTTCCTTAATATTTTTAGGTTCTAAGTGTGATATTAAGATATGCCCTTCAGCTTGACTTATGTTTCTACGTGTTCTAACCCCAACACTTGGATCACCAATGATTAGCTCTTTAGGGTGTTTATGTTTATCTTCTATAAGCCACCAATTCCTAAGTTGACTAGGTTCACCTTCTTCTAGTTCAAATGTTTCATTCGTGTGAACATTTTCATATACAATTGGAACATCCTGTAAGTTAGATAGATTATCTTCCAATTGTAAAATTTCTTGATTTATTTCACCTAAAGGTTCATGCACATCTTGTTCAGGGGAAGTTGGTTCTAGATGATCATGAACAGGCTCAAGTAATATATCATCATCATCAAACATATTTTCAACATTATTCTCTTGTTTCTTTTTATCACTTACATCAAAATATGCATTCTCATTGAATTTCACATGTATAGATTCAATTATTTTTCTAGATGCATGATTATAACACCTATATGCCTTTGAGTTAGTTGAATATCCAACAAATATGCATTCAATAGACTTTTGTTCAAATTTATCTAGATTATCTTTGGTATTAAGTACAAAACATTTACACCCAAATACTCTAAGATAATCTACCTTAGGTTGTCTATTATTCAATAACTCATATGGTGTTTTATTTAATTTCTTTCTAATAGAAAGCCTATTTATTATATAACATGCACAACTAACAGCTTCAGCCCACAAATATCTAGGTACTTTGTTTTCACACAACATAGTTCTAGCTATTTCTTGTAGTGTTCTATTTTTACGTTCAACAACTCCATTGAGTTGTGGTGTTCTTGGTGGTGAGAATTCATGTTTTATTCCATGTAATTCACAAAACTTAATTATATCTTTGTTTTTAAATTCTCCACCTCTATCACTTCTAATTCTTTTAACATTTTCTTCATAAAGATTTTCAAGTTGCTTAATAAGATTTTCGATTACCAATGGAGCATCGTCTTTGTGTGTTAAGAACAATGTCCATGTGTATCGTGAGTAATCATCTACTATGACACACACATAGTAGTGTCCACCTAGACTTCTTGTCCTACTTGGACCAAATAAGTCTAAGTGAAGCAGTTCTAGTACATGACTAGTACTCACTTCATGTTTTGATTTCATTGTCTCTTTTATATGTTTTCCTTTAATACATGTTTCACATAATTGAAAATTATGTAAGTCTAACTTAGGCATTCCTCTAATTAGATTCTTCTTAGATAATCTTTCTATGGTTGAAACTCCTATATGGCCTAGTCGTCTATGCCATAAGTTCACATCTAAGTCATGTGATACTAAACACTTAATCCTAGCATTTAATATGTTATTTAGTGATAGTGTGTAAATGTTACCATCCCTATTTCCTTTTAGTACAATTTCTCCTTTTTCATTTATTATATCACAACAATTAGGAAGAAAAGAGACATGATAACCAGAATCTATAAGTTGCGAAATACTTAATAAATTGTAAGAAAGATTGCTTACTAACAACACATTTCGTATTTGAAATGTGTTAGGGTCCCCAATTGTTCCTTTTCCAATAACCTTGCCTTGGTTGTTGTCACCGAATGTCACCTTTCCTCCATTATCGATTTGTTCCAGTTCGGTGAATAGTTTGGGGTTGCCCGTCATGTGCCTTGAACACCCGCTATCTAAAAACCACTTGGTTTTTAGATTCTTTGACTTTGCCTCCTTCTTGTACTCTTTACAATTTTCCTACAATGGAGACAAAGTTTTAGGTACCCTTTTTGGGTCCTTGAATGTTGTTAGGGGCACTATTCTTGTTTAGATATCCCTTAGGTATCCAAACTTGAATATACCTTCTAGGCACATTTTTAGCATTGTTATAATTTGGAAAATAAGAAGAATTAGCATATACATGATTATTCCACATAAGTGAAGATACATTGTTATACATGTTGTGCCATGGTTGATAATCATTATAGGATGGCCGAATTTTATAATGTGCATAAGGCATGCGATTTGTTTCTTATATGGCGCTATATAAGTGTGTTTGTAGGCATTTCTATAAGACTTATAAGAGTGTTGCCTATATTTAGGTTCATAATAAGTTGTATGCATTTTATTCGGTCTAGTTGCATTTGTATACATGTAGGCATAATTTCTAGATTGTCTAGATGCAAAGTTTGGCCTAGATGTATAGTTATGCGTGTGTGTTTTTATGGGTGCATGCTGCATTTTTATCTTTGAATAAGAAGAAGAAGGAATTTAGTATGTAGAAGAGAGTAGAGAGAGTAGAGAGAGTAGTAGAAGAAGATTTAGCAGACAAGTTTGTTTTTATAACTTTATAAGGTTGTTTCGTAGTTGATGATACAAACTTAGTCTTTTTATCTAATTTTTCATCTTCTTCTTTATATCCCAATCCAGTTTTATCATTTCCATTTTGTGATGATATAAGTGTATAACATATTTGCACCAGATTTAAATTGTTCTATCATTTTTTCTAAGGTAAATTTAGAAGACTTAAGTTGTACTATTTCATTTTCACAACTTTCTAACTTTTTTAACATTTTATTTTCCATTTGTAACTTTTGTTCATCTTTCCTATATGATTCAATTTTATTCTCTAAAGAATCAAGAGTATTAGTAGACTCTTGTTTAAGAGATTCTAGTTGATCAGAGAATTCCAAGTTGGACGTCTTCAACTTGTCATTTTCTTCAACTAGTTTCTTCTTTTCTTTAGAGAGCCTCTTACAGTGAGCATGCATTCTTAAGAATTCTTCATACATTTCATCAAATGTCATGTCACTATCGGAATCACTATCAAGAAGAACATACCTCGTTGGATACGAAGCAGACTTGAGCTTCCTCAGTTTCGGATTCTGAGTCGGATGAGTCGCTCCATGTGCTCGCCTTCATTGCTCGTTTGCCTTTTCTTACATTTGGCTCCTTTGTTTTGGACCATTGAGGCTCCTTGTCTTTGACTTGCTTATTATTGTTATTATTATTTTTCTTTTCCGGACAATCGTAAGAAATGTGTCCTTTTTGACCACATTCATAGCATTTTAATTCTCTATTATTCCACTTGTTATTATTAAAATTATTTTTCTTTGGTTGAGAAGAGGATGAAGAAGACTGTTGTCTATTTCGATTAGGCCGTTTGAAAAACTTTCTAAGTTTTCTAGCTATTAATATTAAATCATCATCTAATTCACTATCACTATTACTTTCATCATTGTTTCTATGAGATGACTCAGATGATTTGAAAGCAACAGACTTACTTGACATCTTTGATAATTCAGATTTTCGTTGATTCAATTTTACCTCGTATACTTTGAGTGATCCTATTAATTCATCCATCTTAGTAATTGACTTTGTTTCTTCGATTGCCGTCACCTTTGGATCCCATTCAGCAGGAAGACTTCGTAACACCTTTTGAACCTTGTCACTGTTCGAAAAGATTTCCTAAAGCTTCAAGCATTGAAATATTAGTAATCTCAAATCCATAGATGTTATGGATTCGTTTGGCAACATTTTGAAAGTCTTAATTCAGTCATAAGCATGTTTATTTTTGACTCTTTAACACCACTAGTACCTTCATGTTTAATACAAGTGATTTCCACATGTCGTGTGCGCTGTGCAATTTGACACAATCCTGCTTCAGAAGTTGTAAGTCCATTCAAAAGTAATTGCATAGCTTTAGCATTCATGGACATTTTCTTTTTATCATCTGATGACCATTCACTTTTACATTTTTCAACTTCTTGAGTACTTCACTAACTTGTTAACTTTCGTTGGAATGTATGGCCATCTTCAACTATAGACCATAAATCGATGTCTATAGCCATTAAGAATAGCCTCATTCTTAGTTTCCAATGAACAAAATTATTGCCATCAAAAAGAGGAGGGCGTTGTGTAGACATACCTTCCAACTCACCTTTGTGAGAAACAATAGCCATAGTATGTACCTTGGATTTGAGACAAGCAGTATATAATGAATCGTGTTTCTTGGCCTTGTATGGTGTTGAATCTTGCTTCTTTTGAGTGGTGTTGGTCTGGCTCTGATACCAAATGTTGGACCGTGCACCTGCAATAAACACCACTAGAGGGGGGGTGAATAGTGGTTAGCGGAAATTACACTACACCCTTTGTTAAAATCCCCTTTGAAAACAGAATCTGAAACCACCTCAGATTCAGAACCCGTTTTTCAAAAATTCACAAATAATTGTACACAACTCCAAAAATTATGAAACTTTCCAGAATTTAACTTCAATGAGTTAACAAGACTCTGTCCAAAAATCAGATAAAAATAAGATCTTTGACCTTCAAACAAATAAAAAGATTCAGATGGTCAATCTGGACAGAATTGGACAGAATGTTGCTGATTTTGCAAAACGTATTTCTCTTTGAATACTCAACCAAAAAGGTTGATCTTTATATCAAAACACTCCTTAGGATGTGTAGATGAAGTTTCCAAAAGGCCCTGACCTTAAACAATTCTTGAAAAATACAGAATTTAAGTTTTCTCAAAACTGGTCAGATTGCAGCCAGATTGGAGCAGTTATCTTGCAAAGACTGAAAGACTAACTTTCCCTTGCTCAAATCAAGTGATTCTTGTTGCAAATGAAAGACTAACAGTCTGAAGTATAACTTCACCAAAAATCACAAATTTTGAAAGTGTTTACCTATTTTTTCAAAACGTGAAAAGTTGTGTGAAATCTGTAGTGAAAAGGGCAGAAAACAGAAAAATGTAAAGAAGACAAGAACACCAAGAATTTATCCTGGTTCGGTCAATGTGACCTACTCCAGTCCCAAGGAACACCTTTCCTTGGATTTCACTATGGTATGAACCAAATTACAACAAGAACCAAGCTTGATCCTTGGGTTAAACACCAACCCTATTCAAGACTTGGATGAACACCTTTATGCAACTCTTGGTTGCAACACCTCTATCACCTATTGATGTAGCCTTATAGATTTGGCTAATCAATCTTACAAATAAGACACAAGAAGGTGTGTATAGTGTAGCTGGACAACAACTAGAAATGGAACACCTTAGCTACACAAAGTATAAACAAAAATATGAGAAGAGAATAGCAAGACAACAATCTTCAATTTTGCTTTCAAGTGTGTGTCTTCTCTTCTTCACCTTGCCTTCTATTTATAGAGTGAATTGATGGCATATTCTCTCCAACTTTTAGACCATGAGATGGCTGAGAATTTTGAATTAAATCACCTCCATAATCATCTCCAACAACCTTGTCTCCATTACATTCAAATTTGAAATTTCAAGTTGGTAACTTTTGCCAACTAGCTTGCTTTTGGTTTGTCTTCTTGTCTCCAACTCATAAAATGAGAAAAACATCATCTCCACATGTATAATCACGTTTTGGAGGCTGTGTATATGTATACCAACTCAGATTTTTGAGGAGAAATCAACAAATAATAGTTGACAAGGTTATGTCAACATATAATATCAAAATTCTCATTTCTCCTTGACATATTGTGATGAATCTTGCACCAAGGACACCTTGTAATCTCTGAAAGATGATGATTAAGAACCTCCAATAACATATGTATAAGATTCTTCAAGAGAAATAGAACGTGACATCGAATACCGTCACATATCCCGCTACCGTCGATAAAATCATCAAATGAGAGAATAAAATAGGAAACCACCAAATAATCTTCAAGAATATACTAAATGAACTCCAGAATGAATATAATAAGATACTCAAGAGATTCCTTGAGTAAAAATACCGAAACTGTCTTCGGGGGTAAAATGATTAAAATACCCCTGGTGTGAGAAAACTCCAGAAATGCCCCCGATGGTCAGAAATAATCACAATACCACCTTTATCATGATAACCAAGATTAATATGCACTTGAAATATTTTTCACCATATGATGTTCCTACAAAACTTAAAATACCAATTTTGCCCTTTTTGGTAAGTTGTAGAAACTTCCAAGGCACGTTAGTCTCAAGACAATAATAATCACCAAAAACACATAATAAGCACATAATGAGCATGTATAAATCATGTACAAATTAAAACAACCATTTTATCACATTTTAGAAAATTATTTCTAAAAACTCTAGACATCGATCGATCGAAGTGCCTCAGGTTTATAGATCGATGTCTCACATAAAGGTTCAGGTTTTGTCTCTGACCTACATCGATCGATCGAAGTGAGAGTTCGATGTACATTGATCGATCGATGTGTCTCAGGTTTACAGATCGATGTCTCACAGAAAGGTCTTAAACATTTCTGCCTTACATAGATCGATCGATGTGAGAGATCTATGTACATAGATCGATCGATGTGCAACAACCTGAGAGATCGATGTCAACTTGTTCAACTTATTCAACTTTTAATCACATATAACACCATGTGTGACATTTTTAAGTATTCATCACTTAAAATCATGACTTTGAAAATTATCCAAACATATTTCTCAACACTGAGATGGTCCTGGATCCCGACTGCTAGAACCTTCGCCCCTTTGTCTTT
>AP025053.1:28129460-28180440 GCA_036186865.1 Eustoma russellianum | reverse complement strand
TAGACTACCTATAATGCCACGATACAAGGTTACCTCGACATGCTTTCCTTTTTCATCCTTGTCAAGCTTTGCACTTGTGCTCATAGGAGTGCTCACCTCTCTTCCTTCACCAAAGTTGTACTTTTTGAGCAAGTCTCTTGTGTATTTGGCTTGGAAAATGTACACACCATCTTTGGTTTGCTTGATTTGTAATCCAAGGAAATAATTTAGCTCGCCCATCATGCTCATCTCGAACTCACCTTGCATAAGACTAGCAAATTGCTCACAAAGACAATTGTTAGTAGCACCAAAAATAATATCATCAACATATACTTGGACAATTAAATGATTCCTACCTTGTTCTTTTATGAACAAAGTAGTGTCAACTTTACCTCTTGAAAAACCATTATTAAGAAGGAAAGTACTTAACCTCTCGTACCAAGCTCTTGGAGCTTGTTTGAGGCCGTAAAGAGCCTTTTTAAGTTTGAAGACATGATGTGGTGAATCATGACATTCAAACCCGAGAGGTTGTGCAACATACACTTCCTCTTGAATAACACCATTCAAGAAAGCGGATTTAACATCCATTTGGTAAAGTGTAAAATCCCTATAACAAGCATATGCTAATAACATTCTAATAGCTTCAAGCCGTGCTACGGGTGCAAATGTCTCATCAAAATCAATACCTTCTTCTTGACGGTATCCTTGAGCAACTAACCTAGCCTTGTTTCTAGTGACATTACCTTGATCATCCATCTTGTTACGAAAAACCCATTTCGTACCAATAATAGGATGATCGTGTGGTTTGGGAACTAACTCCCAAACATCACTTCTTTCAAATTGGTTTAATTCTTCTTGCATAGCCAAGATCCAATTTTCATCAAGAAGTGCATCTTTAATATTTTTAGGCTCTATAAGAGAGACAAATGCATTCTCTCTATATTGCCTTCGTGTGGTGATACCTCTATTTAAATCACCTATGACTAACTCTTGAGGGTGAGAACTTTTGTGCTTAAATGATCTAGGAAGATTGGATACATCACCTCCAACTTCCTTTTGATCATGTTCCGGAAGAGATGAACCTTCATCATTATCATGAACCTCATGTTCCGGAATGTGTGATGCATTTTCTACATTTTGTGAATCAACATGAGTAGAAGAGACATTTTTACTTGACTCACTAAGTTCATTTACACAAGGTGGAGGAGTGCCTTCAAGAGGTTCAACTCTCAAATCAACGAAGATGTTTCCATTTGGAGGATCATCAACGATCTCTCGTTGAGGAACAACCATGGGAACATCCTCAAGAATTTCTTCTTGAGGAGTTACATCTTCATCCTCTTCACAATCCTCATTAAGTTTAGGTTCATCACTAAGTGACTCATTAAACTTAACATGGATTGATTATTCCACCTTTTGACTCCTTTTGTTGAAAACACGAAATGCTTTACTATTTGAGGCATAACCTAAAAAGATACCTTCATCCGCTTTGAGGTCAAGTTTGTCCAAAGTATCTTTGGTATTAAGTATAAAACACTTGCAACCAAAGACTTTGAAATACCCAATGTTGGAAACTTTTCCATTCCAAAGCTCATAGGGTGTTACATTTAGATATGGTCTCAAATAGACACGATTGATCACATGGCAAGCGGCATTAACCGCTTCGGCCCAAAAATACTTGGGCAAACCGAACTCATTCAACATTGCTCTACACATTTCTTGTAGAGTTCTATTCTTTCGTTCGGCCACACCATTTTGTTGAGGAGTTCTAGGTGCCGAAAGGTCATGAGAGTATCCTTTGGATACACAAAACCTTTCGAAATCACCATCGAACTCACCACCGCGATCACTACGGATGGTTTTGATGGTGTCACCCACATGATTTTCCAATCGTTTACTTAGACTTATAAACTCACTACATGCATCACTTTTCTTAGCAAGAAACATCACCTACGTATAACGAGTATAGTCATCTACTACCACGAAGGTATAATGTTTACCACCCAAGCTTCTTGTTCCAACATCCCCATACAAATCCATGTGAAGCAATTGTAGGGGCTTGGAGGTGGAAATATTTGTCTTGGGTTTGAAACTTGTTTTCACAAGTTTCGCCTTTTGACAAGTGTCACACAAGTCATTGTTTTCGAAACTCATTTTTGGAAGGCCTCGGACTTTATCATTTTCGCAAATAAATTTAAATGTTTTGAAACATACATGTCCGAGACGTCTATGCCATAGTTGCGTTAAATCATTCTTAGCAACTAGACAAGACACATTTTGAGAAACCAAATCATTGATGCTAACTTTGTAAATATTTTTGAAACGCAAAGCTTCAAATAAAATTTTTTCTTCCTTTTTCACAACACACTTTGTTTTCAAAAACGTTACCTCATAGTTAGCATCACAAAGTTGACTGACACTTATCAAGTTAAACTTAAGACCTACAACATATAAGACATCACTAAGAGAGAAGGAATCGTTACCCACAATACCATGTCCTTTGATTTGGCCTTTGCTACCGCCAAAGTGGACAACTCCTCCGTCTTGCACAGTGAGTCTATGGAAGAGACGTTTGTCTCCCGTCATATGGTTGGAACACCCACTGTCCACGACCCATTTGACCTTCTTGTCTTCGCTTTCTCCATTGAGTGCTAGGGCCTACAAAAGAACCATATGAAGTTGGTACCATTTTTGTTTTGGGTCCTTGAAGGTTAGTTACCTTCATCTCGCCTTTCGGCACCCACACAAGATTCTTATTATTTTTAGCTCTACATACTCTTTCTACATGACCTTTCCTATTGCAATAAAAACATGTAGGAGTATGCTTGTGTGTTGGTGCATGCTTGTGCGAATGTTTGTGCATTGGCACATGTCGTGTTTCCTTCTTAGGAACCACCTTCTTCGGAATTGAAGAAGGTTTTTGTTTCACAACATGAACCAAATGTTGTGATACCTTTGGTGCATTAGCCTTTTGTTTAGGCATGTGCCTTTGCTTCTTCAAGGAGGTTTTAGACTCCTTGATCACTTGTGCTTGTTCCTTTTTTATTTCCCTTCTTAGATGCATACATGACACTAGGTTTGACTTTCATGCTTGGCCTAGATGCATCTTTGATCTCTACCTTTTTAGCACTTACCCTTGATTCATTTTTCTTATCCTCAAGGGCTTGAGCACATGATTTCATCAAATCATGTTTCTCTTCAAGTGCAATCACATGCATTGTTAAAAATATGTCATGCTCAAGTTGCAATGCAATGTGATTTTCTAACGTGTCATTATACTCATTTATGCATGCTCTAAACTCTTTCTTGACACGTTGATATTTTAAATCAAGGAGATCATTTTCTTGTATTAAATCATCTCGCTCATCAATAACTTTATAATGGGATGAAATGTTGCATACCTCCTTGTCATCGTCGATGGCCATTAGTGCGAAGAATTCCTTGTCAAGATCATCTTCCACCACCCCCGTGAGTGCAAGATCATCTCGATCGCCATTGTCGCTCTCGGACCCGGAAAGAAAACTCTCCCAATGGGCTACTTCCGCTTGCAAGGCCTTCTTCCTTTGGTAGATGGCCTTCTTATCTTTGAGTTGCGGCTCCTTCACCCGACAATCCTTCATGAAGTGACCAAGCTTCCCACATTTGTAGCATTTATTTTCTTGGTCCTTCACCTTGTCCTTGGAGTACCTTTCCTTGACGAATCTCTTGGCTTCGTCACCATTCTTTCTTGCAATGCGTCGGAATCTTTTGACAAGAAGTCCGACTTCATCATCCGAGTCCTCCGACTCAACTACCAATGCCTTTGAAGATTGGCGAATAGGATCATTCTTCTCTTGTGCATCCAAATGAATCTCATAAGTGATGAGATTCCCGTATAACTCGTCCAAGATGATTGTTTCAAGATCCTTGGACTCCTCAATGGCCGTCACTTTCGCGTTCCATTCTCTTCCCAAACTGTTTAGGAAGCAATGGTTTAGATCCTCTTGTTCTATCTTCTTGCCAACCGCTTTGAGAAGGTTGACAAGCTTGGTGAATCTTTGGATGGACTCTTCAATCTTTTCACCTTTGGGGACAGTGAAGTTGTAAAATTGTTTTATCAACTGTCTCCTTTTGGCCTTTCTTACTTGAGATGTTCCTTCGTGGATCATCTCAAGCTTTGTCCAAGCCTCGTGTGCGGATTGGACACCTTGAATCTGAGCTCTCTCATTTGTGGAAAGAGAGCTATTTAAAATAGCAAGAGCTTTGCTATTTATGGCCAACTGAAACTCCTCCTCAGGAGTAGGATCATCAATATCAATGGGAATCATAGATCCTCTTGAGACCTCAACCCATATTCTGTGAGAACAAGAATGCAAGTAGGTTTCCATGTTTGACTTCCACAAGAAGACAAACCAAAAGCAAGCTAATTGGCAAAAGTTGTCAACTTGAAATTTCAAATTTGAAGTTAATGGAGACAAGGTTGTTGGAGATGATTATGGAGGTGTTTTAATTAAAAATTCTCATTTCTCCTTGACATATTATGATGAATCTTGCACCAAGGACACCTTGTAATCTCTGAAAGATGATGATTAAGAACCTCCAATAACATATATATAAGAGTCTTCAAGAGAAAATAGAACGTGACATCGAATACCGTCACATATCCCGCTACCGTCGATAAAATCATCAAATGAGAGAATAAAATAGAAAACCACCAAAAATCTTCAAGAATATACTAAATGAACTCCAGAATGAATATAATAAGATACTCAAGAGATTCCCTGAGTAAAAATACCGAAACTGTCTTCGGGGGTAAAATGACAAAAATGCCCCTAGTGAGATAAAACTCCAGAAATGACCCCGATGGTCAGAATTAAATATAATAACACCTTCTTGATAATAAATAAGATGATAATATCTTCTTGAATCATATTCACCATGTCGAGTACCTACAAAACTCAAAATACCACTTTTGCCCTTTTTGGTAAGTTGTAGAAACTTCGAGGGCATATTAGTCACAAGATATTATCATCATAAAAATCACATAATCACAACATGATAAACATATATAAATCATGTAAAAATAAAAACAACTATTTTATCACATTTTAGAAAAATATTTCTAACAACCCTAGACATCGTGTCATTTTTCTTCACTTATTCAACTCTTTCATTTATAACACCATATGTGACATTTTTAAGTATTCATCACTTAAAATCATGACTTTGAAAATTATCCAAACATATTTCTCAACAAAACATATGACTTCAAGGTAATTAAACAAAATTTAAATCATGTTTTCAGCTGTCTTTATAGAAGAGATACTTTGAACTTGAACCTTTTATGAGTTTACTAAAAAAAGAAATAGAGATGCTATTTGTTGAACACATTGCTTGGTTTATATTTTTCACAAAATCTTAAAGCAATAGATATGATTCAGATAAAAAAAAGTTACAAACGTCGACTTCTATGCATGTTCCAGCAGGCAGATGAAAAAAGTTACAAACGTCGACTTCTACGCATGTTCCAGGCAGGATGATTCGACCCTTGGGGAACAAGAATTTACAAGTTTCTAGTGTATAATTGTTAAAAGAGATGCTATGAACGAAAAATTGTTCTTTTTCATTGATCTTGCCATAGTACAATGATTACAATATATAATACAAGAGTCTCTATCAAAGTCAACTTCACAGATTCTACAAATCTAAGATTGTCAAAGATGTATCTCTAGAAATCTTAGTTTGTCAAAGATGTATCTTTGTCCATATCTTGATTCAAAGATTCTTGGTTAGATTCTTCTTCAACCAAATCTTTCCAACACTCCCCCTCAAGTTGTGTAGTGGAAGTTCCAATACCCAACTTGCGTAAGATTGAGACAAACACTTTACTTGTGACTGCTTTCGTTAAAATATCGACTAACTGATCTTGTGACATGATAAATGGCAATTCAATGACCCCGCTTTCTATGTTCTCTTTAATGAGGTGACGATCAACCTCAATATGTTTAGTCATGTCATGTTGTACTGGATTCTCATAGATGCTAATCGCAGCCTTATTATCACACATTAGTCTCACAGGTAGTAAAATGTTCAACCCGAGTTCTCCCATTAATTTCCTTAGCCATAACACTTCAACTATTCCTTTTGCAATCCCTCGAAATTCAAGCTTCAGCACTTGACAGGACGACTACCTTTTGTTTTTTACTTTTCCATGTGACTAAGTTTCCCCTTATAAATGCAAAGTACCCAGAAGTTGACCGTCGATCATTAGGATTTCCTGCGCAGTCAGCATCCGTGAAGACCTCAATGTTTAGATGTTCATTTTTCCGAAACAGTATCCCTTAACCTGGTGTTCCTTTCAAATACCTAATGATTCGTTTTGCAGCCAACATATGTTCTTCTTGTGGATAGTGCATAAATTGACTTATAACTTCTACTGCATATGCAATATCAGGCCATGTAAGAGAGAAATATATTAGCTTCCCAACCAGCCTTTGATACTGTCCCTGATCTGTTACAGGTTCTCCTGGCACAACTTGTAACTTATGATTTACAAACATTGGTGTTGCATCAGGCTTACAATCCACCATTCATGTTTCTGTGAGTAAATCAAGTACATACTTTTGTTGAGAGATCAGAATACCTTGTGAGGAGCGAGACACTTCAATTCCAAGGAAATATTACAGCATTCCTAGATCCTTCATTTCAAACTCTTCAAACAGTTTTTCTTGAATTCTCGCAATCTCCAGCGCATCGTTTCCAGTGATAATCATGTTGTCAACATAGATAATCAGACATGTGACCAAGTCTCCTTGTCGATGAATAAATAGTGTGTGATCAGCATTACTCTGAGTGTAGTCATTTTTCTTCATTGCTGCTGTAAAACTTTCAAACCATGCTCGAGGACTCTGTTTTAGGCCATATAACGCTCTTTTTAGTTTACCTACTTCTCCCCTTTTAAATTCCTCTGAGTATCCTGGAGGAGGTTTTATGTATACTTCTACTTTCAATTCTCCATGTAATAAAGCGTTTTTTCACATCAAACTGATATAAAGGCCAATCCTTGTTTACTGCTATAGAAAACAATACCCGGATAGTATCGATTTTAGCAATTGGAGAGAATGTCTCAGAATAATCAATACCATAAGTTTGCGTATATCCCTTGGCTACAAGTCGTGCCTTGTACCTTTCAGTGGTCCCATCCGCTTTATACTTAATGGTGAACACCCATCGGCAGCCAACAGTTCTTTTTTCCTTCAGGGAGAATGCATTTTTCCCAAGTCCCATTCTTTAGCAATGCTTGTATTTCAACATTCATAGCTTCTCGCCATTCACCCCTCTTACTAGCTTCTTGTACTGTTTGCAGAATGTCTTCTGAGTACATAGTTGCTAGTAAAGCTCTGCTCTGGGTGATTGGATACCTTGACGTTCTGGACATTCGTTCAGGTGAATATCGTGTCGGTGGAATCCCTCTGTTACTTCTTGGTGGCAGATGGTGTACTTGTACCTGTGTCTCAATAGGATCATGGCTATAATCTATGGCATGAATTTAGAAGATGGAACACTTACCTCATGCAGGACATCGTCCGAAGTAGATGTCTCGGGAATAGGTACTGAGCCTTCAGCCTCTACGTCGTTAACTATAGTCGGGTCAGTGGCGCCATCTGCTTGCTCGTATTGGACAGTCTCTGAACAACCAAAACTGTTTAACCACTCAAAGGTCATAGGCTCACTAACATTCTCCCCCTGAGACTGGACCGGAGAGGAAAAACAGTATTTAGACTCAAGAAAGATGCAATCCATAGTGATATAAAGACGGCGTGTAGAGGGATTATAGCATCTATAGCCTTTTTGGTGATTAGCATAACCAAGAAATTCGCATTTTTCCGCACACGAATCAAGTTTGGATCGATCAGTTTTCTGGATATGAACATAAACAGTACACTCAAAGATGCGGGGTGGTGATGTCAATACTGGTGGAATCATAGCCTGGGTAGAGAGTATCTGGAGTGGGGTTTTATGACCCAGAGCCTTTGTTGGTAGACGGTTGAGAAGATAAACTGCTGTGCCAACAGCATCGGGCCAGAGGTATTTGGGTGTATTAGATTCAAGTAGCATAGCACGGGTCATTTCGAGGATAATACAGTTTTTCCTTTCAGCAACCCCGTTTTGTTGTGGAGTATAGGGACATGACGTTTGATGTATGAGCCCATGTTTTTGAAAGAAGGTTTTTAGTGGTAGGTATTCAGTGCCATTATCCGAGCGAAGAATCTGGATGTTGGTTTGATATTGTGTCTTGACCAACTGGAAAAAGTGCACAAATTTTTCGGGTACCTCAAACTTATGTTTTAGAAAGTAGACCCATGTCATTCTGGAAAAATCATCTATAAATAGGAGAAAATACTAAAAATGATGATGATTAGATACATTCGCTGGCCCCTATACATCTGAGTGTACTAACGAGAACATTTTTGTAACTCTAGTATTATTGGATTGAAACGTGGCTCGATGAGTTTTTGCCTGGATACATGTTTCACACTGTAACAGTGTAGGATGATGAAGAAACAAGCTGGGAAATAATAATTTTAAGTAACTAAAAGAAGGGTGACCTAGGCGGCGGTGCCACAACCACAGTTGTCGAGTGACTGTCCCTTGAGCAAGCATAGACCGACCCTGGTGAGCAACTTCGTCAACATAGTATAAGCCTCTGTGCTCAGTGCCACACCCAATGATCTCCTTCGTACGAATATCCTGCAAAAGGCAGAAATGTGGATATATTAGTACTGCATAATTTAGTTCTTGAGTGATATGACTAAGCGATAAGAGTTTCTGTGATAATGCAGGTACATATAAACAATTTTTGAGAAATATGTTAGGAGATAGTCGGACAACTCCTCCTCCCTGGACAGGAATGAGGTCCCCACTAGCAGTTTCAATGTGGGTCTTAGAGGGGGTGGAAACAGAGACAAAACCATCAAGGTTATTTGTCATTGTATCGGTCGCCCCACAGCCGAATATCCAGCGAGTATTGGGGTAAACAGAATTTTGGGTTAATGTGTGGGCTGTATTGGCGCTGCTAGGTAATAAAGGAGGGCAGTTGGGCAATTTGGGAGAGTTGGGGGCTGTTTTATTGACATAAAGAAGCTGAGGGACTGAATTGACGGTTTTTGCCAATGCATGGCCTGCGGTTTGAGCTTCAAAATAATTAGGGGATTTGTATGTAATTAGTGGGGGGTATAAATTTGAAGGAGGATTGGAAATTTTTCCAACCCTACCTGTGTCCGCCGTTGCTTCTTCCAAGCTCCTTCTGGAGCCTTCGGTTGATGCGTCCTTCTCTCCCATTTTGGAGACTTCCTCCATTAATGACTCTCTGGTTTCTTTCTTTGCTCTCATTTTGGAGACTTCCTCCATGAATGTTTTTCTTGTCTGTTCCACGGTTGCTTCCACCTCTTCATTCACTGGGCCGCTGTTTTCCTTACTGTCGGCTAAGCCTGTGCCGGTGACCATTTGGATGCCCACGGCTGCTGCCCCTCTTCCAACCACTGTTCCTCCTGATGGGTTTTTGGTATTCCACCAATCTGGAAAACCTACCAGGTAGAAACAACTTTCCTTGGTATGTTTCCTTTTTCCACAGTGGGAGCACTTTAGGTTGGATTTATCCTCCCCTTGGCGTGATGAGGTCTCTTGTACAAAAAAGTATAAGGTAAGACTTGTAGGGGAGAAACAACAAGTAGGATACAACACCTACAAGGATCAACTTCAAGACAACCAACCAAAATGCTCAACCAATCCACCACAATTGATTCATCAAGCAAATATCAATCACTCACAAAAACCTCAAGCAAATTATCCAAGATAAAGCTTCAAACAACACAAGAGATTTATACGTGGAAAAACCCCTTCAATGTGAAGGATAAAAAAACCACGGGACTTGTAAGGAGTCCACCCTTCTTCTTCTCTTATTATGAAATTGAGGGTAAAAACACACAAATCAGTCTACAAGGATGTTACAGCCCACCAACAACAACATACATAAGAGCCAACAATTGAGAAGAACAAAAATGCAGAAATTTCACCAAAAACCGCAGCTGACACCAGCAGCGATTAAAAACGATCCAGAGCACGGATTGAAATTTTGAACGGTCAGAATGTAGCCCTATGTGTTCCGAAGAAGCTGTCCAAATTTCAGCAAAATCCAACGGTTGGATCTCCGGCGATCGTCAAAGTAGCGGAGGCTGCCCAGAAAATCTGCACCTGCGCGAAAACTGCCTCTCTCCCTCTTTTCTGTTTTTCTTCTCACCCTCAGATGTTCTACAGTACCATCCAGCCTCCAAAAGACACATTTTCAAGAGTTGCTCAAACCATTTGGGCAAGACTGTGTACATCAGATCGCGAAGCGATCCGGTCCTTCTCCGGGTCCTGCGTAAACGCGGAGTCTAATGCAACGAGAAGTTTTTTTTGTTTTGTTTTTCTAGCTCTAAATCCACCCCCAGTTACTTCATTCATCTAGGAGATTTTCCTTTGTGTCCTTGCACTGTTGCACAATCCAAACAAAGGTAAACATCTGCTAGAAGAAACAACTGGACCAGGAATATATGTAATGCAGTTATCTCTTGGTCAAGTACATGATCAATCATTCCCAGATCATTTTTCCTAGGGTGCTTCGTATACTTGAGCCTTAATTCTTTCGGATGAACCCAGAAAACATGGCTATTTATATAATATTGACGCGTGTCATGGGCATTAGAATGAAAATTAGTATTCGAGATTTATCTAACCGTTGAGGAATGAGCAATAGTCGAAGCAGCATTGAACAAATGGATGAACAAATCATTGTTATATAACAACTTTATATTTTTCCATAAAAGTTGTATTCTCGTATAAAACGAATACCTATTGAATATTTTATAAATAATAAATTGAAAATTTATTGTACAAATCTTTTTCGTGCAGATACTTTAAAGCTCCTGATACCAAAGATGTCTTAACACACCTATACTAAGAACCATATCATCGCCAAAAATGCTTGTGAATGAAATTCTTCAGGTGTATGTAAACTCTTATACGAGTCTATATCATGCTGTACCCATGAACCTTCTCGAGCCCTTTCCTTTTCATGACTGACCTTACCATGGTGGACTTACTCCACTCTTCTCCTTCTGCATACAAGTCAGAGAGTAGAGTGTAGTATCCACTATCATCTGTACAAATGTCTACAAGACTTTCTTGGATTTTCTCAATGACATCCATCCTCTGGTGGATTCTACACCCATTAATGAGTGCACTCCAGATGCTGGCATCTGCAGGAACCGGCATGGATTTGATGACTTCATATGCCCCATCTATGTCACCGGATCGACTCATAAGATCTACTAGGCATCCATAATGTTCAGAACAGGGTTCAACCCCAAATATTCTGGTCATTGAGTTGAAGAAATATTTCCCTTTTTCTAAATACCCAGCATGACTGCAAGATGACAAAATGTTCATGCAAGTTACTTCATTTGGTCTTGTTCCAGATTTTACCATTTTAAAGAAATTCACTATTGCAGCATCAACATGACCGTGCATCCCATAAGCGCCTATCATGGCTGTCCATGACACCACATTTTTCTCCGGGATGCTAATAAAGACCTTTCTGGCCATTTGCAGGTCTCCACATTTAGCATACATGTCTATTAGTGCTGTATCAACATATATATCCTTGACACCGCAGGTAATTATTTTATTATGAACCCATTTTCCCTTTTCTATACGTCCAAGATTTGAGCAGGCTTGAATAGTGCTCAAGAAGGACACTTCGTCCATTTCAGAAGAACTCAAGTACATTTCTTGAAATAGAGCGAAGGCTTTTTCAGAGTCCCCATTTTGGGAAAATCCACATAGCATATTATTCCATTCTACCACACCTTTTTGGTGGGTGTTGCGAAATAACATATATGCCGACTCCTGCATTCCGCATCTACAGTACATTCCAATTAGTGAATTCTGGAGATACCCGTTGGAAAATCCTGTCTTAAGAACTTGACCATGTATCTGACAACCCATTTGAGAAAAACCATTGTCTCCACAGGCCACTAAGACACTAGCAAGAGTGTAAGAATCCAAAAGAACTCCTTGCACAAGCATTTGCTTAAAGAGCTTGAGAGCCTTATCGCTCATCCCTTCACGAGCATAGCCTGATATCAGCATATTCCAAGATATTGCACGAGGGTCTCGAGTTTTATCCAAAACTTTTTGACCATCTTTTAACCTTCCACAATTAGCATACAGGTCTACTAATGCTGGTCCCAGAATATCACTCTCAACGTCAAGGGCAGCCCTAATTACAAAACCATGGATAGACTTTCCTTCTTTTAGCCAACCTAACCGTGCACATGAAGATACAATGCACATTGCTGTAATAGCATTAGGTTCTACATCAGATCCCTGCATCTGTATGAATGTTTCCAAGGCCTCCTGATGATAATCATTTTGATGATAACATGAAATAATGGCAGTCCATAAAGAAGTACTTTTATCAACAGTCTGGGCAAAAAGCCTCTCTGAGCTATCCAAATCGCCACATTTCCCATACATAGAAACAAGTGAAGTATCCAAAGCCCCTTTACTATGAATATTCCTTCTCACCACGAAGCAATGCACAGACTTAGCCAGCTGAGATAACCCCAACTCTGCACAAGCCTCAGCCGCACTAAGCACAGTAATTGAATCAATATCAACGCCTTCAACCTCCATCTCTGACAGCAAACATAAACCTTCTGTTGGGTATCCGTGCTGCACATAGCTAGATATAATCGAACTCCATGAAACAACATCTCTCATTGGCATAGCGTCAAATACCTTCCTTGCATTATCCAAGCATCCCATTTCATCATACATATTCAACAATGAGGTGTCAATAACAGAATCACCCTCATACCCACATCTAATAATCCTTCCATGCACCTTCTCACCAAAACCCAAATCGCCAATTCCAGAACAAGCCCTTAAAACAGAAGGAAAAAGGAAGCTACTCAACTGGGCAATCCCCAAAAGCAGTCTTTGAAACAGAAAGATCGCTTCTTGATGGAAGCCATTCCAAACATGGCATTTTACAATTACACCCCACATGAAAGAATCAGGATTTGGGAACTTTTCAAAGACCAATCTTGATGATTGAATGGAGCCTATCTGGGCATAGGATTCTATGAGCTTGGTAGATGCTTGAGCATCGTTTTGGAGACCACTAATTGTGATATGGGCATGTAATTGAGCAAGTTTTCTGAAAGTTAGGCAGGGTCTAAATAGTGGCATGTAACGAGTCATAATTACAGGTTCTAAGTTGAAGTTCTTCAATCGTTCAAGAAATACCAAATGTTTGTTCTGTGTTTTATATATTGGATGGTTGAATTTTCAGTATGCATGATCATGGTATACTGAATAAAGAAGTTCTAAATCACAAAAAGAATTTGGTGGCTTTGTAGTTTGTATAGTTCTACGCTATACGCCTTCAACCTGTTTCCAACTTTGAATTCACATAATTTCCCTCTATTCGCTCCTTAATTTAAAACTATATAGTTTTACTTAAAAGAAGAAAAAGCATATACTCCGTGGTGCAGCACGTTAGGTGAATTCAAATCATCTATCTATATTTCTTCATTATTCAAAGCATGAACCTTTTTCTTTGGCGTTTATGTTGGGATGTGTTGCCCACAACACATTTCCTTCTAGCACGAAGACTAGTGCCGGATGGCACGTGCCCTTTGTGCAGTCACTCAGGAGGTCGGATTCCTTGACCGCCAAACACCTCACCCCCACGCGACCGCCCGACACGTGGCAGCAGGGGGTGGTGAGGCTGACCTGCATCCAGTCTCACCACCTCTGCTGGCACATGGTAGCAGGTCCTTTGTTACCGCCCCCAAGGAGGGTCAAGCGATCCGAATCGGTCACTCAGGGTTGGTCAATTACATGCCTTCCGTGATTACATCTGGCCAAGAAAGATTTGGAAAAGATTGCTTGCACCAGCTACACAACACATATTCTGGGAGATCCCTACTTATGCTAGTGGGTTGACATGAATTTATCGCAGGACTTTGGGATAGTTGGTTGTTATATATCTTTCCGGAGACAACATATGGCATTTGGTGGTGGCATAACCGGTATCTTCATGGAGCAGTAGACGAGTAGATATCTCTCGGTGTTTATATCCAACAGGCTGTACAGAAAGTTAAAGAGTTACAGTTAGCTTTTGATATTGATCACTTGTATAATTAGTTGCAGTTCTCGTTTTGTATTTGTTCATTTGTTGTAAATATTTTTTGATATCCAATAAAACGATCCTTTCCGTGGAAAAATTAAGTAGTTAAAAAAATACATTGAAAGGTGTAATATGTACAAAATCTATACGCCACGCCTCTTAATATGGGTTGGAATAGCCTGACCCCCCTTTAAGGGGGTATTAAAAGACCATGTGACACGTGGCACACAGAGGGAGTGGTGAAGCTGGGTGGGGGTCACCTGCACCCAGCCTCACCACCTTCCTGTGTGCCACGTGGCAAGCGGTCTGAATGGGAGTGAGGGGCTGGGGGTTAGGGGATCTCGATCCTCCAAATATATGTTTCTAAAACAAACTACGTTGTTTTGAATTGAGGAAGGATCGCGAAAGGGGAAAAGTTAGGGAGATGGTTAGGTGACTTAGGTCCCTTAAGCATGAGAGATGGTGTGTTAAACAGAATTTTGTTATTTTCCCAAAATGAAACAAAAAAATCTATTAACTAAACCAATAATTTGATGTAATACACATGTTTATGAAAGGCTTAGTTTGGAAAACATCATCTAAGATTTAATTGTCAAAATATTTTAACATACATTTATAAAAAAAAATTCAATCTTACATGATTTTATAAATGTTAGAAAATTTGGTGGTAGAAGAAATAGAATATAATAAATCATTGATGAAACCATAACATAAAGTAGAAATCCAAAGAAAATGGAAGATAACATGAAAGAAGTAACTTTCAAGTTTTTTCAAATTTTCTCTGTATAAGTAGAAGAAAATCGGAAAGGATTACAATGATATCATAATGAAACATGTAATAAATATAACAAAAAAGAAGAAAAAATATACGAGATGTAATGAAAATTAATGTCTTTAAAATAGAGTTGCCTTCGCTATTGAGCAAGAAAGAGTACACGGCAAATGGCTTTTAGATTATAATGACTTCTTCTTTTTTATTTGCTCTACGAAAAGGAGATTACACTTGCCTAGTTGAAGTGTTTAATATCAAAAGAAAGGAAGAGGGAAAAGACAAGGAAAAAATTATGCAGATTTTCTCAATTATATCAAAATAAACAATCTTTATGTATTTCTAACACATGGGTATGGTTGCGTACATTCGACCTCTTATACCCCGTTACAAGCGGGAGCCTCTATGGTAATGGGGTAATGTTGTTGTTCTATACTACGTCTAATCGGGTTCAGATCCGAGGAAGCTAAATGTGAGGCCTCCAATTACGCACCGCTACGTGTACAAAACAGTTTTTTTTAAAAAAAGTACATCACCCCCTTCTTTAAAAAAACTGTTTTTTAAAAAAGTGCAGCACCACCTTCTTTAAAAAACTTTTTTTGTATACGTGGCGGCGCATGATTGGATAACCCAAATTAACCTACATCCTAAGCATCAAATTTCAGCAGCCACCCTCCCCACAACCTAATTTGGCCGCCAGCTAGTGGAAGAGTAAGAGGCCGAATTCCATCTGATTTCAACCACGATTGTTTTACAGTATAGTGTAATCAAGATTGAGACAAATACCCTTGCTATATTATGATTGCAGTTGTAATTATGTATCGATGTGTCTATATATATAAAGATGGAATAATCTTGGTGGTTTTGTTCATGTTGGCCGTCGGGTATGGGGGTAGTGCCGCTGCCTAGGGTAGCGGCCATGATGCATGTCTATATGTATATATTTGATGCATGATTCGGTGATGTTTATGCACGTAAAGTATGTGACGGCATACATGTTATTTGGAATTTATTTTGGTGCAATTTATATGCTATGGCCGAATTTAATAGGGTTGGTCAGTGAGGGTTTGAAATGAACCAATGATGACGGAAAATCGTGTGTTGAATTGTAAGAATGTCGGATTTATTGGAATTATGGTTTTTGTCACTGAAAGAGGGGAAAATCATTTTCGAAAAACGGGAATTTTCGTGATTTGAGGGCATAATATGGTAGGAAATGAGGAGAGGAGAATTTTGGTAGTCGGAAATCGTGTAAGCCACACGCACTGGCTAAAGGCGGCGTGTGGTTGCGGTTCAGGCCGCGCGTCTGGGCGCGTGGGAGGTCGGATCGCCGCAATTTTCGCATCAGTATGTTAAGCATGAACAGTACTAGGTCTGTATAGGGTTAGATGTGAGAAAAAGTGAGCGGTTCAAAAGGAAGTGTGGAGAAGATAAGAGAAGAAAAAGGTATTTTCTCCCATTGGAGGGAGAAGACGACGGCTTGGGGGAGGGGAAAAGATGGTTTAGGTTTTAGATTTAGGGGTGTAGGGGTAATGATAATGTTTAGAAGGATATTTTTTTTCCTAGGGTTGGATATTTTTTCCCCTTTGTAAGAGGTTTCTAGAATATGGCCTTCGGTTTGGGCTTTTTAGGTTGAGGGCTTTTGGGTTGTAAAACTTAAGAGGTTTGGATATTAAGAGAGAGGGGTGGCCGGCCCTTTAAGGGTTTGGGTTGGAAAATTACTATTTTCAAATCTCATTCCACTTAGTTATATTTTAGATTAATTACCTATAGTTTAATTTATATACTAAGATGTGTTACTTAATAGTTTAAGTTATTAATATTATAACTTCCGATGAGTCAAAATACACTCGTTGTAAAATGTACGACCTAGCTCGGGAGTGAGCTGCAACAATCTTCCCCCTTACAATAAGTTTCGTCCTCGAAACTTGTAATTTTGGGTCGTAATAAACTGTTTAACATTACTTTTCTGATTCCACTCCTATCATATGTCCCGAACATTTTCCGATGTACTGGATTAGGGTTCGAACATGTCTTTCTAGAATCATAACATACGGCTTCCATCTGGAATTTAGGGTTTAGGCCGAGAGATTAGTGTGCGGGAGAGAGAAATTAAGGTTTTGGTGGAGGAAAGGGAGGCTGGGCCGAGGGAGCTGAGGGGGTGGGGTACTGGGCAGAGGGGGCAGTAGGGGCATGACGTTAGGGGTTAGGGGTAGGTTGAGTTGGTTAGGGGGTTGGGGGCAGAGAGCAAAGTGGGTCGAGAATGATACACGTAAGTATATGCGCGTATATGCACATGTATGGACGCAGACATATACATGGTATACTTATACGTGGGAGATAATTGAATAAAGTATCGAAATGGTTAATTGTAATTGAAATGGAAATCGAGGTAATGATCGGAAAATCATATCGATATCCAAAAATTGCTTTTGAAATTGCATATTTTGAAAGTAACCTTTACAAAGAAAATATATTGCTAAGATGGGTTGGTTCCGAATAAACGAGCCGTCCAAACACATATGACTATGATATGGATAGGCCGCTTGGACGCATATGACCGCCAATTGGGCCGTCCAGTCACATATGACTATGAGGAGATAGGTCGCCTGGACACATATAACCATTGGAGAACCAAGTTCGTAAATCTTTCAATATAAGTCACTTATAAGGTAAGAGCCATGACCATTGCATTGCATCAGTGAGAAAATAGATATTGGATATGGATATCGGAAAGGGGTATCGGATATGGATATCAGGAATCGAAATTGGAAATGAAATTGAAAATGAAAACCAAAATCGTTATCATACCGTTGCATTCACTGTTTTAAAAATTGCATCACGGGTTTTTGATTATACTAACACTTGTGTGCGATGACTAAGTTGCGTGTGCTATAGTTGCTTGATTGGTCAGAAGGGCAAAAAGGTAAACTTTATTTGCAAAGAGAATCATGCTATTTTCTATTTCGTTATTTATTTACTTTATTTACACTTGCTTCTCCGTGTATGATTCTATGGTAAATATAGACAGATTACTTGCTAGGCGACGTGTCGCTCATACTACACTTTTACATATATTTGGCGACACACAGGTTTGTGCGTTATTACACACGAGAATGATCAGGAGTGGAGGTTTCGGAATTGAGGATATTCTGATGAAGTTTCGAGAAATTAGTTGAGACATAGTTTATGGATTGACCTTATGTATTTTTGAGGGTTAGTATTTAGAGTCTACTTTTGACATTTGTATCGAGCTAAATTTACCTAGATATTAATATTAATGATAATGATTATATCGAGGTTTCTATTTCTATGACTTACCGCTGTCATCAATTTACGTTACTATTTTGATGCGTAATTAATCATATCGATGCCTTGTATTTTTCTTAGTGAAATACGACGGGTGAATCGTTTCGAATACTATGATTCGGAAGGGATCGCTACAAGAACTGCTAGAGTTTCATGACTAATAACATGAAGATTTACCAGTACAAAGAAAGACACAAATGCGTAAAGATTATTAGAGCATATGAGATTCCATTCGAGGAATCAGAACTAGGGCTGTAAACGAGCCGAACGAGCTGAGCATTGCGTTGTTCAAACTCGATTCATTTAACTTAGCGAACGAACTGAGCTTGTTTGTTTATTTAAATAAACATATTTAATTGTTCAAGCTTGGTTCGTTTAACTCACGAACAACATTAACGAGCCGAACACCTTAAATGAACGGTGCCACTTACCAAGTTCGAATAGAAAAAAGGTGTTCAAGCTCTGTTCATTAACCTTTTATCTGACCCGAGCTCGAGCCAAACGAGCTGAACAACCGAACGGCTTGGTTTATTTACCGCTCTAATCAGAATACACTTAAAAGGGTGAAAATTTGTAAGAAAGCAAAGGCTTAATCCAGTAAATTAAAAACGGGTCCAGATCTGGAAAGGCTAAATGTAAAAAAAATGAAAACTCCAATCACACATTGCGACGTGTAAAAAAGCAGTTTCCCGAACACACGATGCTGAATTAAGAAAAATCTTGTTTCAGTTCTTCAACTGGCATGGACTTAAAATTAAACTCTCTTTCTCCTATCACATTGGCTTTCCGTATCCCTCTTAATCTATGTGTTCTCGATCCATAACATGCATCGAACATCGATTTTCAACTAGGGTGGTAAACGAACCGAACGAGCTGAACATTGCATTGTTTAAGCTTGGTTCATTTAATTTAGCGAACGAGCCGAGCTTGTTTGTTTATTTAAACAAACATATTTAATTGTTCAAGCTTGGTCTGTTTAACTCACGAACAACATTAACGAACCGAACACCTTAAACGAACGGTGTCATTTACCGAGTTCGAACAGAAAAATGTGTTCAAGCTCTGTTCATTAACCTTTTATCCGAGTCGAGCTCGACCTCAAGCTCGAGCCAAACGAGCCGAACAACCGAACGACTTGGTTCATTTACCGCCCTATTTTCAACCATGATTTTCATAATTACTCTTCTGTTTTCTTCTTTTGACATAAAATACCATCTTACTCTTCTACTATACAAACTAGCGTGCCAATAAATTTTATTCAAAATATATATTGATGTAAATCAGGAGCATTGTGAATTATGCAAATCAGGAGCACACCAACCTCCTAGGTTGGGCGAGAAATTACCTATAATTTCTCCAATCTATGAGAAGATTACGCTAATCAAATATACAATAATAATTACAAGGATTTAATCTAACTAATCAAATATTTAGTCTAGCTAATCAAATATCTCCAAGATATACAGAATATTACAATATCTTAACATGATGACACGGTCTTTTGTAATTCGAAACAACCAAAAACAATTCTAGGAGGGTGCTAACTAAGAGATCGTGTCCTCCCTACCTGAAGCATTGAAGAGAGATATCATTCTTTTCCCATTGAAAGATCCAAGTCCAGGCCATGAACAAAAATGGGACTGCAGACATTAGTCACTCCTTGTATTTGATTTGCAAACAATTATTTTCAATTATTTCAACCCTCTCAAGATACCGCCTCCCAAAAGGAACATCACGTTAAAAATACAAAAATTCATCGACAGAAAAGTACGAAAGATAGTCAAGGAACGATCGGAAAGGATATTTCTTGATATGACACAATGCCCAGCCAGAGCAATTATACACAGAATCTGAAGCACCGGCATTACAAGATATTTCAGAAGAGTGCGGTGTTGTTGCCTGTAAGGTGATAGAAGATTATATCAACATGAAGCAACTTAAAAAACAGGAAATGAATATGATTGGCTGTTTGAAGTCTTCTCAATATATAATACTTGTAAATTTTCTTGGAGAAATTATGTTGTTGGTCTTTTATTTACTCAATTATGTCCTATACAAAGGAATTATTTAGGTTGGTCCTGAAAACAATGAGATTGACCTACCCCGAATACTCACCTTATACCAACAAGGGGCGAGATAGGTTTTCATTGATAGCCTCAAAAGTATGAGATCATCCCCAACACAGGGTATATGAAATAGGTTTTCCAATTCAACCTAGTAGGTCTTAGCGTCTGTCTCAACAAGATATATGGGAGAGGCTTCCCATATGACCTCGGTAGGTCTGAGTGCAATCCCCGATAAGGGGATCAAGTAAAATAGTTTCGCTCGTTTAAGAAGCTATAATGTTATCGAATAAAACTCGAATATGTTTTTAAAATCAACATATTAAACGAACCAAGTCAAACTGTTTATTAACCTAAATAAGCCCATTCTCGAAAATCTATTATTCGGCTTGGTTTGGCTTGTTAATAGTCCTATTCACATTGGAACAAGTCTTTTTTTTGGGCAAAATGCAAATTTATATTAATACCCAGATCAAAACATCCACAGGATGTAACCCATACAAAAGCTCCAACACAACAAAAAGTCCAAACCAATTGAGCCAACAGACGGACTCAATGAGGTGGAAGTAACTGTGGGTACAATCTATACATCACCTTGAGCACATGAGTGCGTATTCTATGAATGACATCCCGCGAATCAAAAGTATGTCCATCAAAAACAAATCTATTTCTAGCCTGCCATATATAATATACCATAGCAGCAAGTGCAATCTTAGCTGCCTTTGATCGAAATGCTTTGCCTCTCAAGTGTCGTTTTCCCCATATGTAGAACCGTTCCAGACCGCTGAATCTTTCCGGGATGCCAATCCAATTTGTAATATCTCTCCAAACTAGACCCGCCACTGAGCAACAAAAAATGATGTGCTTCACATTCTCGGTTTCAGAGTCGCATAGGGAGCAACAGTCATCATCAAGGAATGGAAGGTTAGATTTTGTTGCCAAACTTCCAATAGTTGCTAGCCATAAAAGAAAGGAGTGTTTGGGAGTGCTTGCACTGTCCCAAACAAATCGATGCCAAGAAGTCACAATCCCCTTGTTTCTGAAGAAATTATAGGCCAGCTTTGGCCTGAATTTGTCATTTGTAGTCCAACCATTGAGAATTGAAATGGCCTCATTAGACGATCCAGCAACATGATTGATAGCATCTCTAATCTCCAAAAACTTTTTAATAATGGTGAGTCTTCTTTGTGTTTATTCTTGTGCCATAGATTCTCCAATTTGTAGCGATTGTGAATCCAACGTACCCATAGAGAATCTTTTTTGTGATGGATATCCCATAAGTACTTGGAAAGTAAGGCAAAATTCCACGCTTTTAATTGTATAATGCCAAGTCCTCCTTCCTCTTTTGGTAGACAACAATTCTTCCATGCTACCAAGGCTTTCTTATTGTTTAAGCCTTTATTTCCCCAAAGGAAATGAAGGCAAATTTGCCCTATCTTCATTTTCACATTTGATGGCAGTGGTAAGGCATTCAACCAAAAGCAAGACACACCTTGAAGAACGGATTTAATAAGTTCAAGTCGGCCCGCATATGAAAGTGATGCAGAGTTCCATGAGTTCACCTTATCCATAAGCTTACGCGTGAAAGCCAAGTAGTGGGTAGCTTGAAGCTTGGAACCTGCAATTGGAATACCAAGGTATTTAAATGGTAAGGAACCAAGCGGAAGTGAAGTGAGCTGCTCAAACTCAATCCCATCTTGACCAAGTCCTGCATAAAACAAGTGAGACTTAGAAAGGTTCGCTTTTAGCCCCGTACATTCTCCAAATTCATTTATTGTATTCATTAGAAATTGCACCGGAATTTTATCTCCCCGAGAGAATAAAATCAAATCATCCGCAAAGCACAAGTGAGTAATCTTTTGCTCAGTGCATTTCGGGTGAAGATTGAAGTCCAAAGAATCGCTCAATTCTCTCAACAATCTTGAAAGATATTCCATTCCAATAATGAATAAGAAAGGTGAAAGGGGATCACATTGCCTTAAGCCTCTCTTACCATTGAAGAAACCATGAGGAACTCCATTAATAATAATGGAGTAGGACGTTGAAGTAATGCATTCCATTATCCATGCAATAAACTTCACGGGAAATCCATGTCCATGAAGCATATTCTCCAAGAATTCCCAACTGATGGAGTCAAACGCTTTCTTTATATCCACTTTTAACATGCATTTTGGGGAAGTGTGTTTGCGGCCATAATCCCTTATAAGCTCTTGAACCAAGAATATATTCTCCATCATAAACCTTACTTTAAGAAAACCGGATTGCGCTTTGTCAATGACCTCACCCAAAATCGGAACCAATCTTGTAGCAAGAACCTTGGAAATTGTTTTATAGATCACGTTACAACAAGTGATGGGCCTATAATCTTCCACTCTTGTAACGTTGTTTGTCTTGGGTGTAAGAGCAATGTTACCATGATTAACTTGTTTAAGGAGACGTCCGTTTGTAAAGAATTCCATACAAGCATCCATGAAATCATTTCCTACCACATCCCAAGCTTTTATAAAGAAAAACGATGAATATCCATCCGGCCCGGGAGATTTGTCTTTCCCAATACAATTTAATGCATCCCAAATTTCTTTTTCAGTAACTGAAGCAATCAATCCAACAGCAGCATCTGAGGAAATTTTCGGCCCCAGTTCAAGAACATTCCTTCTAATTGGTATCACATTTTGCTTGGTTCCAAGCAATTGTTCATAGTATCGCACAAATCTTTCTCCAACTTGAAACATAGAAGATGACATGGTTCCATCTTCCAACTGAACGCTAACTACATTGCTCCTCACTTTGTTCCTCCTCAAGATAGAATGATAGAATTTAGAATTCCTATCACCAAGCATGACATAATTTCCTTTGGCCAATTGAGAGAAATAGTTATGTTCGGCTTCCATAAGCTTGAAGGTAATTTGTCTTTGGTGTAACAACTTAATCTTCCAATCCTATGTGCCCCAATTTCCGGACTCCTGAGCTTGCAGTTCTTCAAGTTCCTGTATAGCACGTTCCACTCTTGAAGAAATATGCGAGTAGTTCTTCCTGATAAGATCTTTAAGAGGAGTTTTCAAAGCTTTTAACTTTCTGCACAATTTAAACATCTTGGATTCATGATATGGGATTTCCCAGCTTTGCCTAACCAATGGTATAAAGTCATCATGCTCACACCACATGTTGAAGAACTTAAAAGAAGGCCGTCCAATGGAAACATCATCCTGCAGATTTAACAAACAAGGAGAATGATCCGAGAGACAACTCGCCAATATGTAATGCGCTCTCGCAAACGCGAACTCTTAAAGAAACAAATTGTTCGCCATGTCTCTATCAATTCGAGATTTAATAAGACCATTATCCCAAGTATAATGACATCCTATGTAAGAAATCTCAAGTAAACCACATTCAAGAAAACAATTTTGTTGGTCAGTCAATTCATAGTTTGAAACCGATCTACCTCCCATTCTATCCTCATCATTAAGCACACAGTTGAAATCACCCATCACAATCCAAGGAACATTCAAATCCAGGTTTTGTCTAGTAAGTTCCATCCACAATGGCCTTCTATGCACGATTTCATTGAAAGCATACACAAAGGTGGCCAGTAATGCCTTACCAGTAACTTTGCTTTTGATGGAGCAAAGAACTTGTTGCGCATCTATTTTAAGAGCTGTAACTTCCACAAAATTTGGATTCCAAATTATTAGAATCCTTTTACCGACATGGGAATCAAAATTATGTACAAATTCCCAATGATTGAACTTGTTCTTCATCAACCGCGATAGCATCAACGAATTGAGCTTAGTTTCCAAAATAGCAAAAACATCTAATCTATGCTTTTTTACAAAGTTAAGCAAGCCATTTTGCTTAAGGGGTTTGTTACAACCCCTAATATTCCAAAATCCAATGATCATTTAGAGTGAAAGGGGTCTTTCCCCCTCGTCTGATTTTGTCTTTCTTTATCAGCTTTTTTCAGAGCAAGTTCCTTCGATTTAGAGAGTAACTGAGTAACGCCATCAGTCGAATTCCCAAGATGTAGAATTTGTTCCACGTGATGATCCTTATAAACGTTAGAAGTAAAACCAGTCGAAGGTACAATGATGGAAGGACCTGCGGAATTTGAAGATAGTAATGTCAAGTCACAGCCAGGATAATGTTGCAATCCGGATGTAACTTTACCACTGCTTTGAACAGTTTCCAAGAGGTCACCAGGGTGATTATTTATTTCTTTAACCTTCTGTGGATTTGCCTTTTACACAGCAGGGCATTTTGGTCCAAATAGAACATTCCTAGGCTGAACAACAGCATTTACAGTAGCCTCTGTTGTCTTGTCTGCATCAATTTGTTCATTGTGCGAGAACTCATTGTGTCCAAGTTGTAGACACCGTGTACAAAATGAAGGCATTTGTTCATACTCAATCTTTTGTGTAAAGGAATCTCCATTTGAGAGATCAATGTCAATCTCTTTTTGCAAGTTCTTGCTCAAGTCTATTTCAATTAAAACTCTTGCATTGCAAGATCCCTTGATAGCTGTTTGTTGATCCGTCATGAGAGGAAGACCAATGTGTGAGCAGATAGAAGATAACACGTGTTCTTCCCACAAATTAATAGGCAAATCCGGTAGGTTAACCTAAACAGTAACACTGGACATAGCTTCCTTTCCAAATCTAAAGGAACGGGGCATTTTCTTCAACACCAATGCCCTTCTATAGACAAAATAAGGTCCAGTGTAAAGAACATGTTCCATATCTTCAATTGAGTCAAATTTAATTATAATCCAGCCAGAAGAATGGAAATCAATCTGATGTTTTGGCTTCCAGCGTTTGGTCAGATTGTATATTGCTTGTTTACCAGGAAACCGTCCAACCAAGCAGCGCACAAGGCATTTTGTCCACTCATCATCGTGCTTTAGCTTATCAACATCTATAAATACCTTATTTGTTTGGGTAACTTCAACCTTTTTCAGTTTAATACCACATTCTAGTTTCCTGTTGTCCTTGAATAGAGAGGACCATTTTTTACCTTCAGTTGAGGGTGCAGGTTGTCGGGCTTGAGCTGCATGTCCCCTTGAATGACTTCTACCACGCTGTGTGTTCCTTGGTATCTCTTTCCTCTGTGTTACATTCCCATCTGGATTTAATTGCTGAAAAGGGTCAGCTGGTAGATCCGATTTTTGTTCTCCAGGTGAAATCCTGACATTATTTACCATTGTCCGTTGGGCAAGAACTTCATTCTTACCACTATTGTCCGTTGGTCCTTGACCAGAGTAGTCAAGCAGTGATACCTGCTCTATCTTTGAGATGTTATCTGGATCTGTTAATTTCTCCAAAAGAACAACATTGCATGTACTGTCCTTGGAACTTGTTGGCACAAATTTTGCATTCTGCACAACATCCATTCCAACATCAAGCCTTTCCAACAATGTGGTTGTATTTTCTGTTGAAACATCCTCATCTGAACTTTGAGCAGAAGATTTTCCTTCGTCACCCTGCTGCAAATTTTTGGAAGCAGTACTGCTGGCTGAAGCAGCTTTGTTCTTAGACTTTGCAGCAGCCTTCTTCTTCCTTAAAGCTTCCCGGAACTGTGCAGATTTTGGCATTTTTGAAGAACAAGATCAAGGATCTTGTGAAGTATATGTTGAAAACACAGATCTCTAGTTGATTTTGCAGATTTCCAGTGAAAGATCTAAAATCCAGAAGAGAAAGGGGAGGAAAATAAGTGTTCTTTGTTGAAAACCAGAGAGTTTCTCTCTCTACATTTCTCTCTCCTTCAATCTCCGTTAGACTTTTGCTTTATTTGGAACAAGTCTTCCTAACACATACAAGAGATATTAGCAAGGGAAAGTTATTGACGTGATAACAAAACATATTTTCTGAAATTGAAATATAGTTTAGTCGTTTATTACACTATATTTCAGGGGGCTATATGGTATTATGGCGTAGTTTTATAAGATTTGAGGTGATTATATGCTCAGTTTTATAAGATCCGAGGTAATTATACTATGTGAAAATCAGTTAGGTTTTTCACGATTTATGAGTAATCAGACCATCCTCGGAAGATTTGAGGTGATTATACTTCACAAAAGGTAACAAAATTCTTGTGGTTCAGATTATTCTTGTTAGCTACTCGGTTCAGCCTCCAAGGATCTGAGGTGATTATATATTCAAGTTCAATTCAGAAATAGTTAGACAACAAAAAACTAAATAGAAGGAAGCTAGATATAGAATTGTTAACAAAATATCGAACCAAACTCGAATGTGTCTTCAAGATCAACATATTAAACGAACTAAGTCAAACTGTTCGTTAACCTAAATAAGCATAAACTCAAAAACCTATTATTCGGCTCGGTTAGGCTTGTTAACAGCCATATTCACAATGGAACAAGCCTTCCTAATTTATACAAGAGATTTAACAAGGCAAAGTTTCTGACGTGGTAACAAAAAAAAAAAAAATTTTGCACTTAGAATATAGTTTAGTGTTTATTACACTATATTCCAGGGGGGCTATATGGCATTAATATGGCTTAGTTTTATAAGATCTGAGGTAATTATACTCTGTGAAAATCAGTTAGGATTTTCACGATTTATGATTACTCAGACCAGCCTTGGAAGGTTTGAGGTGATTATACTTCACAAAAGTTAAAAGAATTCTTGTGGTTCTAATTATTCTTGTTAGCTACTTGGTTCAACCTCAAGGGTCTGAAATGACTATATTATTCAAGTTCAATTCAGAAATAGTTAGACAACATAAAATTGAACAGAAGAAAGCTAGATACAAAATTGTTAACAAAAACCTTCATTCCACATCGACAACTTGGAACTTACAAGCAAAGCCTAAGAAGAAATGCAAACTGAGACAAATGGACACCTATCTATTCAGCACCCCTCAAATTTGCTCCCTCACTGAAAAGTTTGTGTCGCTCCTCAAATTCAGTCTTTGTAGTAAAGTTATACGAATGCATCAGCCGAAGGTCTTCCTTCTTGAAAGAAGGCTCCACTTCGGCGTAAACGCCAATTGCCTCAATGCTGCTCGTTTCCAATGCGTGGCTTTGTAGAATTGCCAGGTTTCTCACAAACAAATCTAACTTCTTGAAATCAACAATTGTGGCTTTTTTTGGCTAAAAGGTGTTAGCCCTTTGTTTTAGCTGCTCCTTCTGTGTACACAGCTCGGCTAAAAGGTGTTGGCCCTTTCTTTTAGCTGCTCGTTTTGTGTAGACAGCTCTTTCCTCCACCTCGGTCTTACTCGCCTCGGCCGTAGACTGGATCTTCTTTCCTTTGGTTAACTCTTGGAAAAAGTGATTGATTACCTGGGGAGGGGCATAAAATAATAGCAGCAGAGGCAGCTAAAGGGAAGGTGGTCTTCTGAACGATTGCAGGTTGTAGGAATGGTGGATAACGGGATACTAGCTTTGCGTTTTGATTGGAAGCATGATTTTCTGCTTCAAAAGGGAAACAACTGCATTCATTCGGAAAGAAGCCTCTACCTAAACCTTCAACGAGAAAAAAAGATTTTGCCTGGTAAAGTTAAAAACCTGATATTTTCCCATTTCCAAAGAATCTACCGTGTATACAAGAAATTTTGGTATTTATCATTTTAACCCTAACCTTAGTACATGCATAAATTTAGGCCAGACAACTCTTGAAACTAACTGTAAAAAAGAACCAAAACTCCGACATATATTTGTATATACGTCATTGTTATTACTGTTGTTATTAACATTATTTTAAGTCTATTCATTTGAAGAAGCATCACGTTAGCTTATCCTCATTTTGACCAAAGGATGCGAAATTAAAAACTCAAGACCCTTGTGAACGCAAAGACTGCAAGCAACCCTATATAGTCCATACAACATAAACATCCAGCATATTGAATACATTCAGCTCTTCCACCATGTCATCTCAAAATTGTTAATGAAGCTTAGAAGCAACAGTATATAATCCGCATAACTTAACTTGAATTCACAGGCTACCACATTACCCCCAGTGAAAGCACTCATTCTTCGAGCATGGCCTTGGCAGCATCCACAAGTGCTGGACGAAGAGCAGCAGAAGCTCGACCAAGTACAGAGTAGCCCTCCTTGTCAACTGATTCCACATCCGCTCCATGTCTTATGAGAAGGAGAGCCACCTGGAAGCCAACATAATTTTTTTTTGGTAAGTGAAACCAACATAATTTCACAAAAGGACAAGATATATTTAACCGACTCGAAATCAACAATGTAATATATACAGGTAGCTGCATCAAATTAAAGACCGGGGGGGGGGGGGGAATAAGGGAGCAAGTTGATTTCAGTTCACAAGTTTTACGAGTAGCTAACTGAACAAAGGAGAAGTAAATCAATCATCCACGGCATTATAAACACCCAAAATTAGAGAAATGAACTCTTATAGTAAGCATACAGGACAGCATATACATAGCTTAGCTTATTCAACAGATAACAAATAGCAATAATATACCAAAAATGCGAGAATATCAAAGTAAGAAGTGCATCAGACTGCATTCTTCACCTCCTAATCAACTACAAGCAACTTGGGGTGAACATGACTACGTTGAGAAAATCTGTTACTAACCACTGGACATAATACAAGAGGAACCATGCAATTGCCACTTGCTAAACTTTAGACATTCCTTCCCTTCTCCCCCTTTCAGCCTTCTCAGAACACACATCCAAGTAAACATTTATAAACTACAGAAACACCTCAAGCTTATCAAAAAGCACTTCCAGCTGAATGCACCTTAAGATTAGTGAGCTATGTACACAACTTGATGACTAAGCAACATGCAGTTGTATCTAGAACAACCACACAAGTAGCACACAAGATCTGCTGGACGCAGTTAAGAAAACAAAATCGATTCAGTAAAGTTCGAAGAATATATTTGAGAAGATGGACTTCACAAGAGAACCAATTAAGTTGACGGATCACCAAAGCTTGCATACGTCCCCAGCATAACTCTACAAAAAGCCATCAACACAAATTTCTACATCACAATGACTTCTTTCCTTATTTCAAACTGATTGCATTGATTTTGTCCTCATATACCAAATTCGTGGATCGAAATTCACAACCCTGAAAATAGGTATATTTTACATTTTCAAAATGTAAGAACCAGATCCACGTTACCACAGCAATTAATTATGTTTCGTTTTCAGGTAACTGTAATGAAAATTGCACTAGCTAATCAGTCACACTTGTCATTTTTTAGTACTAGTTAAAGTTTGTCACACATTTCAACAAACAAATGTCCGATTCTAGAAGACCAAATGGTCAAGCTCAAAAATTCTGCAGCTTTCAGTAAGCTGATACCAATAATGGATAATATCATCATTTACAAGCTAACTTATGGGAGTCTGGCCATCTGGCAATTCAGTGAGTGTTTCTAAGAATTCTAGAGGGATCTTTTTGGGCTTTCCTCTTTTGGGGGTTAGGGGGGTACGTGGTGGGGGGAGGGGAGGGTCGAGAGGATATCATACTAGAGGTGCCACGAAGATCAGAAGAAAATAGAACTCTAAAAATTTTACCTCCCGGTTATCGCATATTACAGCCGTCATAAGAGGAGTTTCCCCAGCTCTATCGACCTCATCAACCTCCGCTCCTTCCTCGATCAGGAGCTCACAAAACTGGGAGTGTCCCGTACTTGCTGCACGGTGCAATGGAGTGCATCCAACCTGCGGAAAATTATCAATGACAGAAGATTCACTAATTTTACATTCACAAGTTTCAACAGAAGAGACACGTATCAAACACATAAATCTAACTAAGAACGTAATCCATCACTTAATCACTAAGGTACAAGCCTTATCCTTGGCATTGATCTTTGCAACCGCTTGACAGCAGAAGCTCAGCAATCTTCAACCAACCCTTGCTAGCTGCATAGTGGAGAGCTGTCCGACCACCATCATTTCTCAAATTAACATCAGCTCCTGCTCATCATAAAAATCATTTAGTTAACGAAAAAATGACACGAAGCTATAGCAATCAAATAAAATCATATTCAACCAAGTGTACACTCATATCACAACCTTTATTAACCAAAATCTCCACGATTTCAGCATTACCACTGCTGACTGCAGAGTGCAGCGGCGCCCAGCCTTCTTCGTCCTTACTGTTTACACCACTTATAGACGGCTCAGCGGCTGAGAGTATCTTCACCACCTGAATCCACGCACAAAAACCACAAAAGAAAGAATGAACTCATAGTCGATTCGTGTGATCCCCAATTCCTCATCCAACCTCACAGCAACCAAAAGAGGACACACTTAGAAGAAATTCGGTGGAAATTTCTAGCTAGAAAACGAGCAAATTCATGTCCAGGCTCTAAAATTTCGAGATACAATAAAAGATTAACAAACTGAAACCAGGAAATCAGTGGGAAAAAAACCTCAGTTTTGCCAAAGGAGACGGCAACGTGGAGAAGAGAACGGCCGTCTTCGTTACGGAGAGAGAGGGCTTTGAGTAGCTGCTCTTCCTGGAGGTTATTGAAGAATGAAATATCTCCAATTTCAGCAGCTTTGAAGAAATCATCGTCTTTGATTTTGTTGTCGATTGCAAGCCGCTGGTCGATTTCCATCTCCGTCATATCGGTGTAGCGGACGGACAGCGGTGATACCTTCTACTTGCAAAAAAGTCATGACTGTGAGGGTCTACCACTCGTCTTGGGATTTCCTAATACCACTTTCCTCATCTCTTTATGACCACGCGACATGTGGTAGTAAAGAGGGGTGGTGAGGCTAGTTGCGGGTGACCCTCGTCTAGTCTCACCACCCTCTTGCTGCCACGTGTGACGCGGTCACGCGTCACTGCATCTCATTTGCGGTGAGTGGATCCTATCCCAACCACTCGGACCCAGAATTTTTTTTTTGAAAAAAAATATAAATCAGAAATCAATGTTTTTAGATTGATCAGACAATTTATTCATTATAAAATATGAGTGATTTTTTTTATGTGATTGAGTCGAATATTATGATCCAAATACGTACTGATTCATATACCAGTATTATACTCACGTTGCGTGTGTTTTTGTAAAAACTACATCTTTTTAGTCATAATGTCTCATTCTAATACCAAATCAGTTATGTTATAGAGACGCGATGATGGATACCTTAATGAATTGGTTTAGATGAGAGAGTGAAATACGTATAAATGTACAAGTCATTCAATACTCTATGGTGAGTCGAATACTATAATCTAAGTGAAATACTAATTCAGATAGTAGTATTATACTCATGCTGTGTGTGTTTTTATCAAAGTTACGTCTTTCTAGTTATAATAACTTATCCTAAATATCAAATAATAAATTGGAAACACTTAATATTTTTCTGTACCGAATCGATATAACTTCATTGCCCTATTTTCTTTTTTTCTTTTTTTATCTCAACTGTCTCACAAGAAGCTAGTAAATTATTTTTTATTGGTGTATCTTCTTTTTGCTGAAACTTTGCTTTTTATAGGCAAATGAAGTGAAGAGAAAAGATTGCTATCTTTTACAAATTTCAGCTCCTTTTGTATTTGTCAAGAAGTGTTTTATGCCGACCAAATTTTTTTCCAATAGGATGATTGTAATATCTGACCAAAGCACAGTGCCTATCCGCATGGCTTTTTGAAGTATTGGGCCCATCGCTTAAAATGTAAAACTACCTGGCTTTCTAAATGAATAGATAATACATCTTCTAGTGCGTCACATTATGCAACATGTATTATATGTTTTTAACACAACGGTAAAGATATATGTTTTTAACACAACGGTAATAACTGGAGGATTTTCTTAACAAAGGATCTCAGGTCCTGCAACGCACCCCATCTTAAATTGCATCTTCTTGAAAAATCATCTTTACCAAAATCTACACCTCTTCCACAATCTTGGCACGAATCGTGTGAGAAAAAATCTTGTGTGCCCATGTGTCTAATGTGCTCATGTGCCCTATGTTGGAAACAATCAATCATGTACTAAGACGCAGTCGTTCAGTGTGTGCGTATGGAAACAGTAAAATAAACCAAACCCGGGGCGAGTCGAGGACTCTGTCCCTAAGACGTATTGCTCCGGTACACTGTGTCTAACCGGCGTTAGCAACCGTCTCCCAGGATACAACGGGTACCTGTTCAGTTGAGCGGCACTGCTGAACTTGAACTACTGCGAACCTTCGAGTGTCCTGACTTCTCTGGGACGTGATGCAGAAAGTAGAATGCTACGAATGCTGTATGCGATGAATGCCGAGAGCGAGTGTGTGTCTCGATTGCACACCCACCCTCGGTTTATATAGAGGGATTGGTTGAAAGTTGGTTTTCACAGATGGAATCGTGACCGTCGGATCATAACCGTAGATCGACCAGAGTCGTTAGATGACAACCGACGCGTCATCTGTTGGCGATTTGAACCTTTCAAATCTCAGCCATCAGATGGAAACCGATTCGTCTTGGAGCGTTGGATGAAAACCAAAATCGGTTGGGCGGTTAAGACAGTTAGAATTTCTGTTCCTGGACCGGACAGTTCGAATTTCCGTTCCTGGACCAGACAGGGCGCGCACGTAGGAGATCATTTGGGCCGCTGCGCAGCTAGGCCCGAGCCTTTTAACTATTTACAAAAAATAATTAATCCAAAATCCCAAATAAATTTTCTCCAAAAAGATAGGAACCGGCACGGCACACGTGCACACGAGCCACGAGCCCAAGCCCGAGCCGAGCCGGCCTGGCGGGCGGCGCGGCGCGCGCATGTGGCACTTTCTAGGTCTTCCCTCCAATCAAAAACTTCTCATGCTCCAAGAGCACATCTAAAGTGTCCATTCTAGCTATTTATAAGGTGGCTAAACATGTCCAAATATCCAATGTGGTATTCCTCCGTAAGGGTGATGTGGCCTCCTAAGAATAGGACATATCACCCATTAACCATATTTTCCATCCACTTTGAGCATTAATTTCTCATTCATCCGGTAATTGAGTGATTCCAAAGCCTAAAATTAACTACTCGTTACGTAGATAATTAAGGACCCATTAGTTTTCGATTTTCATTATCAGAAACTAATCATAATTAAGCTCAAAGTATGTTGCTAAACCAAGTTTTGCAATCTTCCTTAATGGGTCAAAGCCCAGACTTTAATCTCCAACACCCTAGACACACCTAGACTCACGGACACATCACATCTCAACTGGAATTGAGCGGGGAGAATTCTGTTGCCATCTGCTCGGAGAGGAAGCGAACTACGAGCCTACGCCAGTAAGCATGTAGAAATATAGTTCCAGTCGAGTTCAGTTGAGTTGTACCAAGTTGGTATAAGAAGTTGCCGATGTGATATAGTTAGCGGCCAAGGTGAAGAGATAGCTGCCAAGGTAAAATAGAAAGTTGTCGAGGTGATATAGTTAGCGATCAAGGTGAAGCTATGCTTAGCAGATAAATGAATCCTGACCTACTGAGATGACCTAGGCAAAGAGGTGAAGACCCGGTGTAAAGAACAACATAGAAATATAAATGGTTGAGGTGAATAAGAACGGAGAAGAATAACTAGATTAAAAGTGTGCTGAACCGAAGTGACAAGGTGAAGGCACAACTACTTAGACAGCGAAGCTAAAACTGAGCTACAACACTTAGTCTTTTTTACATGTAAATATAGTAGCTTAAAATTGCAACTGTATTTTTGTCCGAGCTGATCATGCTTTATAACTGTTATACATCACATCGAGTTACTGTAGATAAAAAGAAACTACTGTCGTATAAAGAATAAAGCCATTAAAAGCCATAGAAACCTTGTAAATATAAACTTCACCTAAATTATTTCAATCTAAGGAAGCATTGATTTACTTTCCCTGCATGTGCAGTGGAACATGAATAACTTGAAGCTTTTCTTTCCTTTGAATATTTGTTTTCTTCACTGAACTAATATGTATCTTTCTTTCCTATCTCTCTCTGGTTAATAACATTATTTTAATGAATATTCCTCTTCCCAGCAGGAAAAGTTTGAATATGCAAAAGCCGAACTGGAGATGGTAGAAAGGTAGGTTATCAATTAAGAAACTGAATTCGTAAATGTATATATTATCCTTGGTTTTGCTGGTGCAGTGGTAGTAAAGTGTTCGGCATTCCTATCAACACCTTCAGACAGTTCTGTTGCCTCCTCCTCACCCTAGTTAGAAATATAAGAATAGAAGCTTGGCTGTTTTCAACATGTTGGGTGGGGTGGTAGAAGAAATAACATTTACTTGGAAGAATTTGGGAAAGAGAGAAAACTAACTTGGTGGCGGATGTTTTGAGGCAACAAGAGTGGATGATGAATGAGGTTTAAGTTAGTTTTTGAGGCTGAGCCAATTCATTGAATGTCACTTGTTTCTTTTTCTATTTAGATGAGCATGAGTTTGGATATACTACTTAGGATGAGATCTCCTTACCCCCCAAAACTCTCACCCTCTCTCTACCGCCTACCACGTGACAGTCATCTCCTTCATACACCTCTTCCTCTCCACCCGCACATCTAGTCTCACCATCCTCTCCTACAGACAGTGGAAAAGAGTGAGAGATTTGAGGGTGAAGAGATCTCATTTCATACCACTTATGGCCAAGTGGTATGTGGCATTACACGGTGCAATTTGGAAATGGAAATGAGCATTACATGTTTTCCCCAAAGAAATTGCGCTATACAAAATTCCCTCCCCAACCCCCACCAAAGAAAAAGAGTGGAGGGGGAAAGGAGAGAACAAAGCCCAAATACAGTACAGCAACAGGGTATCCAGTGTGCCCAGCTTGCCCTAGAATTCTTGCAACAAGATCAAGGTATATATTATGCCCTTCTGCTCCAACATACTACTGTGCTAGTTGTTGCCAATAGCAGGTAACAACAATGGCTGCAGAGCAATGGCGGGAGAGTGGATGGGGTCTGTCGTAACTGATAAATCTTGAGAACATGACGCATTTCCTGCTTTTGTTTTTGGATTTTGTGTTTGTTTTTTTTGCTTGTTCTTATTCCAAGAGAATGTTGGTTCTCTATCTTTGGAGCCCTTTTGTACAACTGAAGCTTCTTGTGGAAAGAGATTCTTGACTAGGGTCAACAAAGTCAGGTGCAAAATGTTGGATTTAATTTAATAAACTCCTGAATAGGACCGTTTAATCGAATCAATGGACAAAGTAACAAAATGCGAAAAATATACCTTGCTCCATTGCTGTTGTTAATCTGAACACGTACACTGCAACTGCTCCGGCTGATGAAGAATCTGGCGTGATCCAAGGATTCACGACCTCCCACCAATTGATGATACACCCCTTGACTGGTTTCAACAATTCACTGCTTTACCCATGGAGAGGCTAGGCAGTGTGAGCTTTATAGAAAATTTGGCACACCTTCCCTCTAATACTGTATGGCCGCTGTTTTTTTTTCTTTAGCGTATGCGTCTGTTTTATTTTGATGATATGAGGAGGTGAAGCCTCCTCCTTTATATAGAGGGGATGGAAGTATCTGATAGGTTAGGATTTAAATTAAACTTAAATTTAAACTTAAATTCAAATTTAAATATGAATTCAAATTTAAATCTGAATTTAAAACCCAACCTTATTCTTCCTTAATATTTAATTATTGTGCCAATAATTATCTACTAGCCACACGTGGGTTGTCGTCCCTCGGGGACCAGATGTCATAACTTTATGGTCGTTGCACTTTGAGCCCATCCATCGCGGTCTCTGACCATATGACTGTCTACATATTCAGGGTTTCCATTTAGACCACACTATACATCCCGAACATACCCGATGATCACTTAACGTGTGGATGTTTTACGTAATAATTAATATTATTACGTGACATATGTGACACATAATATTATCATACATAACGTCCACCTTATGATTAATTCGTATAAACCTTATCAATGTGCTGCGCATCACACGTATCTCGAATTAATCCCAACAATCTCCCACTTGGACTATGTATGTATCTTAAAGATTATATGTCACCCTTTTGAGCTCATATACCTTATGTCCATTAGTGTGTCTTTCCTTTTCCGGTCCATCAGCAAACGTTAGCAAAAGACTTAAGCCGCACGTTGCCACATTGAATTAGTGACTAGTAACTCTTAAATCATGATACTAACATTCTACTGAATGACATGGATACTGAAATGGATATGCAGTGTGGAATTAATATGCTAGGTGATCATACATATCTAATTCCAACTTGGCCCTCTTTAGCGAGATCAATAGAATTCAGAATGTATGTCGTAACTGCTTAATGTACATTACTTCTGTACAAAAACTTTAATATAACCGGAATGTACATTATACTGTTTGTCTGAAATAAACAACTCTATTGAACACAATAAAAAACCTTACAGACTCCCACTAGGATAAAACATCCTCAACTGGACTAAGACCCATACGGCTAACATGCTTGTGAAACACTACCGGTTCCACGACCTTAGTCAAGGGTCGGCCACCATAGAGTCTATACTGATATGCTCAATACTGATCAGAACCACTCTGAATTCTTTCTTTAACAACCAAATACTTCATCTCTATGTATTTCGCTTTAGATGAACTCCGGTTTTTATTTGAATATAGCACCGCAACATTATTGTCACAGTAAATCCTCATTGGAGACGTGATGGTCTCCATACCCGCAGCACTGTGACAAAATTGTGAAGCCATATCGACTGATTGGATGCGTGGAAGTAAGCTACGAATTCCGCCTCCTAGTGGAGAACGCCAACACAAGGTCTGTTTCGTGCTTTTCCATGAGATCGCACCTCCGGCTAGTGTAAACACATAGCCTGAGGTCGATTTCATGCTATCATAGCATCCAGCAAAATCGGAATCTGTATATCTAGTGATCTCTAACTTGTCAGATCTCCGATACGTCAGTACGTGTTGTTTCATTTCTTGTAAATATTTCAGCACCCTCTTTGCCGCGGTCCAGTGATCCTTACTCGGATCAGAGAGGTATCTGCCTAACATTCCCATAATGAATGCCAAGTCTGGTCGTGTACATACTTAGGCATACATTATACTCCCTACTACCGAAGCATAGGGAGTAGTCCTCAACGTTCAACTCTGTTTGGGGACATTGTTTCAGACTAAACTTGTCTCCCTCTTGCCACAAGGGTATTAAGTGATTTACACTTATCCATGCTTATACCGCTTCAACACCTTTTCGATGTATGCCTGTTGTGAGAGACCTAAGATACCTTGGGTACGCTTCCTCTGTATCTCAAGTCCCAACACATATGAGGCTTCACCAAGGTCTTTCATCTCGAAATGCTTTCTCAGAAAGGCTTTGGATTCGCTCAACATGTTTACAATCGTTTGTTGCAAGCAATATATCATCTACGTACAAGATCATAAGTATGAACTTGCTCCCACTGAACTTGTGATATACGCATTCGTCAATTTGGTTTGCCTCAAAACCGAAGGAGACAACCACTTTGGCGAATTTGAAGTACCACTGTCGAGACGCTTGCTTGAGCCCATAGATGGATTTCTTTAGTCGACAAACCATGCCTTTGGATCTCCCACCTCGAATTGAGGCGGTTGAACCATGTAAATGGTTTCGTCGAGTTCTCCGTTTAGAAACGCAATCTTAACATCCATCTGATGTAACTCAAGATCTAAGTGTGCCACTAAAGCCATGATTATCTGGAAGGAATCCTTCGTGGATACTGGAGAGAAGGTTTCCGTATAGTCTATGCCCTCCTTTTGGGTAAACCCTTTAGCAACAAGTCGAGTCTATATCGTTCTATGTTGCCTTTTGAATCCCGTTTGGTTTTAAATATACCATTTGCAACCAACGGGTTTCGAACCTTTAGGCAACGATACCTTGTTTTCGTGCATAGACTTTATCTCTTCTTCCATGGCTTTTATCCACTTTTCTTTATTTCGACATTGTATTGCTTGTTGGACGTTTTCGGGATCATCGTCCAACATACCAATATCGAATTCGTGTTCTTGGAGATACACCACATAGTCGCTAGGTATGGGGTTTCTCCGTTCACGAGTGGATCTCCTTAGGGGCACTTGTTCTTGAGATACTGTAGGTTCCTGAACTGCATCAGCCGGCAATTCATCGGGTTCTTCAGTAACTTCCTCAGGAACATGAACTTGTTCCTGTGGAGCGTCACTACTGGGATGAGGTACCTCAGGTGCGGGTATTGCTGATGCTATCTCCCCAAAAGATGGTTCGATTCGCATTTCTGTCGCATCTGAGTGTGCCTCATCTAACTCGATGATCTGCTGATGCAAATCATTCCCCCCGGAACTAAAGTATCCTCAAAGAACTTTATCGAATTTGTCTCGAAAAACACTTTACTTGTGGGATCGTAGAATTTATACCCTCGTGACCTTTCCGAGTAACCAACCGAAATAGCAACTAACTGTTTTGGTATCCAGCTTTCTTTCATTTGGTATGTAAGGCTTCGCCTCTGCTGGACAGCCCCAAACCCTTATGTGGTTAAGGCTAGGCTTACGCTTAGTCCATAACTCATAAGGGGTCTAAGCTGCGGTTTTAAGCGCTTCTCCCCAGAGGAATAATGGTAGTGTAGTTTGACTCATCATACTACGCACCATATCCATAAGTGTACGGTTTCGTCTTTCAGCTACACCATTCATGCTTGGTGACCCAGGCATGGCGTACTGAGGGACGATTCTGTTTTCCTCTAGGTATTTAGCAAATGGTCCTGGACACTATTCTCCTGATCCATCATATCGACCGTAGTATTCACCTCTACGGTCCAATCTGATGGCTTTAATCCTTTTGTGGAGTTGTAACTCAACTTCAGTTTTAAAAGATTTGAACATGTCTATTGCTTGCGCTTTTTCTTTAATCAAGAATACATAGCCATATCGCGAATAGTCATCAATAAAGGTGATAAAATAAGAGTGGCCATTTCGAGTAACCGGATGAAATGGACCACTAATATCGGTATGAATCACTCTAATGGACTATTTGCACGATTTGCTTCATATCTTCAGACTTTAGTTTGTTTTCCTTTAGCACAAAATACACACGACTCTAAGTCGGTTAAGTCTAAAGGATTGAGAATTTCTGTTTTGACAAGACGTTCTATTCTGTTTTTGGACACGTGTCCTACACGTCGATGCCAAAGTGATTCTGAATTCTCATGAGTTAATTTTGCTTTAAACGTTTCGCGTTACAACATGCAAGGTTTCCTGATGTGAAGCAACATTTATTGAATAAAGTTTATCAATTTTCGGACATTATACCGTGACCAATCAATCTAGAAGCATGATAAGTTGGAAATTTCCATTTCCAAAATACCGTAATATCCACTTTTATCCAATCGATAAAACGAAATAAGATTTCGTTAAACGATGGTAATACAAAAGTGTCATGCAAATCTAGATAGAAACCGGATGTCAACAGCAATCTGAAATGCCCTATTGCTTCAACCTTTATGCCACTGCCATTTCCCCAATAGACGTATCTTTCATCGTCTCTTGATTTTCTATGGCTTAGGCAACCTTGCAATAGTCACAGATAGGTGAGTCGTGGCTCCGTATCGACCCCCAAGTGGCTATATCCGGAACAAAATTAACTTCAGAACAAACTAAGAATGTATCCTTTTTTCTTGAGACAAGATATATAACCGGTACAATTCTTCCTTAAATGTCTTTCCTTATTGCAAAAGAAACAAGTCATGCTTTTGGGTGTGTCAGCAGTAGGCACCCCCTTATTCCTTTTGACTTGCCTTTTGCACAGTAACCATTTCCGCAGCTTTGCGTTTCTTACCACCGAACTTGGTGGCGACATCATTCATAACTTTATGCACCCTTATGCTGTCGATTCCACGGTACTGGTTTGAGCAAAGTTTCCTTTAAGAGATTGCCTGCCTCGGCTTTCTCATTCTTTACATATCTTTGTTCGAGATTGACAAAAAATTCTTTTGCCGTCGTGGACTCAGAAACGTGTCCCCTGAAGCATTTGGGGATAGTCTTTTGCATGATCATAAGACACATGCGATTTGATCGTAGCCAGCGTGCCATGTGAGATTTTTCCTCACTGATACTTTCGTCTGTTAGCACAGCTGGACGATCTATCTGTAACGCATTGTCTAGATCAGCAATCCCCAGAAAGATCTCAAATTGACCTCTCCATTGCTTATAGTTTGAACCGTTCATTGTAGGAATATCCTTAATGTTAGACATTATTGCTGAAAAGCAAACAAGAAACGGACTTAAATACACAACATGTGTTATCTTTAAACTGCATACAAACCAAATATCAAAATAGAACCCGATTCCATCTACCAATTCTCTTTCAATATTAGGGCTCTTTGGAGTCATCCCAATACCTTCCAACAATTGGGTGTAGTGGTCATATGACGGCTCTCCAAGCACGGGTTAAAACCACCTTCCTTTGGGCCGATGAGATAACATAATGCATTTAAAGCTTCGCCGCCGGCCCTATTTGGGTTCATTACCATGCTCATATGTGTTTTCGACAATCACACATTCCTTTGGGCCGTCAATGATTGCATCCAACACATACATGCCCTTCACGATCATAACAAATATAGTGGCGATGATATGATTGTCGCACTTTAAGGGGATCATATTAAAGCCCTACATTTGCTAAGTCACGTAACTTTATGGTTCTAAATGATCCGCAGTTTACTGACTGAACCTTTTGCACGTACTGTGCATACTTAACACCAACATCCGTTTTGTTTTACTTAAACCAATTTGAACTAGCTTGATTCCCTTTACGGCTCAAATAAGAACCACCTTGAACCAAGCTCAGTTCTCCTTACGGTATAAGAAAACAATATCTTTATCATCAATTTAACAAGTGATATAACCTTATGAAGGGTCACATTAAGTGTGAAGTGAACCGATTCAGTAATACCCACTTGCCATAAGGGTGTATTACCATTCCACATAATTTCCAGGCCACCGGTGGAGTCACAATGGTCTCGCTTAAGTACCCCGGCTTTCTTAGACAAAACTATGTGTACGGTGTTTTTATCACAACTCAATGAGTCATCTATCACGAGTATAAAACCGCATTGATTGATAAGTGTTGGTTAATTCAGTCAACTTAAACCCATCGAATTAACTTGGTTGAACTCGGTTAAACCGGGTCAAGCAAGATTTGGATCCTTATTGGGTTAAGTTCCTTAACTTTATTTTATTTATTTATTAACATGCCATAAACAATAAGGCATAAATAAATAAATAAACAAATAACTAACTGCATGCATATAACATAATAATGCAATAACCGGAAATTTAACTTAACGCTTGATTATTATTATTTTGGATTTCTGTAAAATAATAATAATAATAATATAAATAATAATTTAGTATTATTACTATTTTCCTTAATAAACCTTAAATAATAACAATAATAATCAAATTATTATCATTATTATTTACTTTATTTTCCTTTAAAAGAAACTTGAAAATAATAATATAATAATAATTACTTATTATTATTATTATTATTTTACTTTAATATATAACAATAATGAATTAAATTATCCTTATCATTATTATTATTATTTTCTTAAAAGGAGACTTTAAAATAATAATAATAACAACATTTGTTATTATTACTATTTTTCCTTAAAATGAACTTTAAATAATAATAATAATAATTATTATTATTATTATTATTTACTTTATCCAAAATAATATAATATATACATAAACAAAAAAAAACTGAAATTAAAAGGAAAAGGGAAATGAGCCGCGGGTCGGGTCGGGTCGAAACCCGCCCAGCCCATTCTGATTTTTCAGATTTTCCTTTTTTTTGTTAATGAATCAACCTGTTGGGCCGAAGCCTGTTGTTCTGAAATAGGGCATGACTGGCCAGAAGCGAACTTGCCAGCCAGCCCAATTCGCCAGAATTTTGCCTTTTTTTTAATTAATAAACTGTAATTGGGCCGATACTCTTTTATTCTGAAATATTAAAACCGTTTGGGCCGAAGCCCTATTACTGAAATGTATTAGGGCCGAATCTGAAAACCCATCTGAAACCTTTTTTTAATTGAAATCCGAATTTGGGCCGAAGCGCTACTGGAAACCGGGTTGAACACGGATGGCCCAACCAGCCACGCCAGAAGCTGCCGTCGAAAAAAGGATGCAGTTATAGCCAGGAATAGTCTCGAACAGGAGACCTCTGATTGCTGCCTCAGCAGCTTACCATTAGGCCAGCTGTACTTTTTAGACAGAATTGGGTACATGTTTATTTATATTAAAAACCCAGAATTCCAGAAAAACCTTAATTCTGAAATTTCGGCCGTAGAATCGAAACTGAGGCTTCTGTTTGAAAAACTGGCCACGCCAGTGCTTCTTTTTGGCAAAAACAGTGAGATTTTTGTTTTAAAATCAAAAACTGAAACTTTTCTTCACAAAACTTGTTCCGAAAAAAACGTTTTTCTTATCCGAAAAATTTCTGTTTCTCAGCATGAACAGATTAACATAATTGATTCGATTAGGCCTGCTCTGATACCACTTGTTGGATTTAATTTAATAAACCCCTGATAGGACCGTTTAATCGAATCAATGGACAAAGTAACAAAATGCGGAAGAATATATCTTGCTCCATTGCTGTTGTTAAGTCTGAACACGTACACTGCAACTGCTCCGGCTGATGAGAGATCTGGCGTGATCCAAGGATTCACGACCTCCCACCAATTGGCTGATACCCCCTGACTGGTTTCAAACCAATTTCACTAATGCTTTACCGCGATGTAGAAGGCTGAGGCAAGTGTGGGCTTTATAGAAAATTTGGCACACCTCCCTCTAATACTGTATGGCCGCTGTTTTTTTTCTTAAGCGTATGCGTCTGTTTTATTTTGATGATATGAGGAGGTGAAGCCTCCTCCTTTATATAGAGGGGATGGAAGTATCTATATGTTAGGATTTAAATTTAAACTTAAATTAAACTTAAATCAATTTAAATATGAATTCAAATTAATCTTGAATTTAAAACCCACCTTATCTTCCTTAATATTTAATTATTGTGCCAATAATTATCTACTAGCCACACGTGGGTTTGTCGTCCCTCGGACCAGATGTCATAACTTTATGGTCGTTGGCACTTTGAGCCCTCCATCGCGGTCTCGGACCATATGACTGTCTACATATTCGGGGTTTCCATTTAGACCACACTATACATCCACGAACATACCCGATGATCACTTAACGTGTGGATTTTTACGTAATAATTAATATTATTAAGTGACATATGTGACATATAATATATCATCATACATAACGTCCACCTTATGATTAATTCGTATAAACCTTATCAACGTGCTGCGCATCACACGTATCTCGAATTAATCCTAACACAAAATACCTTCTTACACTCGCTGTGTTTGTTTGTCACCACAAAAAAAAACATATAGCGACAGACAAAAGTCGTCGCATGTCGTCGTTACAGACATTTAGCGACGAAATAGCGACGAAAAAAGTTGGTCGCGATACGGCTTGTCGCAAAGTGAATTTCGTCGGTGAAGCGTCGCTATATTGGGACGAAAAATTTCGTCGGTGTTGCGTCGCACAATTGCGACGAAAAACTGTCAGTTCTGCGACCAGATACTGCCGTCGTTGTTTCGTCGGTGTATGTTTTCGTCGCTATTTTATAATTTTTTATTTTTTTATTTCCTTTCTGCGACATATTTTTTCGTCGCAAAGTTTCGTCGGTATATTTTTTCGTCGCTATTTTTAAATTTTTGATTTTTTATTTCTGGTCTGCGACATTTCGTTTTCGTCGCAGGTTCGTCGCTATTTTATAATTTAATATTTAATATTAATATTAAATTTTTTTAATTTATAAATAATACAATATATTATTAATTAAATAGTTTTTATTTTATTATTTAATTTTTATAATAATAAAATATTTTGTATATTAAATCATTTGTACGAATGTTATACCGAAATACAGTACTTGCGTATTGAAGTTCGTAAACAACACAAACGAAATAGAATCCGTATAAATGTCATATAAAATATAAAAGTACAAAGAATATCTCAATACAATAAACGAAATAGACTGTACGAAAAATCAAAAAATGAAATACTATGCAGAGGAAGATGGAGGGGGATCATGCGGAGAAGAGTGACCATCAGGGGGAGGCTGAGACTGCGAGGAGCTGGAAATCATAGAGATGATGAGATGCGATAGCTGCGAGATTTGCTGGTTCGTCTGCTCCTGCACCTGCATCGTCTGCTGCTGCACCTGCATCGTCTGCTGCTGCTGCTCAAGCCAGCACCTGCTGAATCGCCTGCTGAAGCGACTGCTGCAGCTCCTGCTGGGTCTGAGTCAGCTGCGACCGCAGTGCTCGTACGCTCTCCTCATGCTGCGCCCTGATGGTCTCCACCTCATGCTGCAGCGCCGCATGCTCTGATTCCAGGCGCGAAAGACTCTCTGGGGCCGTAGAAGGCGCGGAGGTGCTGGCCTCAGAGGAAGCACCTGCATGCAGAACTTCGGGAAAGAATCGCGGCGCTGCTGATCCGACCCCGTACACCTCCCTCTTCTTCTTATTCTGAGGGCCGACGGTCCGAACCGCATCCCAATAAGCGCGGTTCTTGTCGGCCTCTTCTCCCCTAAGTGCGAGTAGTCTGTTGTACTCGTCCTGAAATGAGAATAAGAATTGTTAGGGTTTAGGGTTTAGCAATAAAATAAAACAACTAAGAAAAAACAAATGATATCGTAGTCTACTTACACTGATGTCCGCGCCTTCGCCGTGATCCAGTCCTCCGTTCCGTCGGAGGCTTTCTTCCGATGCGTCTTGTAGAAGAGATCGTAGGAGGCTGGCCACTCCCCCGTCTCCTCCTGCTGAAAGAATGAAATAAATATGTTAGTGAAATCCATAATTTTAAAAATTTCGGCATGACCTATTCGTTTATTGGAGGTATCCCGGCCTTAAAGGCCTCTCCCAAGTCAAAGCAAAAATAAAAGAAAAAGGCAAATGAAATATACTACTTAAATTAACCATATACGAATACCAAAAAACAACAGCGCAACATAAGAAATCAATGAATATAAATAATCCACTTAAGTCAATGAATGTAAATAATCCACTTAAGTCAATGAATCTAAATAATTCAATGAAATCAATGAATCTAAATAATCCAATATTAAAATACTTACCATAGAACGCATCGTGGTGGCGTGGGAAACCGACCCACCTGAGTGTGTGGCAGGTGCTGGGCCCTGTACATTGCCGCTGCGCCGGTTCGCCGCGTTCCGGGCGCTGCGGGCTTGGTAGCAGGGTCCATCCAACCTGCTATCCACCCCGCCCAGGTGGCCTCGGATATGTAGGCAGGCCTGGCATAATTGGGGTCACGCTCCCACTTGGTCTTGTGCGAGTTGATGAAGTCCCTGTAGCGTGTGGCGGCCCTATTCCGCCAGGCCTGCTCCACGTCGTGGGCGATGTCAGCTGGCCAGCTGTACGCCTTCTGCAATTATTATACGGAGGAAAAGTAAAAACGTGGTTAGAAAAGTAATGATCGATTACGTATCAAAAGTGAAATTCACCAAATTTGAATACCTGAAACTCATCCCAGTAGAATCTACGTGTCTGCATGGTGACAAGGGACCAGCGGTATCCAGCTGGGTCCTGCCTCAGGTGGAAGGACCGAGTGATGCAACCGGAAATGGCCCGAGTCCGCTGCAAACCTGAAAGAGGTGAAGTTGTTAAGAAAAATAACGCGTGAAATATATTTGAAAACGTGTTAAAAAAAAAATTATTACTTACGTATGGGTATCATATGACCAAGGGAGGGCACGACGCCCTTGTATGACACCCTCGTCCGATGCCGCATCAGACGCCGGATGAGGTGCTGAACCGGTGGGTGTGGGTGGCGGCGTAGATCGGGGGGGTGCGGACCTCTCGGCAGACCCTAAAAGGTCTGCGTCCGCAGCAAGAGCTGCGGTCGAAACCGACCCAAGCTGCTCATGCTGAGAGAGGAACCTATCAAACTCTCCTGACATGTCATGTGTAGATCGAGTCGGAAAACCCTCACTAGCCATCAGATCTGCAAGGGTGAAAAATTTAAAAGGCACATTCAACGAGTTTAGGACACGGTTGGCCAGACAATAATATGTCCAAAAATGACAAGTGTTTGCATACATTTAATGCAAGATATTAATAATTTTAAAATTTCGGCATGACCTATTCGTTTATCGGAGGTTTCCCGGCCTTAATGGCCTCTCCAAAGACAAATGTATGTCCAGCTCTCGAGCGTAGTAAACACCTTGAACTAGTATCATACCGAAAATCATATGCAAACCTCTTACAAAACAGTTTGTACATGCATCATTCATTGGCCAAGCACACCACATTTCTACTAATTGATAAAATTAAAGTCAATTAAGCCAAAAATTACTTAATGGCCGAATATATATATATATTTATGTATATATATATGTATATATATATTGTATATATATATGTATATATATGTATATATATTAATACATTATAAACCGCCCCACCCCCCCCGCCCCATCCAGCCGAACTCCGCCCCACCCGGACCACCCCGCACAACAACCACCACCACCCCGCACACCAGACACTACCGCCAACAGCCACCCCCGCCCCACCCACTCCCGCCAACCGCCCCACCCCACATAATTTATCGTTTCATGCCAAAACCACCCCTATTTCCTTAGCCCTCTCCACCGTATGCCCTTTTCATGCCAAAACCACCCCTATTTCCTTAACCCCACCCGCGCCAACAGCCACCCCCCGCGCCGCCAACCCACCCGCGCCAACAGCCATCCCCTCCACACCAGCCCCACCCCACAAGCCACCCAGCCCGTACCCCCGCCACACCCAGGCCCACCCCACAGCCCCACTCCCGCACCCCCGCCGCACCCAGCGCCACCCCCAAGCCACCCAGCCCGCACCCCCGACCACCCAGGCCCACCCACCCCCACTCCCGCATCCCCGCCACCTAGCCCCACCCCACAAGCCACCCAGCCCGCACAGCCACCACACCCAACCCACCCCACAGCCCCACCCTGCACCCCCGCCACACCCCAGCCGCACCCCGGCTCAACCACACCCGCAACCCCCCCACACCCACCACCTCCGCCAACAACACCCCGCCAACCCACCCCTGCCCACATTCAATATAACTAACCAGGAAATGGGGAAAAATCATTAAAAACGTTAAAACGAAATATAACTAATTAAAATCATTAAAAATGAAATAGGAAGAAAAACTAACCGGAGAAGGGAGGTCACCGGAGAAGAAATGGAGATTTCGCCGGGGGAGAGAGGGGATTTCGCCGGGGGTCTGAGAGGGGATTTCGCCGTGGGGGTGGGAAGAAGAGGCGGGGGAAGAAATGGGGAAGAAGAGAAGGGTTTTCAGTTTTTAGTCGAAAATTTTGCGACGACTAGCGACGAAAGTCCGTCGCTATTACTGTGTCGTCGCTAATTTCATATGTCGTCGTTATTTCAAATTTGCGACGAAAGATTTCGTCGGTAATTTGTCGGTGACATCAGTATTGGAAAAAAAATAATACAAAAATAAAGTACTTACAGACACATTATGTATATACATGTGTATAAGTACATCAACACATACACACTTTCGCCTAATGAGGTACATAAAAATTGTGACTAACCTCAATCTTCATTGTCATCCGCATCCTCATACGCATCTTCATTTTCATCCTCATTTTCATCTTCATTTTCATCTTCATTTACATGCTCGTCGTCCTCTTCATCCTCGTATTCGTCTTCGCCTACATATTCAATATTGTCAGGCGGTTGTATGTTGAGATGAATTTCGATGAAACCGCCGTTGGGGTCATTTAGAGGGAGGTTGTGCAGTTCAACATGTGTCGTATCCAGAACGGGCGGGTTTTCTTCTTGAAATGCGGCATCCGTGCCATCTGAACCTGTCTGTATACTGACATCAAACTTGCTCGATTTCACTTTGCACACGGCTCGCCAGTCTTTTGAGCTCGCATTCATCCTCGTTGTTGGATACGATAGATAGTACACCTGGGACGCTTGACTAGCCAAAACGAATGGATCGTACTTTCTGTACCGTCGCCCTTGGTGTATGTCTACCAACTTATATCGGTCGTGAACCTTTGTGCCAGCGCGATAACCTTCCCGAGTTGGATCGTACCATTCGCATTTGAATAACACCACCCCTTTATAGGCAATGCGGGATATTCGAGCTCGATGATGTCAGTAAGGTAGCCGTAGAAGTCATCCTCGTCCGGGCTATTGTCATACCGTTTGACACACACTCCGCTGTTCTCCGATGATTTTCGGCTGGCATGGGAGACTGTGTGGAATCTATAACCGTTGACAAAACACATATCGTGGCGCGTGACTCTGTTCAATGGACCCTCGGCTACTGGTGTCAGAATGTAACCGTACTCATCGTCAGCCAGATGACCTTTGCTCGCCTGTAAAACGACAAGTAAGTATACATCAGCGGGGCAATAAATGCGTATCACATGACGTACACGTAACCGGCAAATATGTAAACTTACATGCCACCTGAACCAATCAGCAAACTTGGCATCTAACTCATTGTTTATTGCATCGCTCGATATACCCGGTGAACGGTGTTGCAATAAATCAACGAACAAGCTGAAGCAAATTACGAATGAGTACCCTGTATATCTTGTAGTATAATGGATATAGTAGCGCAAGGTATTTACAAATTAAAATTGGATATCGTTTATACCTCTGGAAACGGTCGACTTGACGGCAGTTGCGCAGAACATAAGAATGAGCAATCTTCAGGTCGCTGTCCCCCAATATCATTTCCTTTCCCTGTCCGTGAAATCTGATCGGATGTGTGAATATCGGGAGGACACCGGATCTGGAAATGCCGTCGTCGTTCCGGGGAACATCTCTGCACCTCGACGGGACATCTGGATCGAAGTAATGAGACACGAAGGTCGAGGCTTCCTCCGTCAGGTAGGCATTGCACATCGAGGCCTCGACTTTCGCCTTGTTCTTGATGTTCAGCTTCAAATGCCTGAGATATCTGTTCATATAGGGAATATCTGTTCAAATGCTTGCGCTTAAACACATAAGAACGGCACGTAATAAATAAGAGTACCTCTCGAACGGATACATCCACCTGTACTGAACAGGACCACCAACGCGTGCCTCGTATGGTAGATGAACTGGCAGGTGTTCCATTGAATCAAAGAAGGCCGGAGGGAATACAGTTTCCAGCTTGCAAATGATCAATGGGATTTCGCCCTCCAGCCTTGACATATCATCCGCCCTGAGTCTCGTGGATGTAAGACATCTGAAGAAGAGACTCATCTCGGTAAGTGCTTCCCATACATTGGTTGGAAGCAGCTCGCGGAATGCAATGGGCATCAACCGTTGCATGAACACGTGACAGTCGTGGCTCTTCATCCCGTGCAAACCGCGTTTATTCACGTCGATGTTCTTAGACAGGTTCGAAACATGGCCGTCAGGAAATCTAGCCGTCCCCAGCCACGCTAACAACGCACTGACCTGCTCCGCATTCAGCGTGTAAGAGGACTTCGGCATGTAGGATGTGCCAACGGGATGCAGCTCTATTCAGGTCGCGCATATCAAGTCGTGCCTTCAAATTGTCTTTCGTTTTTCCAGGCACATTCAGCACCGTATTGAAAATGTTGTCAAACACGTTCTTCTCAATGTGCATGACATCCAGGTTGTGTCGGATCATATTGCTCTTCCAATACGGAAGCTCCCAGAATATGCTTCTCTTCTTCCACCCGATACAGTAACGGGCCAGGTCTGCGTTGTGGCTGCCGTCCGGATCATCAGCGACCCCCACGAATCCACAACTGTCTATCTCCTCCAACACCTCCGCACCCGTGAGAAGCTCGGGCTTCATGTCCTTCTCGACGATGCCAGGCATGAACGACGTCATGTTCTTTCTGTACAAATGACGTCTGGGCAGGAACTTCCTATGGCTGTCGAACCAGCAAATCTTACGTCCATGTTTCAAGGACATCGTCTTCGCTTGCTTCATGCAGCAAGGGCAAGCGTATTTCCCCGATGTGCTCCAACCCGACAACATAGAATAAGCCGGAAGTCGCTGATGGTCCACATCAGCGCAGCGCGTAGCTGGAAGTTTTGTTTGGTCGATACATCGAACGTCTCCACGCCAAACTCCCACAACCACTTCAGCTCATGTATCAATGGCTGCAGGTACAGGTCGATCTTTTGTTTCGGATTCCTAGGCCCCGGTGCGATCACAGTCAAGAACATGTACGGCTTCTTCATGCACATCCAAGGTGGTAGATTGTACGGCGTCACGATTACAGGCCACGACGAATACTGCTCTCCCGACTGTCCGAACGGGTTGAACCCGTCGGTGCATAAACCCAACCTAACGTTCCTTGTCTCCGACGAAAAACCCGGATGTGTCGCATCGAACGTCCTCCAAGCTTCGCCGTCAGATGGATGGCACATCTCACCATCTTTCGTGTAGTGCTCCGCGTGCCACCTCATCTGGCTAGCTGTGGCACCGGATGCGTAGAGCCTCTGCAGTCTAGGGGCGAGAGGTAAATAGTAGAATTGCTTTCTTGGCACGTTCCGGTTTCTTTTGTTCGTTCTCCACCTGCGTGTCCCACAGACCCTGCACTTGTCTTTATCCTCGTCGATGCCCCAGTATATGATGCACCCCTCTGAACAACAATCGATCTTCTGAACCGGCAGTCCCAACGCCTGCAGC
>AP025053.1:28052256-28128113 GCA_036186865.1 Eustoma russellianum | reverse complement strand
TACATAATAGCGACGCACCACCGAAAACACCGACGAACGTATTAATCTGACTACTTTTCTGCTAGCGACAATGCCTTTCATCGTATTTTCGTCGCAATTAACGACGAAAACTAGTGTATCGCAAATGCGTCGCAAAGTACCGACGCAACACCTACGAACCGTGGTTCGTCGGTGAATTTTTCGTCGGTAAACGAAATTCTTTTTGTGGTGTGTGGAGTTTGACGAGAGGAATCAGAGACCGTATTGGAGTACAAGGAAACGGCCACAACCCAAAGCTTTGAAAGTCTTGGCTAGTATAAAGCTTTAAAGGAATAGATCCTATGGGAAATTGCCGTCGGTGGTTGTTTTGATGTGAGTATTTCTGTAAGGGGTGGTTTTGGTTTTCCTTTTTCCCTTTTAAGTAAAGGGGCAGTTGTAGTTAAGGTTCAAATTTTTGTTCAGACTTGTGCTCTTTGGGAGAGAGTTTTCCTTCTACAGTTTATACGTACATTTTTACATCCCTTGTTGATATAAAATGGAATATCTCTTTACATTAAAAATGAAAAATAAAAAATAAAGAAAGATAAAGATCACTCCTCCCTCCTACCCTCCCCCATCCCATCCCTCTTGAAAGAAAAAGAAGAAATTAATAACCCGTGATCTTTTCATGTTAGCTTTTAGCCTCCCTTTTGTTTATTGAGTTCTTGATTGATTGAGAAAGTATAGTAAAAGCATGCAGATTAACTCTTCCCCTACAGCTCGGATGTATGGAAAAATACGCATACTTGCATACTTCCCTTTATAGTGTATTGATTGATCAACTCTTCCTCTGCAGGGAAATTGATGCCATTAGAGCGAAGCAGTATGAAAGATTTTCCTCTTGCCTATTATTTTCGGGCCCCATGAATGGAAGGATCTGAGGAATACTCCATTATCTTTACACTTCTCCAGTATATGTTATTATTATTGAGATATTATTGTTCTTATTGAGATATTTGTAGATATGTTGGCTAACCACTTTGTAGATAGAGTTTATCCATTAGTTAAAGTTGTGTCCTTAGTTGTAGGAGTTTTAGTTTGTTTTGACTTGCCATTTCCTCTTAGCACTAGTACAACTATGCATATTTTTGATCTTATTCATTGCGATATTTGGGGGCCTTATAAAACGCCTAGTTTGACTGGTGCACATTATTTCTTGACTATCGTTGATGATTATAGTCGTAGTACTTGGGCTTATTTGATGAAATCTAAATCAGAAACTAGTCGCTATTTGTTGCATTTTCTGAAATGGGTTCGCACGCAGTTTAACACCACAGTCAAACGAGTTCGTAGTGACAATGGCTTAGAATTTAATCATGCTTCTCTGCTTACTTATTATGCTGATCATGGTATAGAATCCCAAACATCTTGTGTTTACACTCCGCAGCAAAATGGGGTTGCTGAGCGTAAACATCGTCATATTTTAGAAGTCGCTCGTGCTCTTCGTTTTCATGCTCATTTGCCTATCATGTTTTGGGGGGAGTGCATTCTTACTGCTGTTTACCTTATTAACCGCATGCCTGTTCCTACTCTTCAAAATAAAACCCTGTATGAGCTGCTAATGAAAAGTGTCCCTCCTTATTCACATCTTCGTGTCTTTGGTTGCTTGTGTTATGGTTATACTTATCATGGTTCTCGCGACAAATTCGCTCCACGCTCCGCGCCTGGTGTATTTTTTGGTTATCCTCATTCTCAAAAAGGTTATAAAATATTTGATCTATCTAGTCGTAAAGTTTATGTGAGTCGTGATGTATCCTTTTATGAAACTATTTTTCCTTTTGCTACAAATCTTTCTCTTGATCCCTATTGTAATCCTACCTTGCGTGCCCCTATTTTTGCTTGGGACCCTGTTGCGTCATCACAGCCTGTTGCTGTTGACAACTTTTGCCCACCCCAGTCGCATTCGCATGAAGGACCAGCTGCCTCCTTGCAGCCTTCCCGTGCTCAAGATCTGCCTCCAGTCGAAGGTTTTTTGCCTTCGGCTGCCCTGCCCTCTTCCACCTTGGAGTCTCCCTCTAATCCGGTTGATGTCTCGCAGCCCACGTGTAGTACACGGTCTCGTCAGCTGTCTAGTCGTTTTCAGGATTTTGATGTTGTGTTGCCACCGTCTCTTGTCCCGTCAGCTGCCTCACCTGCTCCTACAGCCAACTCCACGGTATTTCCCTTATCTAGTTTTCTTTCATACGCTCGTTTATCCCGTTCTTATTATGGTTATGTTGCGGCCATCACTGCTGGAGATGAGCCGGTTTCTTTTAGCCAGGCTGTTAAGCATGCGCATTGGCGTGAAGCCATGCAACGGGAAATTTCTACTCTTGAAGCAAATAATACATGGTCAGTTGTTCCTTTACCTCGTGGCAAACGTACTATTGATTCTAAATGGGTCTACAAAATTAAGTATAATCCTGATGGCACTATCGAGCGTTATAAGGCGCGTTTGGTAGCTCGTGGCTACACGCAGGTCGAGGGCGTTGATTTTCATGAAACCTTTGCTCCTGTAGCCAAGTTGGTTACTGTTCGTTGTTTGTTAGCTCTTGCTGTTGTTCGTGGCTGGCATGTTCACCAGCTCGATGTCAACAATGCGTTTTTACATGGTGATCTCACGGAGGATGTGTATATGCGCATTCCACCTGGTTTTGCTCGTCAGGGGGAGAATAATGTTTTTAAGTTGCGCAAGTCTTTATATGGCTTGCGTCAGGCGTCGCGAAATTGGTATGCTAAATTCACTGCTTCTCTCACCACACTTGGCTATACTCAGTCCCATGCTGACGCCTCTTTGTTTGTCTCGTCTGTTGATTCGTCTTTTGTTGCTGTTTTAATTTATGTTGATGATGTTATTGTTGCTGGTAATGATCTTACGCGCATCAACGTTTTGAAAGCATATCTTGATCATCAGTTCAAAATCAAGAACCTAGGTCCGCTGAAATTTTCTTGGTATTGAAGTTGCTCGTTCCCCTTCTGGTATGGTTCTGAATCAGCGTAAGTATGTTCTTGATATTCTCATGGAATGTGGAATGCTTGGTTGCCGCCCTGCTAGTGCTCCAATGGATCAACGATGTCAGTTTTCTGAGTCTGATCCACTTCTTGATGATCCTTCCTTTTATCGTCGCATTGTTGGTCGTTTGTTGTATCTTACTGTCACGCGCCCTGACATTTGTTTTGTTGTTAATACGCTCAGTCAGTTTATGCATATGCCACGCAAGTGTCACCTTGATGCAGTTTTTCATTTACTTCGGTATCTTAAAAGTGCCCCTGGACAAGGGCTCTTCTTTCCTGCTGATTCTTCCTTATGTCTTCAAGCTTATTGTGATGCTGACTGGGCTGGGTGTCCTATTACCCGTCGATCTACTACAGGATACTTGATTTTTCTTGGCTTGCCCCTATTTCTTGGCGATCCAAGAAACAATCGGTTGTTTCTCGTTCATCTGCTGAAGCCGAATATCGTGCAATGGCTTATGCGACTAGTGAGATTATTTGGTTACGTCGTCTTCTTGTTGATCTAGGCGTCTCCGTTTCTGCGCCAGTTCCCCTTCATTGTGACAATCAAGCTGCGTTACACATTGTGGCTAATCCTGTTTTTCACGAGCGCACTAAACATATTGAGATTGATTGTCATTTTGTTCGCCAACATTATTCTGCGGGTTGTGTTCTACCTCGAAAAATTTCTGGTTCCTTGCAATTGGCCGATGGACTAACGAAGGCCTTAAGTCCTGCGGTTTTCAAACATTTCTTAAGCAAGTTGGGCATTGTCGATATTCATGCTCCAACTTGAGGGGGAGTATTGAGATATTATTGTTATTATTGAGATATTTGTAGATATGTTGGCTAACCACTTTGTAGATAGAGTTTATCCATTAGTTAAAGTTGTGTCCTTAGTTGTAGGAGTTTTAGTTTGTTTTGACTTGTATTTATACGTACATTTTCTGTAAGACAGTGGTGTGAATATCAATACACAAATATTCTTCTTCAATTATCACAAATTTTACAATGGTCAATGACCAAGTATGATTAGTTGTTCATTGACCAATGAAATGTGTACAAAATTTATGGGTCCCTTATTTTGGCCAATCAACCCCTTGCTTGTATGTAGATAAAACTTATTTGTCATCATTTTATTGAGCCACTAGTTGATCAATGACCACAATAAAATTTCTAATTATTATAACTAGTGACTTCCCGTCCCCCTAATTTGGCAAACCAAACTAAACTTAAAGTTCCGTTTATTTTTACCTTTAGATGGCTTGGTAGAGATTTTAAACTATTGAGCTATGTGAGTGCATTTAGTTTAGTTTGAAAAAAGATGGATAATTGATAGTAAATGATAATCGTGAACCAAACTGAATATGCGATGCAGTCCATCAGTGGATGAAAGTCTTTAAAAATGTGTGTGTGAAAGGTCATCCCTGAAAGTTTTGCATTTTCAGTTGAAATGCTAGTTTTATTATTTATTTGGAATGTTGGTGGTTTGTACTGCTTTATTTGACATTTCAAGGTCGCTCTGGAGGGCCAACCAAGATAACCAAGCTGACTGGATCAGGTTAATGGATGGACTGACTTATTTTAACTTTGAGCGTTGTTTAGTTTTAAGTTATGTATGTTGTCTAGACTTGGCTTTAAGTATCCTTGGCTGTTTAAGTTGTGTGTGTTGTCATAATTAGCTTGCAGGTATTCATTAGCTTTTAAGTTATGCGTGTTGTCTAGCCTCAAGTTTACTTAACAGTAGATTAGACAAGACTGATGGGTGCTAGTATTTGAAGCACTGAATGCACTAAACTCTTTTAAGTAATTGCAGACAATTATGCAGTTGGTTGCAACATTGCACTAGAAAGGCGCATGTTCAAACCAGGACATGCAATGTGGATGCAATATTGCTATCTCGATCAATATTAGCTTAGACTATGTCGAGATTGAAAGAATTAGAAATTCATTCAATTTAAAGTTTGATTTACAAGGTTATCTCCCTTTTATAGGGTGAGAAACTACTTCTAACGACTATTTTACAACTTGAGCAGTGGTTACAATCAACCTTCTGCAAACTACAACAGCTGTGGTAACGGCTAATTACCAACGCAGCTCAGCTATGTACAGAAATAATTCGAAGTAATATTTACTAAATATGGTAGGTCGGACTTCTTATCCTGTGATTCACTTCGTTACCTCAGTCCAGCACTCTTTACATAGTCTTCTGGCTCATCCTAGTTACGTGCTTCACCTCAGCTCTTCTTCAACTCAGCACGTCCATACTTTATTGCCTTGGTTCCATGCTTCACCTCAGCTCTCCTTTAGTTCAGCGCGGCTATCTTTATTCTTCACTTTTGACAGTCCAGCTCAGCTCGGCTGACAGTTTATCTTCCAGCACGTAGGTTGCCTAGATCAGGTTGGCTGACCTGAGTTCGGCTCGGCAGCTCAGTTCAGCTCTGCAGGAACTTTATTTCCACAGACTATAGTACCCGATTCAATTGGGTTAAAAAGTTGTTGTCTCCGTTTGCAGTGGACACATGGTATGAGTTGTCTAGTAAAAGGTCTCACCAATCTAAGAGACCGTTGAATCCCCGTTTCGCATCCTTCATGAAGTTTCTTAAAGCTAGGAATCAGAGTAAAGGTATGACTTTTGCATTAAACAATTTTGCTAATTGTGATCGTTCTCTCTATCACACACATACTTGGTGGGCTTTCAGACGTTTTAAGTTTATGGTTGTGTATACGTTTAGGCATATATTAATGTGAACATGTCTGTCCACTTCACCAACGCAAAAGTCCAAATTATTCACTTTATAATTGTGCACAGTAAGTCCAAGATTGTTTTGTCTATTAGGTAAAAACCTCTTGTCTACATAAATTATGTGAATTGCAAGACTAGTACTCGATGAAAATGTGAGCCCATAAACTTCGATAGAAGAATGGCTAATTGTAATTGTTTTAGTAAAATCCAGTTATTCAATAACATCAGGGAGTATATACGATCAAAAAGAAGTGCAGGGAATTTTTTTTCCATCTGCAACCAAATTTAACAAGGTTTTCAATGTTATGGTGGCAGTCTTTCCACTATTAATTAGAAATTGTAGTCTACAACAATTCATGGTTTCTTTTTCATTGTCAAATGTCAATTACGTGCTCCTTAAGTTTCGAAAGTCTGTGAACCCTACGGTGCATCAACACGTTTTTAGAATAGTTGGGTAAATAGTGATGACCAATGTATTAAGAATTCAAAATGAAATATTGTGAAGAATTTTCGGCAGCTAAAAAAAGACTCCCTGAATTAACATACTTCTATAAACTGTATTAATTAAAGTTGTACATAATGAGTTATTGAGACCTGGCGACATAGTTTCCGAACCTGACGGCAGGAAATTACCCTTCAAGCCCGATAATTTTAACTAAAGTCATAAGGAGTCAGATTGTTTTGCGATCTGATGTATGTATCATTACCTTACATTTTGTGTAGCATTATTTTACAATTTGTGTAAAAAACTAATTCTATTGTTCGATCAGATAACTTTACCAGCTGCTTTAAAGTCCGTTCTCTTTAAATACAAATCCTATGAAAGACAATCCTGAAACAAATAACTCATGGAGTCATGATGACCTCATCCAGCCTCACCATCCTCTTTGTGCCATGTATCGGGCGGTCGCGAGGAAGTGATGCGCGCGGGGTCGGGGATTCCGCCCCAATTTTAACCGTGTAGAGAGTCGTTGACAAACTGAAAGTGAAAATGACCACAACGCGTTGACTGGTTATAATAAATTGAAAGGAAAAAAAAACGAAAAAAAGAAATCCGCCGCGTAATTTCCGGTTACTTCCGTCATAAAGTAGCTCCTCTGCTTTTCATTCCCAATCAAATTTCCCTTTCGAATTTGCTTTGAAAATCATGGAATCTTATCCTCACAACGAGAAAGCTCGACCCACGGGTGAGTATCAGCCTCATGGCAACGCCCACCATGCAAAGCCATCCAAATCTGATCTCCTTTCCAGTGCCAAGATCATCGCCGGTGCCGTCAAGAACAACGGACAGAAAGATTTCAACAAGGCTGAGATAGCCGGCGCCGCCGCTAATATCCTCCATGCGGCCTCTGAATATGGGAAGTTTGACGACAAGCCCATCGGGAAAGTGATAGGCAAGGCAGAGAATTATCTACATGAGTTCTCTTCTCATTCTTCAACAACCACCACCACCACCGCCACTAATTCCGGCATGGGTGGAGGTAATTAACTGCTCACCCCTTTTATATTTAGTGCACCCCTGATTTTAATCAATCTGGTGATTACGTTTTTATATAATTGAATTCCAATAATTGATGCGTTGTGATATGCTAGGTATGATTGATTGATTATGAAATTTTATCTTAACTAGTTATGATAATAATTTTGAAGAAAAGGTATATCAACAACCAAATTAGTATGTATTTCTTTTCTCTTTAATCTTGATTATGTGAGATGCATTTTAATCTTAGATGTAGCGAAATTGCACCTTGTTGACATTTCCAATCCTTTACACTATTGTCTAATTTCTCTTTCTATTTCCAATATAATAAATGACATATTTTTTTCTTGATTTTGGAATATGATGGAATAAAGTAAATGACTAAGTAAACTTATTGCCCTTCTTATATTGTGATGTAGCAATTGATCGACACAGCTTGAAGCAATTTTCATTATGGGTCATCGGAAAACGTGTTTCTAACATATTGTTATGGTTGTGTACATCTTACCTCCCATACTCCGCTATAGTCGGTAGCCTCTAAGTCTTTCTTGTTTGAAGTAACAACAATTGCTCTGATACCAATTGAAGTAATAATGGATTCAAAGAACACAACACGTATAAAGCACAACTCACTTTGTATTATTTGGAAAATAACTCAAAACCGAACTACGTTTCTTGGCATCTTTGTCAATGACCCTACCCGGCATTGACTCACCAATCACCCTACCTGGGATTGGTATTTGACACTCTTGGCGCTTGGCACTCTTGGCGCTGACACTCTTGGCGCACCATCTACTACGGCTAACCACCTTTATTTATAGACCAACTAGTCTAAACAAAACCCAACACCTAATAGGACTAGATAAACATCATTTAAACAAATCCTAACTAGAATAGATAAAGACTACTAAGGAATATTAAGATAATGACTATATCTTTAATTCCTACTAATTAGAATCCAAATCTAACAAGGAAATTATCCAACTATCTCCCCCTTAATTTCCGAATGCACCCTTGGAACTTCTTCGATGCCAAGCAAGCTTCGCATCCTTCCTTAGCTTGTAATCCGAATCTCGTTCTCCTGAATCGGAGTCTCGGCCTTTGGCTTCTCCACCTTCCTGTACCGATTCATAGCCTATTTTGAATTGAGGACAAACACAAGGATAATAAATACAGTAGTTAGAATTATGCTCCACAAACAAGAGTTTCTTTGTTTACGCCCCCTAACCTCCTTAATTGTTTCGACCGAAGCACCCACTGCAACAAACGCCTTTTTTCAATCACGAACAACGGTGTTGTGTTAAAGATTCCTAACACAAATCTTTAACAGAATGAACAGAATCCGGCCTTTGTTGATATGAAGAACACGACAGCCTCCTCCCTGGATCAAATCCTACACGGCGGCTCCTCCCTCTTCAAACAATCTCGGCTCTGATACCAATTGAAGTAACAACAATTGCTCTGATACCAATTGAAGTAATAATGGATTCAAAGAACACAACACGTACAAAGCACAACTCACTTTATATTACTAGAAAAATAACTCAAAACCGAACTACGTTTCTTGGCATCTTTGTCAATGACCCTACCCGGCATTGACTCACCAATCACCCTACCCGGGATTGATATTTGGCGCTCTTGGCGTTTGACACTCTTTGCGCACCATCTACTATGACTGGCCCCCTTTATTTATAGACCAACTAGTCTAAACAAAACCCAACACCTAATAGGACTAAATAAACATCATTTAAACAAATACTAACTAGAATAGATAAAGACTACTAAGGAATATTAAGATAATGACTCTATCTTTAATTCCTACTAATTAGAATCCAAATCTAACAAGGAAATTATCCAACATTGTTGTTGTTGCATACGATAGTCTAATTTCCTGTTCTTATTATGTGTTAAAAGAATGGTTGGGACCATTTCCTTTTGAATGTCTATGTCTTTTCTGCAGATTTGATTTGTTTGTGAATTCTTCTAAATGCTTAAATTATTGATCATTTAGATGGATGATGGAGAATCTGTAATTTAAAAAAAAAATGATGTATATCTGCACTATTTGATAAATGGACACCATTGCCCTGGATTCAGGCCACTATACAACAACCACCACCACATCATCGGAAACTACTCATTCAGCAAACCGTCCCGGTAAAGATCACGGTCACGGCCAATCCGGTGGCAGCGGAGGTGGATATGGGGAATACATCAAAATAGCCGAAGGTCTTCTCCACAAGAATTCAGGCGGTGGCCACGGCTCCGGTGGCGCAACATCACACTCGTCAGAAAATTCCGGCGGTAGCGGTGGCAAGTACGGTGATTACATAAAGATGGCTGAGGGGGCATTCAGTAAATTCTCAGGAGATCATAGCAACACAACTGGGAATGCACAATCTGGAGGTCAACAGGGGCATTCTGGAAGTGGTGGGTATGGAGAGTATGCTAAAATGGCTGGAGAATTCTTGAAGAAGCATTAATATTGTTAATATCAAGATTAAATAGTGCAGTTTAATCTAAATATCGTTGTGTATTTTGGGAAAGACTTGATAGACTTTGGATTGGCTTTGGTTTCTTGTCTTGTGATGGATAGGTTTGCTGAATTTCAGGTTGCTGTCGGAAGGGAGTGTTTGGACAAATCATTTTGATGTTTAATGTTGTTTTAAAATAATGCATAATAGATGCTTCAGTTTCTTTCATTAGTTCATTAATTTGACTTTTATAAACTTCCCTAATTATGGATCTACTCAACTGGTAATATACCTAGAGTTTGTACTTAGTATTCCCATAAATAATGTAAGACTAAAATATAATAATTAATGTTTCCTGGAAAAAGTACAACAACAGTATTACTTCATTGATTTAGAATCTCCCGACTGGGGTCCTTATGTAACCATACACATGTGTGAGAAACATACAGAGGTTTGTTTCCCGATGATTCATAATGAAAATTGCGTCAAGTTGTGTCGATCAACTACTACTTCACAATATAAGAAGTGCAGCCAATTCAGTGATTCAATTTAATAACGTTCTCTATTTGTCATGAAATGTTCTTTTGTAGTTGCAAAAGTTCATACTTTGAGTTCGAAGACTTCGAAGAGCTTTCATCTCCTCAGTCTTAAGGAGGTGCGTAGAGAATGCAAATCAATAGCCCTACGATATTCTAAATCTGTAAGGCTTTTACCCGACAGTGTGCATAAGGTGTCTACTGCAAACTAGGCCAATAACTTTTTAATCCAATTGGACCAGATACTATGGCATAAGTTAGTATTGATCTAAAAAACAGTATTGCACCAATGTTGTGCATGTCCGAGTTCAACCTATGCCTTTTTAATTGTAATGTATCCATCCGAGTATAGTCGGCTATACTCTGTAAATTTCTTGTCAAGTGTTTAATGTCTTCGAATGTTACCTTTGAGAAGAATTCACCATCCAATTTACATATGACTTGCTATAGACGGCTTGAGACATGTTACCAAGGTCTTTTGAAACAAAGTCTTAAAGGACCTTAAAAAATTGAACTTAATTATATGGTTTTTATGGAAGACTTCTCACTTATATAATAGAAATATCTTATAAGACATTTATGTACTATTTGTGGTTAGTACACAGAAACCAACATAAGAATGACATGGTAAAAGAGAAAAGCAAATAAAAAGGTATGTTGAATTAAACAAGTGATTCGTTTTCACTAACATATTCCGTTACGTAATCGTTTCTCTCCTGATTGGTATGGTTGGTAGTTGAGCGACTTGATGCTTCTTTTGCTTAAATGAAACCAGGAGAGTCCATCAAATGGCGTGGGCTACACACCCCTGACAAATTTAATTGCTGCTATGATGACTTCATATGAACAAAAATTTTTTTTTTTTTTTGGAGCTATATTGTCCTACTATTATCGATGAGAATGTATAGTAACTATTGCATTTCTCCCTTCAAATCTTTTAGCTAAGAACTACGACATGATTTGCCAATCTTCCAAAGTGTAATTCATTTTTTTTTTTTACAAAAACCTATCAAATTATATTTAGCTCTAAAAATATCTTCTTAAACTATCAATAAAGACACTGTATAAATTATAATTAAGTAATAGATCAAAAGATGTTGAAAAAAAAAGTTCTAATGATTTAGATAGAGCATTAAATAATGTGTTTGAAATAATTTATACGTTTCAAAGTGGACTTGATATTGAAACGGAAGAAGTAACTCATTATAGATATCCGACCAAGGTAATTTTAAATAATGTGTTTCTATGACGTGTTTTAGGTTGAAATTAGTTATGTGATGCAATGAAGAAAGGAAGGAAATTAGGTTAAAATTGATTTTAGGTTGAAATTAGGGATTAATTTTAAAAAAACTGCGAAATGTTTATAAAAAAAGGTCTGGCTGTGCACGCCACGTGGCGTGCATTCATTGGCCGCGTTATATCAACGTAAAAGAATAACGCGTCATGAATCCCGTCCCCTATATTTGCATCCGAGCCAATTTCAGTTTGCCGTATGAACTCTTCATGATGAAAAATAAAGATCACGACACCTTAAGTTCAGAAATGAAGTAAGAAGTAGAGATTGCCAATTTAGGTCTTTTAGTCTTGGATATGGAAGGAGGACGGAATTTGTAATCTTGAGTTTACGGGTTCAATCCGTGGAAACAGTCTCTCGTGTAAGTGTAAGGTACGCTACGTACATCAGATCTCGAAACAATATGGACTTTTCTCAAACCCTGTGTAAACGCGGAAACCTAGTGCACCAGAGACGTCTTTTTAGTCTTAGTATGGAAGATCTGTGGATCATATCAAACGCTACTTCCTGAATTAAACTTATGAACAAAAACGACTTTACAAATTACAAATGACAAAAAGAATCTACTAGGAAATTTACCACTCTCATAAATGAGAATGTAGATGCTGTATAATTGGAGTTCTTTTTTAAGGGCATGCAGTTACTTCTCCTAAGATATATTTAAATCAGAAGTCGGTATAACATCTCCTTACTGCATACATGTATAGCATTTGCATGGTATAGAAATCTGTTATTATTATTTTTAGTAACAAAAAGACTTCAACCTCATACCGTGCATGGCACGTCTTTTCATTACAGGACCACTGCTTTTTTTTTTTTCCATTTACTTTCAATAGTTGGAAGAGTTTAGAATAATATACGTACATCATGTCTCACATTTCTTCTTCCTTGTTTTTTCGTACTTAATTACTTTGTTTATATCAATAGAATACATTTACTAGTTATCAAAATCTTAACCGGTTGATTAAAAACCGTTAATTGTTCAACTTCGTTTAACTTTTTTTGCACTTGGAGACTCGGGAGGAATATAATTTGTGACTTTGAGGTCACATGTTCGAGCAACAGAAACAGCTAATTACACAAAAATGTAAGGTAAGACTGTGTACATCAGATCGCAAAACGATCTGACTTCTCTTTAGATCCTGTAAAAATACAAAAGCTTAGTGCACCCGAAAACGCCTTCTAGACTCGGAGATCCATCGGTTCTTTAAGTCTGCCGTATGGAGTATGCAAAAGGCAAAAAAGGAATACTAGTGCAGACCATAAAGCTTGTGACATAAATTATACGGAGGATTATAATATACTATAAAATAAATTGGGGAGACAAAGTAAAAGTGAAAGGTATAAATGATATTGATGGAATGCATCATAAAAGATGAGGGAGATGGGGCTCCACGATCTTGGCTATGATTTGAAAACTTTAGAGGCAAGTGGCAATCGACAAGTCACAAGAAACTAGTTTGGCCGACACGGGGTCCCCTCGTTCTCGTGCTATCCATGTACTAATCTAACTCAAAATATCTTCTTCATTATACTATTCCCTTCAATCAAGGTTGAATATTTGTGTGAATGATTGTATGGTTTCTTTGATTGAAAAATGTCAACCATAAAATGTTCTAGTTTGATAAAAAAAAATATAAATTAAATTATTCAACGGCTTTCAAAGTGAAAAACACATGATTTAGTGTGTAGCGCCCCGGCCCGGACAGCGGATCCGAACCGGTGCATCCGTCGTAGCTTACTGAGAAGACTACAAGACGTCTCGTCTCTCGAACACACAGCATCAATGACGTAAGAGAATAAACATGGAGACACGTGCATAACAAAATCTAAATTAATCCCAATCTGTATTCCCAGAAACATAAGTAATTAAACTGTTTATGGACGCAGCCATCTACATCCTCAAGTGAACAAAGAAAACTGGAATGATGAGAAACAGTCTAGAACAGTTCCCAATATGTACACTAAGCATCCCACTCATCCCACTCGCCGTCGTCTTCTATGAAAATCATATCGTATTCGGGCTCAACTGCAAAACAACAGGATAGAACTCTTAGCAAAAAACGCTAGCAAGTAACCTGCTTATAAGACATACGGGATCAACATATGGCAAGACATGAGTAGTATCTATATCAAGGGATAATGGAGCACATGTCTTGTATAGTTTAAAGATCATAAATTGCCAGCACAACAGAAACAAGAACATCAACGAATAAGTAGTAAACAGTTCAGTAACAAAACACTTACAAGTCAATCATACCAAAACGACTCACGTGATGCATGACAATTCAAAATATGCACTACACTATACAAACCCAAATGATTATGCTTCACTTTTCAGAAACAGTGCAATGCATGTCATAATGTCCGGTCACATAACTTTATACCCTGTGATGGGCCACAGCTTGTCTTTATACCCTGTGACGCACCACAGCTTAACTTTATACCCTGTAATGTGCCACATCTTGTCTTTATACCCTATGTCACATTACAGCTCACTTTATACCCTGTGATGGTTGCAGCTTGTCTTTATACCCTGTAACGCATCACAGCTCACTTCGCAAACTTTATACCCTGTGCCGAGGCACAGCTCTTGTCAAATCATAATGCAGATGCAAGTACCATAATGCAAAGATGCAAAACCAACATATCATTCAATCACTCGAGGCTCATCTCATTCACACATTCAAGTGTATCATTACATGTTCCAGTCTACCTCACAAAACATTCATACTAGGGATACAAGGGATGAGATAGACACCCTCACACGTTCTATTTGAACCTTATCAAAGCCTCAAACATTCATCCTTAACCCCTTAGATCATTCACGCTGAAGTCCAATTCAAATACCCCACAAAGTCCTCACCGTTGATTCACCATCCTAAGTCGTGTTCCCAAGGCTTACACTACCTCAATCAGGTCCTAAGAAGCCTCTAGTGTCCCCCAAATTGGTCCTCTAGCTTCCCTTTTTCTCTTCTATTCTTTCCACAAAACTGGTTGACATCATACCCTACATCGATTGATCGAAGTGACTTCATCCCCTCACATCGATCGATCGATGTCCCCAGAATACTTTCTGCCTCACATCATACCCTACATCGATCGATCGAAGTGACTTCATCCCCTCACATCGATCGATCGATGCCTATTAGAATACTTTCTGTCTCACATCAGTCTCTCTATCCCCCTACATCGATCGATCGATGTCTACGATTCCAGAAAAGAAACTTTGCGATTTCTGCAGAAACTGCAGAACGACAACTCCAATCAATCCCAAACTTCATCCCAATCATTCCAGGCCTAATCCCTGCTATAATTTCATGCTTAAACTACAAATTGAACACTACACACATCCCAAAAAAAGATTCAAGCCTAGAATTCAAAGATTTCAACCCACGAATCCAAAGATCCCACCTTTCACCCTCAAACCCTATCATACAATAATATTGCAGCAAAAGGGATTCAAGGGCGTAGGGATTTGCAGGAATCCATATAATCATCAACATCAACTAGATTTCCAACATATGATGGCCAAAACATCGAAACCATAACACATAAGTCACATATAGATCAACAAAGAGAAACTACTACATGGTGATCCATTTGATATCAAAAATAGGCCTTTTTCTTTCGCAAATCGTAGGAACTAATAAGTAGATTACTTGCCTTTGATTACTAACGATCGAACTGGAGAACGAATAGAGGTTGGATCAGTTCCTGAAGGCTGTCTTTCCTCTTCTACGCTGTGGGGAAAATCGACTAGGGCTTGGGGGGAGAAGAAGTCGACTGATTCTGAGAGGAAAAAGGGGGAAAACTGACGCTCTGTCAGTTTTATTATGGGAAGGGGCGAAACTGGAATTTCTAAATTATATTCTATTATCTCATTTATCTTAAATGATTAAATTCTAATATTTAATTCTAAATTAATTACTAACTAATTCTAATATTTAATCCCTCAATAAATACCAATTAATCTAATATTTAATTCTTAATTCATTACCACTAATTGCCATTAGTCTCATTTAATTTTCTTTTGTCCTTTAATTATTATACGGAGGGTGCGGGGCATAACATTCCACCCCTCTTACAAAAAGTTTCGTCCTCGAAACTAGCGTACCTTATTGGAAAAGATGTGGATATAACTCCTTCATCTGCTCCTCAAGTTCTCACGTGGCTTCGCGCTCCGTATGGTTTCTCCATTGATCCTTGACATACGGAATTACACGCTTGTGTAGAACTTGATCTTCTTGTCCACAATCTTCACCGGATACTCTTCATACGTGACATCATCCTTAATCTCTAAAGGTTGGGCCTCAAGAATATGGCTCGGATGCGATACGTATTTCCTCAATTGAGATATGTGAAACACATTGTGGACTTGCGATAATATTGGAGGCAATGCTAATCGGTATGCTCTTTCTCCAACCTTGCCATGCACCTCGTATGGACCGATATATCGAGGGCTTAACTTGCCTTTCATTCCGAATCTCGTAACTCCCTTAGTGGGTGAGATTCGCAGATAAACCTTTTCACCTACTTTAAATTCCAAGGACCGCCTTTTAGAATCTGCCTAACTCTTACTGCGATCTTGTGCCACCCTTAGTCTCTCTCTTATGATCTTAACTTTCTCAATCGTTTGCTCAATCAACTCAGGTGCAGTGATCGTCCTTGCCCTAACTTCGTCCCAACAAACTGGAGATCGGCACTTCCGTCTGTATAGAGCCTCAAATGGAGCCATATCAATGGCACTATGGTGGCTATTGTTGTATGAGAATTTCATCAGTTTCAACATGTTATCCCAGTTCCCTTTAAAATCCAATGCGCATGCTTTCAGCATGTCCTCTAAAGTTTGGATGGTCCTCTCAGACTGTCCATCCGTTTGTGGGTGGTAAGCTGTGCTCATCCTTAGCTCAGTGCCCATGGCTTTTTGGAAAGACATCCAAAACTTAGAAGTGAACCTGGGATCGCGGTCCGACACAATACTGACGGGAATTCCATGCAAGCTTACGATGTTATCCATATAAATGTTGGCCAGTTTCTCATAAGAAATACCATGTGGCATAGCTATGAAATGAGTTGTCTTTGTCAAGCGATCGACAATTACCCAAATCATCTCATTCCCATTTCGGGTCTTGGGCAACCCCATCACGAAGTCCATAGTCACATGCTCCCACTTCCATTCTGAGATTTCCAGTGGCATCATCAAGCCGCCGGGTCGCTCATGCTCCGCTTTGACTTGCTGGCATACCAGACATCTCTCGACATACTCCACAATACTTCTTTTCATTCCTATCCACCAATAATTCATTTTGAGGTCCTTATACATTTTTGTGCTATCAGGATGGATAGACAACCTCGAGTTATGCGCTTCACGTAGCAATTCCCTTCGAAGCTCTTCATTGTCAGGCACGCATAGTCGATTCTGAAACCATAGACTTCCATCTTCTCTCAACTAGAAATCTCTTACCGGGCCCGTGCTTAATTTATCATGGATTTCCTTCAGTGCTACATCCTCATATTGAGCTTCTTTTATTCGGTCTACCAAATCTAGGATTATAGATAAGGCCGTAAGAACATTCACCACTGAGTCCACAACATCCAAGCCAAAACTCTTCAATCTCTCGTTCCAAAGGAGACTGTCTTGCATGGCTAGACTTTCTGCTCAACGCGTCTGCCACTCTATTGGCCTTACCTGGGTGATAGTTGATGGTTAAGTCGTAGTCCTTGAGTAGTTCTAGCCATCTCCTTTGTCTCATATTCAGCTCTTTCTGCGAGAATAAGTATTTCAGACTCTTATGGTCTGTGAACACCGCACACTTTTCTCCATACAGGCAGTGTCTCCAAATCTTAAGAGCGAACACTACTGTTGTGAGCTCCAAGTCATGTGTCGAGTAATTCTGTTCATAGGGCTTCAGCTACCTCGAAGCGTAAGAAATAACCCGCTCATTTTGCATCAGGACACAACCTACAAATAGAAATTTAATTCACGTCCGGTAGATATATAACACAACAATGGTCATTATATACGTAACTAGTCCTTTCTTGGACGCATCACTATAGATCACGAAGCCTTCGGTGCCAGAGGGTTGCGCCAACATCGGGGCCGTGATCAATCTCTTTTTGAGCTCGGAGAAGCTCTGTTCGCACTCTGCAGTCCACTCAAACTTAGTTTTCTTCTGGGTAAGTCGGCTCAGTGGAACTGCAATTGTTGAAAATCCTTCAACAAATTTCCTATAGTAGCCTGCTAGACCTAGGAAGCTTCTGACTTCTGTTACGTTTGTAGGTCTTGGCCATTCAGTGATGGCTTCCACCTTCTCAGGATCAACCGAAATTCCATCCTCTGAAATCACGTGCCCAAGGAAAGCTACACTCCTTAGCCAAAATTCACACTTGCTGAATTTGGCATATAGTTTCGGTTGCCTCAAAATTTTCAACACCACTCTTAGGTGCTCTGCATGGGCTTGTTCATCGGAAGAGTACACCAAAATGTCGTCGATGAACACCACTACACACTGATCCAACTGTTCTCGGAATACGGTGTTCATCAAGTCTATAAAAGCTGCTGGGGCATTAGTCAGTCCAAAAGGCATCACCAAAAACTCATAATGCCCATAACGAGTCCGAAAAGCTGTTTTAGGGACGTCACTTGCTTTCACGAGCAACTGATAGTACCCCTGACGAAGGTCGATTTTCGAGAACCAACGCGCATCCTTTAACTGGTCAAATAAATCCTCGATCCTTGGCAGTGGGTACTTGTTCCTAATGGTTACCTTGTTCAGCTCTCTGCAATCAATGCACAATCTTAAGCTGCCATCTTTCTTCTTGATAAATAAAACAGGGGCTCCCCAAGGTGATACACTGGGTCGTATCAATTTCTTGTCTAACAACTCCTGCAGTTGACCCTTTAACTTCTTAAGTTCAGCTGGGGCCATCCTGTAAGGTGCCTTAGATATAGGCTCAGCTCCAGGAATCAAGTTGATTTCAAACTCCACTTCTCTTGATGGGGGTACTCTAGGCAAATCATCTGGAAATACGTCTTTGAATTCGTTGATTACCGGAATCTGGTCAATAGAGGGAGTTTCTTGCTTAGCATCCATTGCATAAACCATAAATCTCTCTGCTCCCTTCTGCAAAGCCTTGAAATCCTTAACCGCCGTTAAATAAATTTTCCTTCGGGCCTTTGTCAGCTTGATATTTCCTTGGACCGTCACTTCATTCATCTCAGGATCCTTAACGGTCACTTGCTTAAGTCTGCAGTCAATGTTGGCATGATTCTTCGTCAACCAATCCATGCCCAAAATCACATCAAAATCTCGCATTGCAATTGGGATTAGAGTGGCTGGGAACACTCTCGTCCAACTACAGCTCACAGTCCTTGTACTGATGATATGACACTAGTACTTGATCACCCTCTGCCTGTACTCGGAAGGGAGTCTAAAGCCACTCGGGCAGACAATCAAGTCCTTTGGCAAATTTCTTAGATATAAAGGAGTGACTTGCACCACTATCGAATAACACGTTCGCAGGCACTTTATTTACTAGAATAGAACCTATCCACAAGAGCATAGCACAGAACATTTCACGTAAAGAAAATTTAATTTCCAACTTAAATAATTAAAATTTACTTAAGTCATACCTGTCATGACATCGGTGTTCTTCTGCACTTCGGCGTCCGTCATGACATGGACTCTAGCATTGGTCTTGGGCCTAGCCCTCTGTTGTTGTGATGGTCCGGCGTCTCCCTGTGGTCTCTGCTTCCACTCGAGACAATCTTTTATCCTGTGGCCCGTCTTACCACACTTAAAACACGCTCCTGTTTTCTTCCAACACTCCCCTACATGATTCTTATGGTAATGGGGGCACACACCTGTCGCTTGTCGATCAGGCTGACTCTGCTGTGGTGCCCTCTGAATCTGTCCCGTCTAGCCTCTTCTAGGAATCTTGACCCAACGTCCGAGTCTACCTCCACTCCTATCATCCCTCGGCCTCTTGCTGGTATCGTCACTAGCCTCTCTAGGCTGTGACCTGCGCATATCACTTTCCACGCGATAGCAGGCATCTAACATCTCCTCAAAAGTTTTCAGACTAGACCCCGCTATAGCCGTCCGAATACGGGGTTCAAACCTTGCTCAAACTTGAGCATCTTGATTCTATAGTTTTCCAACACCATGGGCGTAAATTTTCCCAAGGCATGGAATCTATCAGCATAGTCAGAAATAGACATCCGATCCTGTTCCAGCTTATCGAACTGTCTCACAGTATAGCAGTTTCAGGTACGTAATAGTCCTTATAAGCCTCAACAAATTGCCTCCACAAGATAGGGGAGTCATCTTGGGAAGGATGCCATTCCACCAGGCATTGGCTCTGCCAGTCAGCATGGGTGTGACCACATCCACCTTGTTTTCTTCAGGCACCTGTACCAGCCTGAAGCACTTCTCAACTTCTACCAACAAGAATTCGGCCACCTCTGGGTCAGTGGTCCCCTCAAAGGTTGGGGCATGCATCTTCCGCATCTCCTCAATATAATATCGTATGCCATGCTGAGGCAGTGGTGGAGGAGATGGCTGCTGTTGATGCTGAGCAACACTCTGCGCAATCACTGTGATCGCATCCATCAGGGCCTGAGGCATGACCATCTGTGGTGGCTGTGGGTTCTCATTTCCGTTGCCACCGTTTCCGGAATTATCCCTTCTAGGAGGCATCTTTCTGCAAGATCAGCGCTTATTAGCATTCAGCAATTTCAAAGATAATACTGAAAGCTCATATGCGTCGCACAGAACTGAACTTGCATACGTTTAGGGAATAAATCGTATAGTCTGCATGTAAGTTATATCGCGCTCGCACACACCCAACCCAATTTATCTTATATCTAAGATCAAATACTTATACCTATGGATCAACTTAGGGTCAAGATCATAGCTTAGGACTCTATATGGCGTAAACCAGGTCTCCGAGGTAGATCTGAAGCCTAGGCTAGATACCACCTGTAGCGCCCCAGCTCGGACAGCAGACCCGAACCGGTGCAGCCGTCGTAGCTTACTGAGAAGACTACAAGACGTCTCATCTCTCGAACACACATCATCAATGACCTAAGAGAATAAGCACGGAGACACGTGCATACAAAATCTAAATCAATCCCAATCTGTATTCCCAGAAAAATAAGTTATTAAACTGTTTATGGACGCAGCCATCTACATCCTCAAGTGAACAAAGAAAACTGGAATGACGAGAAACAGTCTAGAACAATTCCCAATATGTACACTATGCATCCCACTCAGCCCACTTGCCGTCGTCTTCTATGAAAATCATATCGTATTCGGGCTCAACTGCAAAACAACAGGATAGAACTTTTAGCAAAAAACGCTAGCAAATAACCCGCTTATAAGACATACGAGATCAACACATGGCAAGACATGAGTAGTATCTACATCAAGGGATAATGGGGCACATGTCTTGTATAGTTTAAAGATCATAAATTGCCAGCACAACAGAAACAAGAACATCAACGAATAAGTAGTAAACAGTTCAGTAACAAAACACTTACAAGTCAATCATACCAAAACGACTCACGTGATGCATGACAATTCAAAATATGCGCTACACTACACAAACCCAAATGATTATGCTTCACTTTTCAGAAACAGTGCAATGCATGTCATAATGTCCGGTCACATACCTTTATACCTTGTGATGGGTCACAGCTTGTCTTTATACCCTGTGACGCACCACAGCTTAACTTTATACCCTGTAATGTGCCACATCTTGTCTTTATACCCTATGTCACATTACAGCTCACTTTATACCCTGTGATGGTTACAGCTTGTCTTTATACCCTGTAACGCATCACAGCTCACTTCGCAAACTTTATACCCTGTGCCGAGGCACACCTCTTGTCAAATCATAATGCAGATGCAAGTGCCATGATGCAAAGATGCAAAACCAACATATCATTCAATCGCTCGAGGCTCATCTCATTCACACATTCAAGCGTATCATTACATGTTCTAGTCTACCTCACAAAACATTCATACTAGGGATACAAGGGATAAGATAGACACCCTCACACGTTCTATTTGGACCTTATCAAAGCCTCAAACGTTCATCCTTAACCCCTTAGATCATTCACGCTGAAGTCCAATTCAAATACCCCACGAAGTCCTCACCGTTGATTCACCATCCTAAGTCGTATTCTCAAGGCTTACACTACCTCAATCAGGCCCTAAGAAGCCTCTAGTGTCCCCCAAATTGGTCATCTAGCTTCCCTTTTGCTCCTCTATTCTTTCCACAAAACTGGTTGACATCATACCCTACATCGATCGATCGAAGTGACTTCATCCCCTCACATCGATCGATCGATGTCCATCAGAATACTTTCTGCCTCACATCATACCCTACATCGATCGATCGAAGTGACTTCATCCCCTCACATCGATCGATCGATGTCCATCAGAATACTTTCTGTCTCACATCAGTCTCTCTATCCCCCTACATTGATCGATCGATGTCTACGATTCCAGAAAAGAAACTTTGCGATTTCTGCAGAAACTGCAGAACGACAACTCAAATCAATCCCAAACTTCATCCCAATCATTCCAGGCCTAATCCCTGCTATAATTTCATGCTTAAACTACAAATTGAACACTACACACATCCCAAACAAAGATTCAAGCTTAGAATTCAAAGATTTCGACCCACGAATCCAAAGATCCCACCTTTCACCCTCAAACCCTATCATACAATAATATTGCAGCAAAAGGGATTCAAGGGGGTAGAGATTTGCAGGAATCCATATAATCATCAACATCAACTAGATTTCCAACATATGATGTCCAAAACATCGAAACCATAACACATAAGTCACATATAGATCAACAAAGAGAAACTACTACATGGTGATCCATTTGATATCAAAAATAGGCCTTTTTCTTTCGCAAATCGTAGGAACTAATAAGTAGATTACTTGCCTTTGATTACTAACGATCGAACTGGAGAACGAATAGAGGTTGGATCAGTTCCTGAAGGTTGTCTTTCCTCTTCTACGCTGTGGGGAAAATCGACTAGGGCTTGGGGGGAGAAGAAGTCGACTGATTATGAGAGGAAAAGGGGGAAAACTGACGCTCTGTCAGTTTTATTATGGGAAGGGGGAAACTGGAATTCCTAAATTATATTCTATTATCTCATTTATCTTAAATGATTAAATTCTAATATTTAATTCTAAATTAATTACTAATTAATTCTAATATTTAATCCTTCAATAAATGACAATTAATCTAATATTCAATTCTTAATTCATTACCACTAATTGTCATTAGTCTCATTTAATTTCCTTTTGTCCTTTAATTATTCTACAGAGAGTGCGGGGCATAACATAGTGTCCATATGGTGTTTAAATCCAAACATGCCCCCGATATAAAGAGCTAATGACACAGTATAACATGCACACTGCGATTGTCATGATTCAAACCGACAAATTTAAATACAATCTATTATCTGAGTATCACGTTGTGGAAACATTCTATTGGTTCTTTGGATAATGATTTAGTTGTTTTCACGTAATAAATTGGCTTGAAGATAGAGGCGGGACCAAAAAAAAACTACATAATCTGATTCATTCATAATTTTGATAGTTGAAAAATGTAACTTTAAGAAACTAATTGTTATTGTTTACAATACAGTGGAATAAGCCGGTAACAAACACACTGTAAGTTAATATCATGTTATTTCATTGAAATTATATTAGTTTAAACGAAAATTGAACAAAATGGCTTGTTATTAGTTTGAAATATGTTTATAGAACCATGTTCACACACACAAAAGACAAAAGACATATTCGTATATCTCAACGACAATAAAAGTTATCGCTAGGGTTTGGGGAGGGTGAGAGGTATGCAACAATACCTCTATTATAGAGAGTTTGCTTCTAATAAGACCACTGACTCTATATGTACCTAGATAGATAACACACTAATAGAGATATAATGTGCTAATGTATTATAGAACTATTTTCTTGGACAGTTATTCACAGACATAGATAACACACTAATAAAGATATAATATGAAGTTTTTCAACATAAGTATACATACATTAGAATGTTAGTAGAGAAAATAAGGTCCTAATGTGCAGTAAATTTTGTCATAGTTTTTTACTAGACTCGATTTGTGTCCTCCAAGTTGTAGCTTGCATTCTTTTACTATTTAGATAGGTCAAAGACTTTGGGTTGCCCCATTAAACCAGGTGACTTCTTAATCATTTAATGCAACGCGATTTTGTATTCAAATGAAACAAAAAAAGAAAGGTGATTTTGTATTTAGTGCAACGTGATGTCGGCAAACTGATATTTAGTTCTTTGCTACTATAAAAAAAAAAACCAAATCCGTGATCGTAAATTTTTTAACATCTCAGTCCTAAAAAGACTAATAGACGAGTAAATTAGAAAGACAACAGCCTCATATAGTAATAAAACTATTCTAACGGATTCTACATAAAGTAACTTTTAGGATGGTCAGAATATTTTACAGATCCCACATAAGTAGTAAACTGCAAACAAGGTTAATAACTCGTTGCTCAATTGAGCGGTGGATACTAAAGTTCAGTACTGGCTCATACAATAATAAAACGTCCACGCTACACGTGATTGAGATTCAAGCCTTTGTCATTTTACCGTAATGTTTTATCTCGATTATTATATGAACTATGTGATAAAACGATATTTAGGTATTTACTTCCCTATACGATTGACCGGTTGATTGGATGGAAGAGATATTGTTTGAAGAAAAGAGTATCATCGTGCTATATATTTACCACTAACGAAGACAATTATTCAACACTTCCCTTGCTCACAAATTTCTTGTCTGCAAAATTCACCCAAATTCCCCCTTTATCTTTCTTTTCCTCAAAACAGTTCAACGCCATGGATTTCTTGAAGAAATTCACAGACGCAACAAACATCAACGCCAAGGAAGCCCCAACTTCCACCGCTGGCGCCGGCGACGATCAGGCTCCGTCACAGGCCGAATTGTACGCGAGCGCTCAGGTGGTGGCTGAAGCAGCCAAAGCCAGCTTCCAGCGTGAGCCCACCAACGTCGATAACTACAAATTGGCCGGCGCCGCTGCGGATATTCTCGACGCTGCTGAACACTACGGCAAGCTAGACAGCTCCGGCATCGGCGGATATGTCGAAAAAGCCGAAGGATATCTCAAGAAATACGAAGCTTCCAATTCTCCTCCAAAAGAGGAAACAACTACCTCTCCTCCGGCAGAAACAGAAGAAAAATATGCGCCTCTACCTGCCCCTTCATCGGAGAGTCCTGCCGGAGATGCTAAACGTGAAGAACCAGCTGCTAAGCCGGTGGAGGAAAAGAAGCCGGAGCCGGAGCAGGCGGCGGAAGAGGCGAAATCAGAAGGTGGGGTGGGAGATTATGTGAAGACAGCTGCTGGAAGTTTCTTCAAGTGATAACTCTCGACATAAAGTTTGTGTTTAAGTTAATTTGTGTGTTTATTTTGTATTTTCTTTCAATGTGATTATCAGCTTCTTTTGCACAAAGGTATTTGTACTTGTTTTTGTGTGTTATTGTGGTGTGTTTATTGATGCAAGAAACAGAGTTTGTAGTGTGTGATTTTGAGATTTGAAGTTGAGAGCTAATGAGCTATGAACATGGAATGTTGTTGTAATTGAAAAATCATGGTTTAGTTCTCGTCTAAGATAACCTCAGAATGGATATGTAGTTATATCAAATGCCAAGTATTTATGTATGTTGGATCTTTCACTAATTTTATCTTCTTTATCATAAATACTTATGTGTACTGATTACACGTTCTTACTTTTTAATCTTTGTGTAAGTGGTTCTTTCTGTGGCTCGATATTGTGACTTTAAGCTTACAAAACATAAAATTTACTAATTGTTTCAATGCCATGAAGAATTTGAATTGAGTAAGGGTTAAACTGTAACGCTCATTGAAGTTAATTATGGTTCCAGTTTTGTCGCACACTCCTCCCGTTTGTAACCAAAAGAAGAATATGCATAGAAAATAGAAAACAGTAATAGGCCTACAAAAATAAATAAATTAGTAACGCTCTCATTAACATATACAGTACTCTTCTGAAACAATCACACACACACGTAGTAATGGTGAAACCAAATCCACTACATTATAATATCAACTCAAATAATTGTCATTCATTGATTGGCATTACAATTATAAATCTTGGAGGAAAAACTATTCTAGGACCCTGAAGCTCTACGCACCAATTCTAAGAAACATTCTAGGAGAGATGCAAATCAGAAGACCAGCGGCTTTCTAGGCTAGGTGAAGACTAACGCAGCACGAGATGTCCCCACAAACCAAGCCTTCGGTCTAGCAGCAGTGGAACACCCACACTGTGCGTGCCCCTGGAATCAAACTCTTGACCTCTTAGAACAAATCTCAATCCGAATACCAATTGAACTATGTCATGTGACCTTACAATTGTAAATCAGCTATTAAGAGGGGGGGAACAATATCGAGGAATTCCTATATCAAAGTTATGCACTTAGGTGGTGTTTGGTTGGTGGGTTTAAGAATAACTGAATGGGTTTAGATTCCTCCAAACCCATTGAAGTTGTTTGTTTGGAAAAATGGGCGTTATGGGTTTCACTTTGATACCCAAGTATTTTGTAATGGATATCGTTTTTTGATATACTAGCCCCTTGTCTATCAATATGGGGGAATGAGGGGTATGGCCGGTCAATGACGCCGGCCACTGTCCGTGGTTCACCGCCGCCGGCCGGTCACTATTCCGGTCGGTCAAATTTTTCTGGCCATCTTTTCGGCTGCCCACATTCGATACCGATTCCAATTCCAGTACATTCCAAACACCATCAATGTCTATCATACTCATTTCCATTTCAATACCAAACAGCTATCATTTTTAGGCCCAAATCAATATCTTTCAAACCTATACCATGTCTGATACGTGCAAGAATGAATCTTTCTTTAACTCTAAAGCTTCTCCTCCAAATATAGTTTAGGCACAATGAAGTTAGCATCATATTGCTTCCAAATAAGTTGAAGAAAACATTTTGAACATAAGTCCTCCAATGAGTTCTACATAACCCAAGCAAGATACCTCCCTCTTAGATGTTTCTCTCCCCGGAATTGGACAACTCTCACAAGGATGTTCAAGCCTTGAAAGATTCTAGCCTTGATTTTGAATATGAACCAAGAAAACACACAAGAATTGCTCTTGAAGAAGAAGAAATTTTCATTGAAGGTGTGAGATTACAAAGCTTCTCTTATGTGCCTTTTATAGGCAAAAATATCACAAGACAACAAACTATCTTACAAATTGAAATAATGATTGAAAAGACTACGTACTTCTAAAAACTATTCATGTAGGCTCCATAAAAACTAGTCTTACAAGTCTTGAATGGTGATTTTCAAAGTAGGTCCCTCAAGTACTATTCATGGAAGACTTTAATGATTTGTCTTCATCTTGAAATCTTTTCTGGTTTGTGACTGATTTTTGGACATCTTCCAATCGGAATTAGGCCTTGCTTTTTCTTAGAGAATTGTATCCAATTGAGTGTAGAAAATAATCATATAAAGTTCTTTGCATTTGGCCAAACCATTGAGGAGATACATCCAAATTACTGAAGGTATGTCACAGAATTCGGCAGAAACAGTACTTCCATTTACATGCTTTTTTGGATGCCAAAACGACCGATTTTGGAAAAGTACGAAACATGAAAGTTGTAGATATTTGTCTTAGCTTTACAACGCATCTTGCAACTCCTAATTTGGCCTTGTGGTTGGAGAAATACGTCAATGCTACCAAAATGGGTCCTGTAGAAACTCACAATCCGAGATGGGCCTAAACTAATACAACATAAACATTTATAGAAAAAACAAAATAAAGAACACATTCTATACTAATGATATTTTACAATGGTTCTAAAATTTTTTATAAATCATGTTGTAGGTTCAATAAGGTGAACCCAATGTATAAGTTACCTTGGTTCATCTTGCACATGTTTAAATAGAAAGGCCTCCACTTCATGCATTAGTTTCTTAGTTTTACTTCTTGTTAAGGGTCCTTGATCTTGAATTTTTGTAAAATTATGTGCATTCTCATTATCTTGGATGTATGAGGGTTATGGACCTCATCATTCCCCCCTTCTTCAAAAGGATTTGACCTCGAATCTAAATCATCACCAAAAGGAGTAAGATCAGCAACGTTAAAAGTATGAGAAATTGAACCATACTTACTCTCCGGAAGGTCAAGTATGTAAGCATTATCTCCAACCTTTTGAAGTACTTTGAAAGGGCCATCTCCTCTTGGCATGAGTTTAGATTTCCTTTCTCTAGGAAACCTTTCTTTCCTTAAATGCAGCCAAACAAGATCACCTGGTTCAAATAAAACTTCCTTGCGTCCTTTGTTAGCTTGTTTTGCATACTGTTTGTTTTTCTTCTCAAGTTGTAGCTTAACCTTAGCATGTAATTTCTTAATCAGTTCAGCCTTATTCTTACCATCAATACTTGCACGTTCATGAACAGGGATAGGCACAAGATCAAGTGGAGACAAAGTATTGAAACCATATACAACTTCAAATGGTGAATGAGTGGTGCCACTGTGAACACTTCTATTATAAGCAAATTCAATATATGGCAAGCAATCTTCCCAATTCTTAAGGTTCTCCTGAATTATAGCACGTAATAATTGAGACAAAGTTCTATTCACAACTTCAATTTGACCATCTGTTTGGGGGTGAACAGTAGTAGAAAATAAGAGTTTTGTTCCAAGTTTACCCCACAACACACGCCAAAAGTGACTTAAGAACTTAGCATCTTTATCACTAACAATGGTTCTAGGCATGCCATGTAGACGTACAACTTCCTGAAAGAACAAGTTTGCAACGTGAGATGCATCAACCTTTTTACAAGCGATGAAGTGTGCCATTTTAGAAAATCTGTCAACGACGATAAACACACTGTCACTTCTATTTTTTGATGTAGGTAATCCCAAGACAAAGTCCATAGATATATCAATCCAAGGTGACATAGGGACATGTAATGGGGTGTACAAACCATGTTGATGTGATGTAGATTTAGCTTTCTTGCAAGTTATACAACTTCCACAAACCTTCTCTACATCAACTCTCATATGAGTCCAGAAGAAACGTTCCTTTGACACCTCTAATGTCTTAAAGATGACAAAGTGGCCCATTAAACCTCCACCATGTGCTTCTTTGACAAGTATCTCTCTGACAGAACACTTAGGTATGCATAATTTTCTTTCTTTAAACAAATATCCATCATGTAAATAATACTTACCAAATGGAGAATCGGCACATGCATCAAATATTGACTGAAATTCTGGATCATCCAAGCAAATGAGATGGCAATGTAGTAATCAAAGAATATCTCCTAGATAATGCATCAGCTACAATGTTATCTTTTCCTTGCTTATATTTTATCACATAAGGAGATTGTTCAATGAATTCAACCCATTTTACATGCCTCTTGTTTAACTTTCCTTGGCTTTTAAAGAACTTAAGACTTTCATGATCAGTATGAACCACAAACTCCTTATGTTGCAAATATTGTTGCCAAGTCTGCAATGATCTAACCAGTGCATACAACTCTTTGTCATAGGTTGAATAATTCAATTGCGCTCTCTTAAGCTTTTCACTAAAATAAGCAATCGGTTGTTTAGACTGAGATAGTACAGCTCCTATACCAACACCACTAGTATCACATTCAATTTCAAATGTTTCATCAAAGCTAGGTAGTCTTAGAATAGGTGCAGAAGTTAACCTTGCTTTAAGTTCATCAAAGGCTTTCTGTTGTGACTCTTCCCGCTGAAATTCTACGTCTTTTTTAACAATCTCATTCAAAGGTGCAGCAATAGTAGAAAAGTCCTTAACAAATCTTCTATAGAAACTAGCCAACCCATGAAAGCTTTTCACCTCTCCAACAGTTGTGGGAATTGGTCATTCTAAAATTGAGTTCACTTTATCTTGGTCCATTTCAATTCCATTTGCACTAACCACAAATCCTAGAAACACAACTTTTTCCATACAAAAAGAACATTTTTTGAAATTTGCATATAATTGTTCTTTCTTCAATGCTTCAAAAATGCTTCTTATGTGGCCTATGTGTTCAGGCAAAGTCTTAGAATAAATCAAGATATCGTCAAAGTGCACAACAACAAATTTTCCAATGAATGCATGTAAGACTTCATTCATTAATCTCATGAAAGTACTAGGTGTATTGGTTAAGCCAAATGGCATGATTAACCACTCATACAATTCAAACTTAGCCTTAAATGCAGTTTTCCATTCATCACCTTCTTTAATGCGTACTTGAAAGTAAACCAATTTTAAGATCAATCTTGGTAAAATACTTAGCACCGTGCAATTCATCAAGAATATCATCAAGTCTCGGAATGGGGTACCTGTATTTTACAGTTATCTTGTTAATGGCTCTACAATCAGTACACTTCCTCCATGTACCTTCTTTCTTTGGTACAACGATCACAGGAACAGCACAAGGTACCTTTCCTTTGGCCAAGAGTTCTTCTACTTGATGTTGAATTTCCTTCGTTTCAGTAGGGTTTGCTCTGTAGGCTGGCCTATTAGGCAGGACAACACCAGGTATGAAGTCTATTTGGTGCTCAATTCCTCTTAAAGGCGGCGAACCAGATGGTTCTTCTTCAGGAAACAACCCTGAAAAATCATCAAGCAAAGATACAATTCCACTGGGCAAAGTGGAGGGTAAGTCACTCATAGAAAACAGAGTCTCCTTAAACATCAAAACATAGACAATTTTGTTTGAGTTTATGGCATGTGAGACTTCACTTGGTTTAGCAAAGAAAGCAAATTTCTTTTGAGATTTGTCTTCATCAATGTTTACAATCTATTTGCCTTTAGACTCATTTTTCTTTCTTTCACTCTTAATACACTCCAGAAATTTCTTTTTTGCATCTTTCTCCTTAGGATCATTCCTGTTCTTACACATTCTCTTTTGATCTTCAAATACCTTATGTGGAGGTAATGCATGTAGCTTAAACAACTTATTGTTAAACCTGAATGAATACCTATTCAAGTATCCATCATAAGTAACTTTCTTATCAAACTGCCATGGTCTACCTAAAAGGATATGACTTGCATGCATAGGAGCTACATCACATAAGATATCATCTTTATACCCACCAATAGACAATGAGATCAAAACTTGTTTGCTAACACTCACTTCCGCACAATCATTCAACCAAGATAGTTTATAAGGGTGTGGGTAGTTAAGTAATGACAAATCAAGTTTTCTAACGAGTTCAACACTTGCCACATTAGTGCAGGATCCAAAGTCAATAATCAAATTACAAACTTTTCCTTTAACCATGCAATGGTTATGAAAAATATTGTCTCTATGTTGATCTTGATCATCAATCTTAACATGTGCAATAAGAGCTCTTCTAACAACCAAGAATTCTTTTGATGCAAGCTCTTCATCCTCACTCACACTTTCCTCATTTTCATCATGATTTTCCTCAACATTAACATGTTACACTTCCTCATCATCAGAATAATATTCATTAGACTTTTCAATGAACATGATATGTTTAGGGTTGGGACATTGATTTGCAAAATGACCTTTACCTAAACATTCAAAGCATTGAATGTCTCTAAATCTAGTAGCGGAATTAGAAATGTTACCTTCAACCTTGTTTTTCCCTTTATCCAAGTTTTGTTGAGGTGGTCTTTGATTTGGTTGAGTCTTGCCTTGGAACTCACGGTCTTGAGGTACAGTTGGCCTAAAACTTGTGCCTTAATTTGTCATAGACGGCATTCTTGGATAGGATGAAGAATTAGCTCGAAAAGATAAATTAGATGTAAAGGGTTTTACCTTGAGTTGACTCTCAATCTTTTCAGCTTTATGAACCATGGAAGTCTTATCAATATATGTGGTAAGTTCAACTCTGTTTGCAATTTCCTTGTTCAATCCAGCTAGGAATCTAGCCATGGTAGCTTTCTCTGGTTCTTCAATGTTAGCTCTTATTAATAAGATCTCTAACTCTTTGAAATACTCATCTATACTATGGCTTCCTTGAGTGAGTTTTTGCAAGTTTTGGTAGATGGTTCTTTCATAGTCTGAAGGAATGAATTTTTTTCTCATCTCAAATTTCATTTCTTCCCAAGTAGATATTGGTGCTTGTCTGGTTCTTCTCTTTATGTTGTGTAGTTGATCCCACCAAATTAAGGCATAATCTGCAAATTCTATAGCTGTATAGCGCACTTTAGTCAAATCAGTATAATTTGTACAAAAGTATATGAGATCTACCTTTTTCTCCCATTCAAGATATGTCTTAGCATCACTCTTTCCATGGAATGTGGGGATGTACACTTTTGTTTTGATGAATTCATCTTCTTGTGGGTTATTCTTTTGATTCCCACGGTTTCGGAACTGGTTGTACTCTTCCTCAATGTTATAGTCATCAAACCTTTGGTTTGGTTCTTCATCTCTTTCATCAAAGGTCCTCATAGGTATGAAATCCCTATTGAGCCCACTTCCTCTGCCTCTGCCTCTTCCTCTCTCTGGAGCAAAAGACCCACGACTTTGAAGCCTATGTTCCGGTACATGTGATGTTTGTCCTTCAAGTAAAGGATTTTCCGGATGAGATTGTGACTGTTTTTCTAGGCCCTCTACATGACTACTCATCAATTTCATTTCCCATAACATCTTTTGCATTAGTTGTGCTAAATCGTCCACGTTTGTGGGCAATCTTTCCCCTTCTTTGTTAAGTCCCATGGTACTGTCAAGTGTCTTATCCATGATACAATTGCCTGAAATTGAACAAGAAAACAAAGAAAAAGAAAAACTAACACAAAGACAAAAGAAACTTGATTATGTTAGTGGAAAATAAAAACACAAATGTTTGTTCCTCTCTCTCTCTTTTTGTAGTTCACACAATCTTGTGTCTCCTTGAAGAATCTGAGGCTAGAACAATTCAAAGCAAACTTGCCAAGTGAGTATCAATTCTGATAACTTCAATCATGCAATGTAAACTTTCTTCACAAATCTCCCACCAATTCATTCACAATTTCAATGTTATAAACAACAAACTTGGACTGTACTAAGATTCAAAGAGAATTGAAACCAAATTTGATGTAATAGGCTGAGCCACAGAAATGCTAAGGGGTTGCCCTGGGCAATCCTTAACTTAATCTTAGGCTTTATGCAAGCTAGATGCAAGTATGGATGAAGTAGAAGCACTCAAGTGTTCAAAAGTGAAAACAAATGGGTACTTTGGGTTTATGAAGTAAACAAGAGTTAAATGCACCTGGTATCCATTCTTTTCCACAAAGTTTTAAGTAGCATCCAATGTTTCATGAAACACACTTGCCATCCAGACTTATAGGGTTAATAGACACCTGGCATCCTGCAACCGGGAAATCACCTACTATAGGCGGTTTTTAGCATTTTTCCTTTTAATTTTAACCTTTTAGTCATTTGGTGGCAAAGATTTTCCAACCATGGTTAAAGCCTAATTCCCTCCTTTATACCAACCGAATCCTTCCTCCAAAATAAACCTAAACCCAAATCATTCTTCCCCAATTCTTCTACACACCTCCTGCCTGCAATTCTTCTACACACCTCCTGCTTTTTTCTGTCATTTTCAGTTTCTGCTGTAATTACCGATCAAGAAGAAGCCACCGGAGCTCCAAATGCTCAAAAAGATGTCTTCAATTTCAAGGAATACATGGTGGAGAAGACTAATCAAGTAAACAAAGCGTTAGATGAGGCAGTTGCATTGAAGAATCCACCAATGATTCACGAAGCGATGCGGTATTCTTTGCTCGCCGGAGAAAAAGGGTCCGGCCGATTCTCTGTATCGCCGCCTGCGAGCTCGTCGGAGGTGATTGGTCAATCACTTTCCTTCAGGGTCACAGCCAATGATAGACGCACCTCCACCTCCTGGAACATCGCTCCATCAAATTGGCAATTTGGTGAAACTTTCGTTGGAAAGAACTTCAGAGTCTGATTTCAAGAACCTGCAGAAGGGGAAAAAAGCAAATATTAATTGTTTATTTCCCATCAGGAAAGAAATGGAGGGGAAAAATTTTAAATTATAGCTATTACAAGTATCTAGGTTTATATATTTGGAAATGCAATCTTTGGCTTTATTTTCTTTCGGGGGCATGCTTTGTACTTTTGGGGACTGAAAACCAATTTGTCTAACAATTCATAATTGTCTCCAATGGATTTTGCAGGGGAAGAAGATGAAATGGGTGGGGTGTAGGTTTTTTTTATTGATTTTTGAATTATTTTTTCTTAAACTTTTAATTTTTTTGACTTTATTATTTTATTAATTGTAAACTGTGGTTAAAGTCGGGTTAAAAGTAGGGTTAAGTCCGGTCAAAGGTCGATTTCAGCGGTCAACGGTCGACCAGCAGGTCATCCGGATGCTAGGTGTCTATTAACCCTATAAGTCTGGATGACAAGTGTGTTTCATGAAACATTGGATGCTACTTAAAACTTGGTGGAAAAGAATGGATACCAGGTGCAATTAACTCAAGTAAACAATACCAGTTCTTTTGCCTTTTTTTGCACTTTCGATTATTTTGTGCAAATTTTTTTTTTTGAAATAAGCTTCTCTTTCTTTCTTTCTTTCTTTTTCTTGTTCAAAGCTAATCAAAGTGTATATATCTTGGTAATATTGATTGATAAGGCTTTGTTTGTTTGTTTTGGATGGATATGTTGATGTTTTTATGTGTATAGGCTGTCAAGTTGTTCAAGATGAAAAAATTGATTTTGTTTCTTGTCGAGGCTGTCAAATCAAATATTAAACACAAGAAAATGCAACTAAGCTCACCACACAATACAACTAAACAAACACAAAGTCTAAAAGAAGTTAAGAGCTTCGATAACTACAAGAATATAGGATAGACCAAGGTAGATATATAAGCAATGGACTGAATATAAGTAATGCAGAAAAGCTTCTAAACAAAGAACTTAAAGTCCAAGAAAGTGACTAAACATACAGAAATTGAAATCCAACCAAATGAAATAAACAAACCATAAATCATCATAAAGAAATAATCTTTAAGTGTTTTATGAGATGTTTGTCCTTAGTCCTTTCCAATTTCGTATAGGTCCAGCGTTACGGTAAGTTCTCAGAGTCCAATCCAACCTTATATCACCAATTTCATGTAGGTCCAGCGTTACGGTAATTGTCCAGAGTCCAATCCAACCTTATATCACCAATTTCATATAGGTCCAGCGTTACGGTAATTGTCCAGAGTCCAATCGAACCTTATATCACCAATTGATACGGTAAGCTTGTATATCGGTTTTTTTGAGTTTTTCTTTTGCTCGTTGAACCGGAAGAAACAAAGAAACTTGATAAACAAAAAGATGACACTTTTTTTTTGAATAATGAACAACAAAGAAAATAAGATGTAACAGAAAAACAAGTGAATTTAATAGACAAAACAATGAACTAGAAAGCACACGGATAAACTGTTTTGGTTTTGGTTTCTTTTTGTTTCTGAATTGTAAAATTCAAAACAAGAAGAAGACACTAAACCAAATAGAATTCAACCTTCTAAGAAGATGGTTGAATGGTGGATGAAGAGAAGAACGAAAGAAAAAAAAATTGACACAAAGAAATGATAAGTTGAGTTAAAGAAAAACCTTCGCTCTGATACCACTTTGATACGTGCAAGAATGGATCTTTCTTTAACTCTAAAGCTTCTCCTCCAAATATGGTTTAGGCACAATGAAGTTAGCTTCACTTTGCTTCCAAATAAGTTGAAGAAAACCTTTTGAACATAAGTCCTCCAATAAGTTCTACATAACCCAAGCAAGATACCTCCCTCTTGGATGTTTCCCTGTCCGGAATTGGACAACCCTCAAAAGGATGTTCAAGCCTTGAAAAATTCTAGCCTTGATTTTGAATATGAACCAAGAAAACACACAAGAATTGCTCTTGAAGAAGAAGAAATTTTTATTGAAGGTGTGAGATTACAAAGCTTCTCTTATGTGCCTTTTATAGGCAAAAATATCACAAGACAACAAACTATCTTACAAATTGAAATAATGATTGAAAAGACTACACACTTCTAAAAACTATTCATTTAGGCTCCATAAAAACTAGTCTTGCAAGTCTTGAATGATGATTTTCAAAGTAGGTCCCTCAAGTACTATTCATGGAAGACTTTAATGATTTGTCTTCATCTTGAAATCTTTTCTGGTTTATGACTGATTTTTGGACATCTTCCAATCCGAATTAGGCCTTGCTCTTTCTTAGAGAATTGTAGCCAATTGAGTTTAGAAAATAATCATATAATGTTCTTTACATTCGGCCCAACCATTAAGGAGATACATCCAAATTACTGAAGATATGTCACAGAATACGGCAGAAACAGTACTTCCATTTCCATGCTCTTTTTGGATGCCAAGACGACCGATTTTGGAAAAGTACAAAACATGAAAGTTGTAGATCTTTGTCTTAGCGTTTCAACGCATCTTGCAACTCCTAATTTGGCCTTGTGGTTGGAGAAATACATCAATTCTACCAAAATGGGTCCTGTAGAAACTCACAATCCGAGATGGGCCTAAACTAATACAACATAAACATTTATAAAAAACAAAATAAAGAACACATTCTATACTAATGATATTTTACAATGGTTCTAAAATTTCTTATAAATCATGTTGTAGGTTCAATAAGGTGAACCCAATGTATAAGTTCCCTTGGTTCATCTTGTACATGTTTAAATAGGAAAGCTCCCACTTCATGCATTAGTTTCTTAGTTTTACTTCTTGTTAAGGGTTCTAGATCTTGAATTTTTGTAAAATTATGTGCATTCTCATTATCTTGGCATGTATGAGGGTTATGGACCTCATCAATGTCATACCTATTCCGATTCTGATTTCGATACCCAAGTGCGAATCAAACGTCACCTTAGAATGATTACGGCTAATAATCAATTATATCCAAATGGGGAAAATCACCTTTTGTCCTCCTGTGCTATGGCTATTCATTCCTTTGTCCCCTGGTGTTTAAAATTACATACTTAACCCTCATGTGCTTTTGGATTGATGAGAAAATGGCATTTTTGTAATTTTTTTACGCCGGACGTGCTGTACATGCGCCCGTTAAGTGGGTATTTTAGAATGTCACTTAATCTTGCTTAATCTTGTACAAATATACCCCTCTCTAACATAACGGTCATGTTAAACTGATTAACTAAATCACCTAAGTCTCAATAAATACAACCCCTTGACCGTTTCTTCCACAGATTGAAGGTGTTAAAATTATATTCCATACTCAGATTGAAGCTACAATGGACAGATCTTCTTGTAACAGCTATGGTGGATACGTGGGTGGTTGATGTAAGTATCCGAGGTATGTTCATATGAGATGCAAATTTGGAATAAATGTTGATATCAGGATTGTAAGGACGGAAAGACCTTCAAAAGGCAAGACATACTTCGTGTGTGAGGTAGGTAAATGCGATTTCTGGAAGTGGTGCAACCTAATAGGCATGGAAGGTGTTGTGCAATCAGATTTTACACGCAATGCAGACATTGAGGAGATGAACATTTCAAGAGGAACTGATTTTGAAGTAATGTTGATAAAGAAAAGCATCATGCAAATGAAGATGATGATGTGTGTGTCTATAGGTGTAGCTATGATTTCCCTAGTTGTTTCTATGTATTTGAGATGATTATGTTGTAATGTTGCCCGCAAGTATGGTGATGTGTAACAGATGTGGTTCGCGTGCTGAGTGTCAGCAAGGTGCACACTAATTTGGTGTAATGATTTGGATTGGGGGAATTGAAGGTTATTTGATGGTGTGTGTAATGAGATGATGTTTAATTGCATTTGTTTGAGCTGTTACAAAATGCAATGGACTGTGTCTTATGTCTATCCCGATGTTAGTAATGATGGTGCATTGTTTGAGAAGAATAGACTGTTGGTATGAAGACATGCATTCCCCTTTCTCTTAAACGGATTTTTGAGAATGCCAAAAATCTTTTTGAGAGTACTAAAAGTTTTGTTCATGAATGGGTAACCTCCCTGTATTGGTTTTAAATAGGCTACATTTCAAGTTTTTATTCACAACAATTGTGTTTTTTTCCTCTGCTTTTTCCAGCTTCCCTGTATGAAAAAGAAAAATGGCTTCCAAGAACCCTCAGCCTCATCTGATGAAGAAACAGAAAATAAATCCCGGTGAGAGTCCGAGTGCACCCAGGAAACCAAGCAAAATACCTCATCCAAAAGAGCTTGTGAAAGAATCTGTTGTATCTCCCAGAAGGAGATTTGAGAGGAATTTATATGATGAACAAGTTGAGATCGGGAAGCTCTGGGATAATTACTACTGGATGTGTGAAAAACAAGATGATGATGCTGCAAGAGTGGAAGAGGTGGATGCCAGGCTGAGGAGAATGACTGAGAAGTACGCGAAGATGAAGATGAAGTTGAAGGCCTTGGGGGATGTTTTTTCTTCTGATGATGAAGATGCGTGAAGGATGATGTGTTTGGTTCTTTTCTGGTCGTGACTGCTGCTGCTGCTATTTTTTTTGCTCTCTGCTACCGCTGCTGATGTGTTTGTTCTTGCTGCTGATTTTTGCTATCTGACTGGTCCTTATTTTGTTGCTGCTGATTTTTGGTTCTATCTTGTTAATGATGATGAAGTTTGTTCTGGGAAAATGGTCGAATGGACAGATGAATGGTGATATTTTTAGTTTTGTAATATTTTATGGAATGGAATAGAACATATGCCTTTTATTTTTGCCATCACCATATTGGTTTGTGTTTGATTTTTTACATTTTTACCAAGCAATTGTTTAAATATTGAATGTGTTTGATGCAATGACTGGCAGCACAGTGTGCATCAGCACACACATGACTGAAACAATGTTGATGGTGTTTGATGCGTTGACACACAGAATGAATCAGAGTAACCAAGTAAAAAATGCTATTGCAAAACTGAAACTGTATCAGAGTGCAACAACAAATAACCTCTCAAACTTTGGAACCGAAAATTCAAAACAGTAATTCTCATCAACTAAGGCATTTGGTTCTGTCAGAATACAGCAAAAATCCTTAAATGCCTATTACATATCAACAAAGTCTCCTGTGGTTACAACTGCGTCTCCATACAAAGGTTCAGTTCAATAGGGGTTGACTCTTCAGCTGATACTTGTGATGAACTAGCTGTTCCACTGGCTGAAACATTTTTTGTCCTCTGTCTCTGCATTAAACAAACGCTGAATAAATCAGTAACATATCAATGTTCACGCTGACCTTGATAAAATGTTAAAAAAAAACTTCCAATACAAATACCTTGTTCATGTTAGCGGAAGGATGTACAGGACCGACGCATGATCTCTCATTGTGCCCTTTTTGCTTACATTTGCTGCAATGACTGGCAAGACCCTTCCTGGTTGTCCGGTCTGAGTGCTTTCTTGGTTCGTCATGTTGTCTGATCTTTTGCTTCTTTGGCCTGCCTGCTTGTTTCCTTGTATCAGGTGGAAGGATCGGTGCTAAGTTGGTATGAACCCAGTAGATGCTAGATGATATGAGATACAATACTGGTGCGTAAGCCTATACATACATGTCCTTGGAGTAGTACGAATGCACATAATTAAGAAGTGACCCTCTTTCAGTCTGAATTGCAGCAATTGCATGTCTACAGGGATGTCCGACTAGCTGAAACAACCTGTATGTGCACTCCATTATATGTAGATTAACAACATATGTTCCTGCTCCACTTGAGACTTCAAATATCTTTCTTGCAGCCATTATGGAAACGCAGTTTCTGCTACTAGCCTTTATTTTCTCAATTTTTGCAACCAAATTCGGGCACACTGAACCCTCTTAAGAATTGATCACATTCCTCTTGCAATTCATCCTTGACATTGTATGCTTTCTGATGAACTCCATCATATGTATACTTGGTATCTCTAGCTTCGAGAATACTCACATTAAATGACTCAGATAAGTTGTTAACCAGGACATCACACTTACTTGAAGTAGAGAAAAAAAGCCTTTGACCACAGATTGGATGGAATATTCTGCAACTACTTTGCAGCATCCTCATTTAAAGCTGTTAGAGCTACCATGTGCCTGTTGAAATCACCTGGATGTGAGGCAGCAGCACATGCCCATAGAAGATCGCCCACTTCCTTACCACTAAACCTTTGCTTATTGTTTTGGTACATATGCTTAACACAGAACCTTTGCTCACATGATGGAAAAACTGTGTTAACAGCATGAACTAGTCCTTTTTGCCTATCACTTATAATTGTGTATTGTTGGACGTTTGGCCTTTCACCAATACACTCTGACAGATGCTCCAAGAACCATTTCCAACTGCTAAAGTTCTTTGCTTCACATACACAAAATGCAATTGGAAACATAGTCATTTTCATCTATTTCAATAGCACTAAGCAGCTGAACTTTTAAGCTACCTTTCAAGAAACATCCATCAAGACCAAATATAGGTCTACAACCATTAAGAAACCCTATCCTGCAAGCATTGAAACACACAAATAACCTCTCAAACTTTGGAGGTGACCTCTCATCCAATACCGCATTTTTAATCCTCACTTCACTCCCCGGATTAGTCCTTCTAATCATCTCTGCGTAGTCCCATAATTGTGCAAATTGTTACATCTCCAAACCTTCAATGTCCTCCTTCGCCTTGTGTTTTGTCTTATACACCTGTGCCCGGCTCGCATCAACTATCAATTCTCTTCTCACTTGGTTTTTAAGACTTTTACTGTGCGCATCAGGGTGGTCCATGAAGTGTTGCTTGTATTTTTTTGCTTAAGTACCTAGACGTACAATGTCTGTTGGTGTAGTCCCGCCCATAGCTATGTTCACCTTTCAATGTCTTAATCATAAAGGTTGACTCCTTCCCAATCTTAGAACCATGAATCCTCCATATACAGCCCCTAGCACATGAAGCTGTCACCCTTGTCCTTTCATCTTTTTGATACTTTACTTCACCTACCCCTTATATTCCACTCAATAAGTGCCTCTCTAAACTTCTTAGCAGATGCAAATTTCTGCCCAAACCTCAATTCAAACATTGTCTTAATAAATTCTTCCTCAAAATCAAAATCACAATATCCATTCACCACATCTTCTTCAGTCCTATGCAACAGTATCAGTTCATCTTCCACTTGTTCATTCCAGTCACCAAACTCTATGCCTCCAGTATCATCATGTAGTACAACTTCACATCTTTGTACTTCAAATTCATAGAAAAACATTAAAATACATGTACAATTCACATAGTTATGTCAAACAATAAACAGTAACTAATTAGGATCACATCACTAAATTAACAAGATCCTAACCTGGATCTTCAACGGGTACATCATTTCTTTGTGCTTCAGATTCACCTGAGCGAGTGGGTTCTAGGATTTGTCTAGAAGCAAAATTCTAGAAGATGTCATCATCTAGAATGTAATCTAGACCCTCAAAGGTACCAAATGGATCTGCATCTCCTTGAACTCTCTCAGATTCTACACCAGGTTCAACACTTGTGCATTGGATATGTTCCCTTTGTTCTACAACCAAAAATGCTTCTGAATGTGAAGATGATTCCCTTGGGGCTGTAGCTGCAACATTTGTAGAGTCTTGTGACTGGTCAATTCTACTTAGGTGCACATTGACCCTTTTGTCATTGCATAAAAGGTTTTTTCCCTCTTCGTGGGGGTTATTTTTCTACCACCTATTACCCTGCTGTCTTTATTACCTCCAGACATCCCACAGATATTTAATTCCTCCCTTGTATCCATTTCGTCACTGTCTTTAATGGTTACTGCACACACATCCATTCAACACTTTACTCTAACATGAAATCAACTTAAAGTTATTTCATTTACCCTACACATTGACTAACAAATCCATCTACATACACAACAACAACATCCATGCAAATCCATTTACGTACACGTATTCATGCTGTAATAGAATACACAACAACAACGTCAATGCAATTTTCACACGCGGACATGAATCCATACACAAACGAGCTACCATCGACAAACCAAAAAATGACACAGTGCGAAGTAAACATCATCAGATTCCCGTTTTTAACTAACCTGTTACTGATAGACACTGTTTCTTCAAGAATCAGCAGCAGCCTCTCTCTTTCTGGAAGAAACAATGACTCTTTGTTCCTTCTACGACTGCAGCAACAACTTCCTTTGCTTACAAACATAACTAAAATGCAAGTTTCAGGGTAGTTGAATTCTTCTTCCACCAAAGCTTCTCCTTATGTGTGTTAGGTAGGTTCAAACGAGAATAAGTGTTTGGCTTATATTTGTAGGTTTTTGTGAAGATTGATTACCTCAAATGTAATCTTTCCCTCGTTTGTTCATTGACATTAGTGACATGGGCATTTTTGTCTTTACAGCATGTCCGGCGCAAAAAAAATATAAAAATACCATTTTCTCATCAGTCCAAAAGTACAGGAGGGTTAAGTATTTAATTTTAAACACCAAGGGGCAAAAGAATGAATAGCCATAGCACAATGGGGCAAAAGGTGATTTTTGCTATCCAAATGTCATTAACTTCCTCTAACAATGTCGTAAGCAAGTAACTTTGCAAATATCGTAAGAATACATACCCCTAGTAGCATCAATTATGAAGTATTTATTGACTAAAGTGCTTTATCAAAATAATTAGACTATTACCTTATTTAATGGGAAAAAAGAAATTCAGTATCAAAAGGAAAAGTAAGAAGTGTTTACCCCCTACCCATTTTGCAATTTTTTTTCTCTATTAAACAAAAGAAAAACCGGAACATAATTAAACAAAATATTGTTTTTGTTGTACGATTCAAAGCACCATAATTGGCTGATTAGTTGTCCATTCATTTTTAATAATCAAATACATTTGCCGCACTTATTCACATTAACATTGTGATAATAGCATAAATTGTTGGGTCTTTCCTCCATTTAGTATGTGCGTCTTTTTTTAGCTTTTGTAGAAAAAATTATTGACGCAGCCTCACTATACACAGTGTTTCATATTTCTTGGTAATGTATCACATTACATAAACAAAAATTATGCCGACTATTAACTTTGAATTGTTTACTGTTTCACTTTTTACATGATTTATATCTAAAAGAATTATTTATATATTTACACACACACACATATATATATAGAGGTTGTGATATAACCTCGTATGAGATTGATAATCTTTCAAAGTTTGACCTTTTTATCTAACAATATTCAAATACGTAATTTGGCTGTTTTGTTATTACAAGGAGATTCTTAAGCTTAAGGTCTTTTACAAGAAAAAATTCGTTCACTTTTGTGGATTAAAATTTGATGTTTTACTTTTGTTGGATTCTTACTTTTCCTTAGTTTTTCTTCATTAGTAGGAGGGTGATATCGTCTAGTTGTGTAGTCAAAACACCTTAATTATTGTATCTTTGTTGTCTACCCGATTGTTGATAATGTTGGTTTCTATTTATGTGTATCGTTTATAACATTAGTATTATATATCTTATTGTTTAGGTATATGTGCATATACTTTGTCATTTAAATTTGATGTTATAGTTTGACAAAACCGTCTTATATTTAGGAAGGATTTAAAATACCGCAAGGATTTAGAACGGTTTTTACAACGCCGTTTGAAATTTACATCGCTCTATAAATAACATCGTGCTACAAAGCAATTTGAGTTTTTGAAACCAATTTCAATTAATGAAGATTGCAAAAAAGTTTTAAAGATAATTTCTTCATTACAATATTATCGCAAAAAGATTTTAAAGATAGTTTTCTCATTACAATATCGTCGAGATTAAATAGAATAGATTAATAGAAGTTGGGAGCAAGACACCTAAGGCGCAATTCTGAATGGCGTCTTAGGTGTCTTGACGCGTGGGGGTACCGCTTTTGTATGCCAAAATATGTTATTATCTAAGACGCCATTTCGAAAGACGCTTTAGACGCGCTCCTAAAGCGTCATTCTACTTATTTGAGAAATTGTTTTAATGCGTACCACATTTGTGATTTTCTTTATTAAAACTACAATTTTTTTTTGGGAATTTTTCATTGCTTCGCACTATATAATATAGCTGAAAATTGCTCACAACTCAATTGTCGCATAAAAAATCATCATACCAAGAACTCTACCATCGCAATTTTATGACCGAGACTCATCAGCCACACTCTACAACTGGAATTCGATCCTCGCAAATCTATCATTGAGACTCTACCACCGAAATTTTACCACCAGACGCCTACTATCTGGATTCTATCATCGGGACTCTACCACCAAGATTCTATTATCGTAACTCTTCTGTTGGAAAATATTTTTAAAAGCAAAATCGAGATCCTGGTTGTAAGAAATTCAATGAACTTTTGAAAAAAATATATGAAAAGAATGTAGTTGAAAACAATAACAAGAAACTTAATTCAATTTTGAGCCCATAATATATAAGTGGGGAGCAATTTTCTTTTGAATCTAATACATGTTGTTCTTGCAATAGATTGACGTTTAAGAATATCATACATATAATTCAACTTTTTCAACTGCATTACAAAATATCTATCAACTTTAAAGGTAATCCTATCATCTTCAACTTAAAAGAAAAAAAAAGAAAGGAAAAAAAAAAAGGAAGTTGGGAACAACTCCATTAAAGTCCGGGCCGAGCCGGAGGTGGACCAGAGCTAGTCGGTCAAACCGTTGGCGGAACTCCAGATCCGTTTGATCCTCCGATCCCAACAGGAGGATCCCAATTTCCCAATTGCATTAAAACGTCGAATGAAACGACCGCGTCTGCTTCTTTTCCAACCAAGAAGCTGACAAATACTATAAATATCATCCAAAATCATCCCTGAGAATCGAGAGAAGAAGACGGAGACTACTTTTTCTTCTTATCTCTCCTCTCCTTTCAGAATTCGACCGATTCCTCTTATTTTCATAAGGTAATTTGGGTTAATTAATTGCCAAATTGGTTGGATTTTATGAATGAACAATTTGATTAGAGTTTATTGGCACATTATTAGCTGATTATGTATGTTGAATTTGTCCTTGAATTGCGTTTGTTTTTGGAGTACATAATTGTTCTTGGTTATAATCTTTTGTTGTTGATCATTAAATGATGAATACAATGGCTGTGCAATTAAAAAGAAAGGCCCCAAAATTTGATCTTTTTTCATTTTCTGTTTGACAAGCCTTCATTCAGATACGGCTCCCAATAATGAAACGTGAGCTCAAAAAGAGCATCGGGGGGAAATAGAAAGGCACATTTTTGTTTCAGTTGTAGTCTCATTGTATGTGTTCGCATTTTTGTTTTCTTTGGGAAATAAAATGTCAGATTTAAGCGTATGCATTCCGCTTTTGGTCAAATCATTTATCCCTAAGCTGGAAGATAACGCCTGGACTGTTGATTGCTGTTGGAAAGAAACATGTCAATGGCTTCAGAGAGAGGTCTTTTTGTTTATTCTTTTAACCATTGACTTGGGCTTTGCATTTTAACCACATGAGAGATACTTAGGAATGAAGAGAAGTAACTTGTTTTTTAGTTTACATCCAGTTTCTGGACTTATTATGATTTGGGCAATGTCTGTCAGATAATATGGCATTAGCACTAGTGTTCCTGTTGATAGCCTTTGCTCAATGGTAGTGTTGTGCTTCGTGATGAACATGCTTGTGTGAGCTGAATTATTTAATTCCTTTGAATCCCCTGCGGAGTTCCACTTCCACCAAGTCATCTGGTGTAATATGCTGGTTTTGTCATAGTTTTCTTGCCTGGAAAATTTCGTAGTTAACTTATTTACTTAGAGTGTGTTGCAGATTGTATCAGAAAAAGAGGGAGGCCTAAATTTTATAAGGTAACCAGTAACTATTTCAAAAGGCTTGTGTGTGGGTTTACTTTTTTTTTTTTGTTTTTGTTTTTGGTATATCAGGCTTATATATTCAGTAAAGATTAAAGTACATGAGAACCTTGCTTTTTACGTGACTAAGACTTCTGATATTTGATCATTTCTTTGAGCTAGGGTCCTTTAGAGAAATTATGTGGAAATCACTTTCAAATGCCTTCCCGGGGTTTGGTGAGAAAAAGGCAACATCTAGTGAGAGCTTGAACTGTTTAGAGTCCTCCGATGATGAAATTTGTTCCAATGCCAGTGATGAAGAGGGTTTAGAGTGTCCAATATGCTGGGAATCTTTTAACATTGTGGAGAACATTCCCTATGTCTTGTGGTGTGGCCATACCCTTTGCAAGAATTGTGTTCTGGGGCTTAAATGGGCTGCTTTGAAGTTCTCAACCCAGCAGGTTCAGGTTCCATTTTTCATTTCATGTCCGTGGTGCAATACGTTGACTCTTAGGTTGATTTATAAGGGGAATCTCAAATTTCCGAGCAAAAATTTCTTCCTTCTGTGGATGGTAGAAAGCAGAAATGGTGACAGAGTAAAAATCCCTTCATCCATGCCCGGTGATAATCAAGTGTGGTCTCCAAGGTGCACTTCTGTTGTTGGAAGCAATGGATGGAACACTATGAATAGAAGGACTCATCGTCTGGGACAAGCGCGGTCGAGCAACAATGGTTCTGGACCTGTCAGGCGTGCCAACATGTTGGAAAGACACCAGCTTTCCTTTCAGAAGTCCCTTGATTTTTTCATCCGCCTTACAACAAAATTCCCATTGGTCATCGTGTTTCTTCTCATTGTTGTTCTTGCCTTACCCTCATGCGCTGTTATCCTAACACTCTACCTCATTATCACAATTCTCTTTGCACTCCCTGCTTTTCTAGTTTTATACTTTGCATATCCAGCCTTGGATTGGCTGGCAAGAGAGATCACTGGGTAAATTGCTTTTTGGCTTCTTGCAAAGCTCATATAGTTTGTCTGTGTCCGTGCTTTCGATGTAGTGCTACTGCTTTTATTGGCTTTTATCCATCCACAATTGGAACATCTCGCTGTTTTTAGTGTTAATGTGACCATTTTGTCAGTATATATTTGATAATGTCATAACACATTAGTTTATTAGTCTTTTTTTCCCCTTTCTTTGTTGTGTTGGATGTTACAAAGTAGTCTGTCAATGGCTTGTTTTGTATGCCTTTATTTCTTCTGAAACTGCCTGCATATTGGTTGGAACTATTGTTGAACAAATTAAATTTGTGGATGTCTAAAGCTGTATAGGTGCACTTAAGCACACCTGCAAATTATAGTTCATAAATGCAATGATCATTTTTAAGTTCATATGTTGTTTATCAGTTGCAAGGAAGCGAAGTAGAAGAGAAAATTGAAGGCACTGTATGAAAACTTTGCTGCATCCCCTTATTATCAAACAATTAAGAAAGTTTATGTTAAGAAGTTTCTCTTCTTTTTGGCAAACATGTAGCTCTTTGGTACTTACAACAGGAAATCCAAGCTACACTCTAGTTGGAAGACTTTTACATTTTCCTATTTGAAGAAGTATGGATATGCATTCTTGATGAACTTCAAGACTAATTAGTCCTGACGTATTGAGGTTTAGCAGCATAGACATGTTGCTGGAAGTCTTCCAGTCAATCTGATCTTATTTGCTTTCTCTCTCACCTTTAACTCTTCGTTTCTTCGATTTTGCATGGCCTGGGATCTTGCTCCGCTGGCAATGGCTTCGATCCTTTCTATTTCACTGCGGTAATGCTGCATGGCTTTTGCTCTTCTCTTGTCCAATTCTGTCTGCACTTACAAATATAGTTACCATGATCTTTAGGTTTCTATGCTATTACTGAGAGAGTTCAGGAAAAGGATTTAGTTTGTAGAACCTCTGTTTTATCCAGGTCGCTTTTAGCTTTTCTCTTCTTCTTGTTTTCCCATTCGAGAATTGTGGCGATCAACTTCTCATACCTGCAAGTTGATGAGATGCAATTAATGTGTAAACTATTGTGATGAAGATACTCCCGGCTTGCTACATATTAATCTTTTCTGTTTGTGTGTCTTTTTAATTAATTTTTTTTCTTAATTTTTTCCTTTTTAATCTTCCACAAGTATTCATACTTGTCTTGAATCCTTGACATCTCGCTCCTTTCCCATTCATCAGCCTCAGTGTCTCCCATTCTTGTAGTTTCAAACTTTTGCCGTGGTAAAACTTTTGGCTCTTTATGGGACGGAACATCTAGTTTAGGCTCTGATATCTCTTGTTTTTGGCTAGATTCCTTGTTTAGGTCCAAAGGATTTCGAACAGATGGAATCATTCCAATAGGTTTCTCAGCTGGTAATGCAGATTGAGGTTGAGGAGTGGGTATCGTATCTGCAAAAGATAGCTTCTTCTTGATGGGTGGAACTAAACCAAGTGTTTTTTCTGGTGGTTTCTCACTTATTTCTGCATTGAATTGTACAATTTTGTCCTGAGCATCCAGGTCTGCTTTGGAGATCTCATCTGTCAGAAAAGAAGATATCAATGAGTAGGTACAAAAGATGTTTATAACGAGACTGGATCTCCTCAGCCCTTACCCTCACCCACTGCCCACCGCCCGACACGTGGCAGCAGGGGTGGTGAGAACTAGATGAGGGCTAGATGAGGGTCACCCGCATTTAGCCTCACCACCCCTGCTGCCATGTGTCGGACAGTGGGCAGTGGAAGGAGGGGAAAAGGGGTGAGGAGATCCCATCCCGTTTATAACTTGTCAGCTACTCCTAACCGTGTCTTAGATTCCTGTTTCCTGCTTCCTACCTGAAAATTTAATGGATTTTATCCGCGGTTGAGGGGCACGGGGGCTATCATCTGGTTTGATCTTGTTCTTGGTCGATGCATATGGTCCCTGATGCCGCATTCTCTGATCTCTCATTCTCGATTCTTCGAGGGATTTAACAGCAAAAGCAGCTGCTGCAAGTGCTGTTTGATAGTCCCTTTCAGAAGATGAGTCGTGATCTTGGTTCATCTGTTTGGATAATTGCCTTCGTATCCAGCTTTGACTTCTTTTATCTGCATAATTGTTGATCAGTTTTTGTTAGGTTCGTTCTTAACTGCTGCTTCAGTTTTCTCACAGCCAAAAACCTTCAACCTCAAAATTGTAAGTAGTTATTCGTTTGTATAGCGTCATAAATCCTGCAAGTCTCTATAACCAATTATTCCCTGAATGATGAGAAATTACCCGCCAGGGTTGATAATGGGAATGGAAGACCAAAAGACGACGACAACAACATTACTCTATTATATTAGAGGTTTCTGTTTATGGTGGGGTATGAGAGAGTCGGATGTGTGCAACCATACCCATGTGTTATGAACACACAGTTGTTGTTTTCCGATGATCCATAATGAAAATTGCGTCAAACTGTGTCGACCAACTGCTACTTCACAATATAAGAAGCGCATCCAATTTATTGAGTCATTTTGCTTTATTCAAAGTCAATAAAGAATGTGTCCTTGACTCTATTGGAAATGGAAGACCAAAAGAAACTGTGGAAATCATTACAAAGGGCTATGTATTTGGGAGTTGGAGGGTAATGATATACAGAATTATAGTCAATCTCATGTAGCTACAATAAAGCTTGAAGAATTGTAGACTCTGCTGAAAACTAGAGCGTGTACCTCCTTTAAAGGATTCAGTTTTCTGTGGTGGTAGTTTTTGGTCTCTTGAGGGACTGCTTCTTCTACTTCCCTCTCCGACCGGATATTTAGTCCTATCAAAGTGGCAAAACAATGAAAAAGAAATATAAAATGATCAGCATTATCAAAACCCAAACATATGCTATGTAGTCCCTCTTGTAGTCGCTACCAGTAGCTGCAAATGAGGGCACGAGTTTTATCAGGCCTTTTAATTACATAGAACTGATTCGATCTCTCTCAGGATTGCGCAAACGCAAGAGTCTAGTGTACTAGGAACGTCCTTTTATATGTAATTGCATAAGTTGGTGAACAAACATTTAGACGTGAACTTCACTTGAAGGGGTCACTTAATGCAAAAAATGAAACTAAAAACTTGATGCTTGACTAGTCTATAGCCATAGAACACCTCATGTGCGTTGAAAATGTTAGTTACCTCAATTGCCTAAACAATATATCCATGATCTGCTCCAAAGTTCAGATTCAAAAGCGATTTTCTTGAAAGACAACTTTGTTGCTTCATGGTAAGGTGGCTTATTTGAAGAAGCAAAAAAGAAGAAAGATAACTTCTCTTGCAGGATGACAATAGGTTTTAAAAATGGCAGGACATAAGTAGGGGAAAGCGTAGAAATATGGCTTAACTCTTCATGCAAGAATGTAAGCAAGTTTGGTGTTAAAGGCCATGAAGGAAAGGTGCATTCCTTTCTTCTTTAGAATAACTTCTCAAAGCTTGAGAAGTGGTTCATTCTTTTGTAGGGTCAGCTGTTTCCTTGCAGCAAACAACCATTCAACCTTTGATTCCATTGATCAAGAAAAGGAGAATCGGACTTTAGCAGAAGAATCAAACATTAGTTTCATTGAATAACTGGTTCTTGGAGAGGATACAACAACATTACTCCATTGCTTCAGAGGCTTCCGACTATGACGAGGTATGTGGGGTCAGATTTGCGCAACTATACCTATGTCTTAGAAACACACAGATGTTGTTTTCCGATGACCCATAATAAAAATTGCGTCAAGCTGGAGAGTTTCCGGTTCTAATTCGATAACGGTGTCGTAGGTATTGGCGTCCTGGACATGTTCAACAACCAAAAAAACCTCCTTTTCATACTTTACTTTTCACGTTTATTGACAAGACCAATCCTGATAGACAAACATCCGTATGAAAAGGAAGAGTGAAATATTGAAGAACATCAAAAGAAGAATAGAGGACATCAACCTCAATTACATTAATAATTTGATTATAATCTTCTCATAGCCAAACCAGACAACCCAATCCAAAAAAATAAAAATAAATTAAGAATAATAATAAGAATAACAATAACCGGTTATGCAGTTGCAGAAGCACCACCCTCATTAGTGTAATTTTGTGAAAAGTAAGCTTATCTTTATAATAAATTAATATATTAATTTTTCAACATTTTCCATATTTAAATTGGAAATATTTAACAATAGACGAATTTTCTGCAGATCACATGTTTCAAGAATATTATCTGATATTTTATCAAACTCCGTTGTTTTCGACCTTAAAATATTTTTGGCTACTCTCCATTGTTTTATGTTTAGTACGACTTTGCTTTGTGAGGAGACATTTCCCCCTCTAAATATTTGCGCTTTGTTGTTTTTGTTTGTCACCTTTATTACTATTTTAATATCCTAAATTTCTTATTTGTGTTTACTGAATTCTCTCACTAACACATTAGCACATCATATTCCTATAACACACCAGCACATCATATACATATTATTGTGTCATTTATACACGTATATACGGGTCTCACAGGAATCAAACTCTCTAATAGATATATTGTTTGACTGCCGCTCCCTCTCCTCAGACCCTAACGATATCTTTCGGTGCTTCCCAGACCCGCTGCGGTTAAGATATACTGGATGTGATTGATTGATGTTATCACTACAAGTATTTCAGCAATATACCCCCCCATCCCCCCCCCCCCCCAAAAAAAAAAATAGACTGTTGTTGTATAGCACGACAAGCATGAGGAAACTAGTTAAATGATTTCCACTATGCAATACGTGAAGTCTGAATTATAGAGAAACTGGACCCAATCGAAGAAAAGTAAAAAAAAAAAAAATGAAACTACATACTGTTCCTTTTAACTTTCAAAGCAAAGATCAGTCCTGAATAAATAGAAAATTTTGGACAAAGAATGTGATCTAGCAAAATAGACTTCAGACTTAACAACCTAAGCACAAGCCGGGGCCTGGAACCCTCTCAATGTAGCAAAAACTATCGAATCAGGAGACACAGAAACAGGCAGAGTTGGATCAATAATCTGTGGATTCATTGCTGGGATGTCAAGCGAATCTGTGAGCTTCAATGGGGTGCCATTCAGAAGCAACACATCACTCTGGATGTTGCCACCTTTGGGCGTCAAGTGGTACTCTTCCCTTTGCGGCGCGTACAAGTCGATTTGCTCAGGATAAAAGTTGAGCTCCTCTTGATCACCAGGGCAAAGGTTGAGATCATTTACAGCTTATATGTAGCGCCCCGCTCCCGAGCCCTAGCATCGGGAACGATGCACCCGCCGTATCTCGCTGAGGAGAATACAAAGCGTCGAATCAATTTCCAACATGTCCAAAAGACGTAGAAATTTTTCGCGCGGAAACGAAATACAATAACATAAACTTTCTTGACAAATAAAATTCCTTAATACAATAATATACCAAATTTTGACAATAACATAAGTCTGAAAGTCTAACAGGGTAATGTCTGATGAGGTCTCAATAAAATAAAGACAAACAGTCGCATGGTCTCCTTATATCCTAAGTGCGACCATCAGTCTGCCCACTCCACTGTATCAGCCCCGTCCTCAACAAAGACATAGTCATAAATCTCCTCCTGCTCACCTGGTGGGGGGGGGGGAAGTAGGGGTGAGTGACTGAGAAATCACTCAGTAGGCACCCGCCTCCAAGTAGTACAAGACAAACATACAATAATGATACAACACGTAGCACATATGACATGATATCACATAAGCATATGAATACGGAAAAGTAATTCACTCCAGATAAAAATGCGCAACAACGTGATGCATGTCACACGCAACAAGGTCATGTCACACAAAATGCCGATATCTCCGCCATGCAATGCATGAACCCGGGTCCTAACTGAGTGGCTGTGGGTCGTACCCACCCACAGTCACCATCCTGAGTGTACTTGGCCCCGCCACCGTACACCATCCTGAGCGCCCGTGACCCGTACGTCACGACCCACCATCATGCAAATGCACGTGCCATGAATGCAAACAACACAACGCCTGAGGCCCCTGGCCCATCCTCACCATCCTCCGGCACTCAAATCTAGGTTCATTTATACTGCAAATACTGATTTAATATTGTTTGAGGTCAAAATTATTATTCCATGGCTTATATATATTTATTGTGCATTTTCTATATTTTTCTCTATTTGTTCTTAATTTATTTCTATTTGTTACCTAATTATCCAAATTAAATAAATCATCACAATTGTTGAAATTTAGTGAAAATAATTTAATTACAGCATTTTATAATTTCTGGAATTTATTTAAAATTTTCTGATAATTATTCACAATTTTCCATAATTATTATTAATTTAAGTTAAATAAATACTAATTACCTAATTTCAGAAATTCCAGAATAATACCTAATAACACATTTGGGCTGGCCCTGTTCTGCCAGCCCTGGTCCGTTTTCTCTGGTCCGGTCCGAAGGGGGACTGGCCTGCGCCAGCCCTTTATATATATATATATATTTTATCAATTTGCGTAAATGGGCCGGCTGATGTCTGGCCCGGTCCGCTGGCCATCCGGCCCGGTCCGTACCAGCCTACCCTTTTTTTTTCATATACATAGCGAATTTGGGCCAGGCTGCTGCAAAAGCAGCGGCCCGCTAAGACACCCGCCTGGCCCCCCCATCCAGGGCCTTTGGCCCTTTGGTTCCCTTCAGGCCTTTCGGCCTTATTTACCTTTTACCCCCCCCTTTTTTTTAATTAATTGCTGGTTTCCAGCATAGAACACCAGAGGCGCGTGCGCCTCCATGCGCGCGTGGCTGCCACGCGCGGCCACTTCCGGCGGCCTCCGGCCACCGTTTTTCGACCCCGATCTACATTTCAACCTATTTCCAGTCTATGGGAACTTACTCTAAGGCCAAATAAAAACCCTAAAGATGTGCTATTTTGACTATCAAATTTTTTCCTAAAATCACATCAAAAGCACGCAAAACAGAGTATACACTGCAACTTTCATGCTTCTCACAGAATCAACAGTACAATATGAATCTTAACAAATAAAACAGCAAAAACACATAATATACCACTAGAGCATGCTTGAATTTGCACCAAATGGAGGGGGAAAAGGAACCTACCTCGATTGTAGACTATTTACACAAGTGTACGGACTAGCGCGTAGATTGAGACACCCGGTTTCTTCTTTTCCTTCTCTTCTTCTTCTCCTTTCTCTCTCCTCCCTGTCGCTGCCAAACCCCTCTGCCTTCTTTTTCCTTTCTCATAACCGAACCCCCAGCCCCCTTTTATCTTAATTTTCCAGCGAAAATTGGGGGGAATTAGTTATCCCCCCATAACGCACGTTTTGCCCTTTTTGTTTTTTTTTTTAATTTTTTTTCCATTCTACCTCTTATCCACCTGACCCCTTTTTTAAATTATTTAATGCTTTATTTTTATTTTTATTTTTTTTGTTGTTTTATGTCCATCTTTTATACACCTTATATATATATCAACTATTTATAATTATGACATCACTTGGACCTAGGCGAATCGGTATGTTTAATTTAATTCTGAGGGGCCGTTGCACTCAACAACTACTTAGTTTTATTTTAGCTCATAACGACTAATTTGAAAATTTCGGGATGTAACATCCTACCCACCTTACAAGAAGTTTCGTCCTCGAAACTTGTCGTACCTTATACGGTAAGGTAAGGGTAGCGCTTTCGCATCTAATCCTCCAGCTCCTGATCTTTGCGGTCTATGATTCGATCAAGAGTCTCTTCATACGACGCATCCGGTCTAATTCTTAAAAGTGGTATGTCCAATACATCACTCCCGTCTGAACGTACCTCCTTAGCTGCAAAAACATACAATACATTATGCACTTGGACCAGCGGCGGAGGTATCGCCAAACGGTAAGCTAACGAACCGATCCTTTCGAGTATCTCACAAAGCCCCAATTTATCGTGACCTTAGTTTCACTTCATACCAACGTACCACACCTTCTATAGGTGACAATTTCAAGTAAACATTGTCTCTGCCCGCAACTCCAAAGAACGCCTCTTTAAGCCTGCCCAACTCTTGCTTTTGTCTTGGGCAACCTTAAGCCTCTCTCGATTCAACTTTACCTTCTCCTAGGTCTGCTCAACCAGTTCTGGACCGGTAATAGTATGCTCTCCAACTTCGTCCCAGTGGACAGGGGCCTACACTTCTGTCCGTAGAGCGCCTCAAATGGTGCCATGCCGGTGGCGTCATGGTAGCTATTGTTGTAGGCAGACTTGATCAACTTGATCATACCATTCCAGTTTCTTCTGAAGTCCAGTGCGCAAGCCTTCAACATGTCCTCTGGAGTTTGCATCGTCCTCTCCGACTGCTCATCGGGTTGCGGATGGAATGCAATGCTCAACGTAGTTTCGTCTACTATATCAACATACACAAGTTTTAACATGTGTCGTCGTTTTAATTGTTAAATTGTTAAACATGTTTGATATAGATATATATTGTATGTTGTATATCCTTATGTCATACGCATGTATGACTTGCGTATCATACGCAGCTCATGAATTCACAATCGTTACCTGCAGTCTGTCACGTGTGTTATGTTTATATTGTTTGCTAGTTGAGTTTTAAAGAGTATACACATTATGCGTGTTCATTTTAGTCTTGGTTTATCGCGATCTCATTTGTACATATGTTAGTCGTTAATATTTATTTACTTATTTATTTATTTATCACTATTGTTTCCTTGTCGGTACTCTATATTTTTCGTACTAGCTTGTCTTATTGTTGTATAATTGTCTTTATATATATCATTCCGAAGAAGATACATAATTGCATCGATTTTTTTTTTGTAGTCTAGATATATAATTTATTTAGATGTTCAAGTACATTATATATATGTGTTTATATATATACACATATTACTGTTTGTTCCTTTTTATATGTCATGTTATTAAGTTATTTACCCTTTAATCTATTTCTATGTTGTCATGCCATGTTGTGTCGTTCCTAACTCGTAATTAACATGCTTACTTCAATTGTATATGTTAATGATCTGTTTTAAAAAAAAAACTTGTAAATATTTGCCTATATCGCAACCCATGTTTTGTATGAAAATATTTGTGCTCATTGTATTCTTTGTAATTGTGTTGTTTCTTGTTATTATATATTACGATGTTTATCACTGTTGTGGGTGCATTAGTTATATTGCGGTGTCATTGAAATAGCTGTGTATATACTTGTGCTATTTACTTAGCATCGTTTAGTTACTTCCGTTTTATGTATCTATTTGTATGTTTCCTTAAATCGACTTATTTACGTTATATTATGAATGTTGTAGCAATTTGTGTTCGTCTATATGCTTCCTTACTGTTGTAAGAGACTAGTTTTTTTTGTAGGGGTCATTTAACACGTATACTCCTGTCTTATCATATATCTTTTGTACGTGTGCTCCTTCTACGTTAGTATCTTATCCTACGTTGTTATCTTATATGTATTGTGAGCTTTTATCTATTGCTTTGTAGTTCCATATTGGTCACTTTGTATGTATAGGTATATCTGTATATAAACATTTATTATTTGTCTTTCGCACTTTGTGGTGTTTATTGTTCATATTGTACTTGAGTTAGTAAATTTTATTAGGCATGGAGGGGTGTATGTGTTGATGGGGCAAGTTGTTAGTTTTTTTTTTGCAGCTGTAACTGCAATTTGGCTATTAACAACTTAAGTTATTTTGTTTATATGATACGATAGGTTATGTATTTGTTTGCGTCGTGCATTAGTGGGGTGTGCATTATTTTGTGTTTGTGCACCTGATTGTGATGTGGTATATATATATATGTATGTATATGTATAATTTGTTGAATACGTTGTTGTATATCCATAATTCATTATGTTATGTGATATCTTTTTTTTGTACCGTGTTACGTTTCCTTGTGTAGTTATGTTGGATTTTGTATCGTCGATGTTCTAGTATGTGGTAATAAGTCGTTAAGGTATGTTGCGTTGATCAGTATGTATAGATATAGTTAATTAGCAAAAATTGTGTACTATGATCTGGTGTTTAAGGTTTTATTATTATTATTATTATTTTTTTTTCTTTTTTTTGGTTCAACGAACCTTGTTGATATCAACGGTCAACTCGGATTTCGCCTTATTCTGCTTTCGGCTGCTCCAGGACACCAACATTGACGAAAATCCTTCAACTACTTTCATGTAGTAGCTGGTCCAACCAAGACAACTCCTTACTTCAGTCACTTGGTCGATCAGTGCTACTCAGTAGTATCCTTAATCTTCTTCGCATCCATTGAGGTTCACTCTTCTGATCTTACGTGACTCAAGGAGGCCACGCTTCTGCTGCGCAACTCCGATTATTTATTTCTGACTAACATCATCTGTACTGATGATAAGTTATTGAGACATGGTCGTCGACAGTTGGACCCTGCCACTATGTTATCAGCCTCCCGGATGTCCGCATCAGTCATCACGTGGATCTGGATACTGATCTTTGCTTCCCTTTATGTTGTAACTGATTCTGTTGTGGTGGCGTCCGCCCCTGTTCAGTGTTCTCTTTCATAAAACGTCCCGGTTGTCGCATTGATAATTGCATAGTCCCCCCACTGACCATAGTGTGGCATCCACATTGAGCACTTGGTGGCGGCAGTAGCCCTGCACTACTCCGCGAATGTACTTTCGTCGCGGTGGTCCTGTGATCGTTAGCGGCCATGTTGCATATTTCTGCCTCCTCGGTGAAGGGTGTTTCTAAACATCGCATTCCGGACGTCTTGCATTTCCATGTAGTAGGACCTCAGATCTGGTGGTGGCAACGGGGGAGAAGCTAGTTCAACTGCTATTGGCACTGCATAGTTTACAGTCGCCGTTGCGCCAAGTGGTGGCCATGGTGTAGGCCAACGCTTGGAGGATGACCCCTTGATCCTGGGAGTCGTTACCATAACCACTGTTGCCTCCTTTGCCATATTATTATTTTTTTTTACGATGTGACGATAATTCCTTGGATTTTGCACAAACCTTGACGAGAATCCGGATTGAACGGAAGTGATAGAGGGATCTGAGCATTTATGGGGCTAATACGAAAGTTCAAAGGTACAGCGGTAATGAAATAAAGAAAGCTCACCAACGGCACACACCTTCCATAACCCGATCATAACTTAGGTCTACTTCATTTATTAGGGCTATAATTGTTATTCCTAGGTAAAGATCATAGCTTATGTCTAAGTGATCCAGTTAATCCTGCGTTCCCGAGGCGGATCTGAAACCTCGGCTCTGATACCACCTGTAGCGCCCCGCTCCCGAGCCCTAGCATCGGGAACGGTGCACCCGCCGTATCTCGCTGAGGAGAATACAAAGCGTCGAATCAATTTCCAACATGTCCAAAAGACGTAGAAATTTTTCGCGCAGAAACGAAATACGATAACATAAACTTTCTTGACAAATAAAATTCCATAATACAATAATATACCAAATTTTGACAATAACATAAGTCTGAAAGTCTAACAGGGTAATGTCTGATGAGGTCTCAATAAAATAAAGACAAACAGTCGCATGGTCTCCTTATATCCTAAGTGCGACCATCAGTCTGCCCACTCCACTGTATCAGCCCCGTCCTCAACAAAGACATAGTCATAAATCTCCTCCTGCAAATGCACGTGCCATGAAAATGCAAATGCCCGTGACCCGTACGTCACGACCCGTACGTCACGACCCACCATCATGCAAATGCACGTGCCATGAATGCAAACAACACAACGCCTGAGGCCCCTGGCCCATCCTCACCATCCTCCGGCACTCAAATCTAGGTTCATTTATACTGCAAATACTGATTTAATATTGTTTGAGGTCAAAATTATTATTCCATGGCTTATATATATTTATTGTGCATTTTCTATATTTTTCTCTATTTGTTCTTAATTTATTTCTATTTATTACCTAATTATCCAAATTAAATAAATCATCACAATTGTTGAAATTTAGTGAAAATAATTTAATTACAGCATTTTATAATTTCTGGAATTTTCTGATAATTATTCACAATTTTCCATAATTATTATTAATTTAAGTTAAATAAATACTAATTACCTAATTTCAGAAATTCCAGAATAATACCTAATAACACATTTGGGCTGGCCCTGTTCTGCCAGCCCTGGTCCGTTTCCTCTGGTCCGGTCCGAAGGGGGACTGGCCTGCGCCAGCCCTTTATATATATATATATTTTTTATCCATTTGCGTAAATGGGCCGGCTGATGTCTGGCCCGGTCCGCTGGCCATCCGGCCCGGTCCGTACAAGCCTACCCTTTTTTTTCATATACATAGCGAATTTGGGCCAGGCTGCTGCAAAAGCAGCGGCCCGCTAAGACACCCGCCTGGCCCCCCCATCCAGGGCCTTTGGCCCTTTGGTTCCCTTCAGGCCTTTCGGCCTTATTTACCTTTTACCCCCCCTTTTTTTTAATTAATTGCTGGTTTCCAGCATAGAACACCAGAGGCGCGTGCGCCTCCATGCGCGCGTGGCTGCCACGCGCGGCCACTTCCGGCGGCCTCCGGCCACCGTTTTTCGACCCCGATCTATATTTCAACCTATTTCCAGTCTATGGGAACTTACTCTAAGGCCAAATAAAAACCCTAAAGATGTGCTATTTTGACTATCAAATTTTTCCCTAAAATCACATCAAAAGCACACAAAACAGAGTATACACTGCAACTTTCATGCTTCTCACAGAATCAACAGTACAATATGAATCTTAACAAATAAAACAGCAAAAACACATAATATACCACTAGAGCATGCTTGAATTTGCACCAAATGGAGGGGGAAAAGGAACCTACCTCGATTGTAGACTATTTACACAAGTGTACGGACTAGCGCGTAGATTGAGACACCCGGTTTCTTCTTTTCCTTCTCTTCTTCTTCTCCTTTCTCTCTCCTCCCTGTCGCTGCCAAACCCCTCTGCCTTCTTTTTCCTTTCTCATAACCGAACCCCCAGCCCCCCTTTATCTTAATTTTCCAGCGAAAATTGGGGGGAATTAGTTATCCCCCCATAACGCACGTTTTGCCCTTTTTTTTTAATTTTTTTTCCATTCTACCTCTTATCCACCTGACCCCTTTTTTAAATTATTTAATGCTTTATTTTTATTTTTATTTTTTTTGTTGTTTTATGTCCATCTTTTATACACCTTATATATATATATCAACTATTTATAATTATGACATCACTTGGACCTAGGCGAATCGGTATGTTTAATTTAATTCTGAGGGGCCGTTGCACTCAACGACTACTTAGTTTTATTTTAGCTCATAACGACTAATTTGAAAATTTCGGGATGTAACATTATACTTCAAATGTAACGCCCTGCTCCCGAACCTTAGCATTGGAAACGGTGCACCCGCCGTAGTCTGCTATGAAAACTACAAAGCGTCGTTCAATTCTCTTACACGTCAGCAGTGACGTAGAAAATTTCACAGCGGAAACGAAATATAATAAACATTCATTTTATTTCAGCATTTCAAACCCAACATCCGATAAATACCGAGTCTATGGTCATTATTACATCTTGACATAACAAAATAAAATGCAAATGTAAACATCTTCTGCCTCTAACTACCCCACTGTCCGATCTCAGCTCCGTCTTCTATGTATATGTAATCATACTCCTGCTCACCTGGAAAAATAAAGGGGTGACTGATATAGAAATATCACCCAGTAGAGTCCCACATCTTTCGAACAATTTCATATATGAACACATATAGCATGTAGTACATGTATAAACATGAATAACTGTGTAGTAAATAAAAGCACAACACAATTAGTTATGCGATGTCATGATGCATGCTTGTGTCACACGCAACGATATCTCAACACACGAATGCCTGTCTCTCTACCGTGCAATGCATGAACCTCGAGGTGATCCTACCACACGCCTCGTCGGGCCACACGCCTCATAGGGCCACACGCCACATAGGGCCACACGCCACATAGGGCCACACGCTCCGTAACGTGGAGTCAGCGAACACACGCTCCGTAACGTGGAGTCAGCGAACACACGCTCCGTAACGTGGAGTCAGCGAACACACGCTCCGTAACATGGAGTCAGCGCCCCGAAGGGATGCAATGCAATGCACGTGCCATGAATGCGAATGCAACATTTCACATAATTCATTTCCTCGTTCGCATTTTTTTTTCATACTCTCTTATAATTTCTCTTGTTTTTATCTTATTTATCTACAGTTGTTAGTTTCCATAACATATTAAAACTTACTTTCTCCTTCTAGTAAAACTATTTAGCTTATGTTCTTCCCTTTCCCAAGTATTATATATATTTACATTTTAATAAGCTTCAGTTAATTAATTAATTCCTTTTTTTAGAAAGCTGGAAACTATTTTATTTTATTTTATTATGTTTTATTACCATTCTTTTTGAACAACGAAGTCAGTTTCTTTTTCTTTTTTTAATCTATTCTAAAAACAGTTTTTTTTTTCTTTTTTTTTAATTTTATCCAAACACCATAACCAACCCCTCCCAGAACAAAAACTCAATCCCGTTAGCCCCCAGCCCAACTCCTCAGCGCCTTTTTAACTTCTCCAGTCCCCAGCCATTTTTTTTGTCCCAACTTAATCCAATTACAATTCTTTTCCCCTAACCATTATTTCTTCTTATCTAATTCTAATTCCAATGTAAATTTCCATTAAATTCTAAATTTGAACATGTCAACTTTGTACCTTACTAAACTATAATTTACAACCCACAGGAAAAAAAATAATCTTTATTTAGTATAGGTATTTCTAATGACATCAATATGTATCTACACACCAAATATTGTCTAACAACGTTGATACTCTTCATATATATGACAAATGTTTAACCTCTTTTTTTATTTACACTGCCGAAAACAAAAAGAACAGCAAATAAATATTAAGCACATCCACAACATTCCTATGCAACAATGCAAGCAACTTAAGCAATAACATATTAATTTGATTTATAACCCAACAAGATAAACAATAAGTAAAGCTAAATAGTACATAAATACATATATGAAATTAACTCAAAAAGAGAGAGGCCACCTACCTCTTGGTTGTAGTCTAAAGCTTATGGTGGTGTTGTGGTGTATTGGTGGTGCACTTCCCTCCTCCTTCTCCCTTCTCCTTTCTTTTTCTCTCTTTTTCTCTCTTTTTCTTTCCTCTCTCAGATTCTTTCTCTCTTACCTACACTTGCTCTAAATTTCCTATTTCTCTAACATATGGCCGTTTGGCCTTATAAAATAATAGATAGGAGTTTCTTTTGTCTATTGAGGGTATTGCAATTTAAAGAGAATTTATGTTTAGGATGATGGCCATTAATGAGATTGATAGATTTAAAGCATAAGATAGTGACCATTAATGAGATTGATAGGTTAAAGAGTTATTATATGGAGGTTACATAATTAAGTCACTTAATCTCATCTTTTTTTTTCAAATTTTCTTTTCTACGGTTTGTAACAGTCTACCCCCCTTACAATAAGTTTCGACCTCGAAACTTGTGTACCTTAAGCGAATAGATGTGGATACTTCTCGCGCATTTGCTCTTCAAGCTCCCACGTCGCTTCTTTTTCGGTATGATTGCTCCATTGGACTTTGACATAAGGTATGACTCTCCGTCTCAACACTTGATCTTTGCGATCTACAATCTTTACCGGTATATCTTCATAAGTCACATCCGATCTAACTTTCAAGGGTCTCTCATCCAATATATGACTCGGATCCGGTATATACCTCCTCAGCTGTGACACATGAAACACATTATGGACTTGAGCCAAAGCCGGTGGTAACGCCAACTTATACGCCAATGTCCCAACTCTTTCAAGTATTTCATATGGTCCAATGTATCGAGGTTTCAACTTCCCTCTCACCCCAAACTGACTTACACCTTTCATCGGCGACACTCTTAAGTATACTTTTTCTCCAACTGAAAACTCCAGCGGTCGCCTTTTAGAATCCGCCCAGCTTTTATTCCGGTCTTGAGCAATTTTGAGCCTTTTACGAATAATCTTGATCTTTTCTTTTGTCTGCTCAGCCAATTCAGGACCAGTAATAGCTCGTTCGCCGACTTCATCCCAGTACACCGGCGATCGGCACTTACGGCCATAAAGAGCTTCAAATGGTGCCATTCCGATAGCACTATGATGACTGTTGTTATAAGAAAATTCAATCAACTTCACCATACTGTCCCAATTACCTTTGAAATCTAGTGCACAGGCTCGCAACATGTCTTCTAATGTCTGTATCGTCCGCTCGGACTGCCCGTCTGTCTGCGGATGAAATGTTGTACTCAAACGCAATTCAGTGCCCATTCTTCTCTGACAGGCTGACCAAAATCTAGATGTAAATCTCGGATCTCGGTCCGATACGATACTTACTGGCACCCCATGCAAGCTGACAATGTTGTCAATATATAGAGTCACAAGTCTTTCACAGAAAATGAGCCGACTTCGTCAACCGATCTACTACCACCCAAATCGTATCATTGCCATTACGGGTTCTCGGGAGCCCCACAACAAAGTCCATCGTAATGTGCTCCCATTTCCATTCAGGTATTTCCAATGGCATCATTAACCCTCCGGGTCTTTGGTGCTCGGCCTTTACTTGCTGACAAACTAGACATCTCTCGATGAATTCAGCAATGTGACGCTTCATCCCACTCCACCAGTAATGCTTCTTGAGATCATTATACATCTTTGTTGCTCCAGGATGAATAGACAACTTAGAGTTGTGAGCTTCCTTCAACAACTCCTTTCGCAGTTCTTCCTTATCCGGCACACATAGTCTTCCCTGAAACCATAGACTCCCGTCATCGTGTACCTGAAAATCATCCACCTGACTAGTCAACATACGGTCACGGACCATTTTCAGATCAGCATCTTCTTTCTGTGCCTCCTTAATCTGCTCCACCAGCGTAGGAGTAATAGTAAGTGCAGCCAGAACATTAGCTATCGAATCGACTACATCAAGATCAAACTCAGCCATCTCTCTCTCTAGCGGTGTCTGACCTGCATGACTAGATTTACGACTTAACGCATCAGCTACTACATTTGCTTTACCCGGATGATAACTGATGGTTAGATCGTAGTCCTTCAATAATTCCAACCATCGTCGTTGCCTCATGTTCAACTCTTTCTGTGTAAACAGATATTTCAGACTCTTGTGATCTGTGAAAACCTCGCACTTTGCTCCATAAAGATAATGTCTCCATATTTTGAGTGCAAATACTACTGCTGCCAACTCAAGATCATGAGTCGGATAATTCTGCTCATACGACTTTAATTGTCGAGAGGCATAAGCAATAACCTTGCCTTCTTGCATGAGTACGCATCCTAGACCATTACTGGATGCGTCACTGTATATGACGAACCCTTCCGAACCAGAGGGCTGCGCTAACACAGGCGCTGTGGTCAGTCTCCTCTTCAGTTCTGTAAAACTTTTCTCACACTCCGCAGTCCACTCAAACTTCGTCTTCTTCTGAGTTAATTTACTCAGCGGAACTGCTAACCTGGAAAATCCTTCTACAAACTTCCGATAATAGCCTGCCAACCCCAGAAAACTTCTGACTTCCGTCACATTGGTTGGTCATGGCCATTCAGTGATTGCCTCAATCTTCTTCGGATCTACTGATATTCCTTCCTCCGACACTACATGACCCAAAAACGTCACGCTCTTCAGCCAGAATTCGCATTTGCTGAACTTAGCGTACAATTTCTTCTGTCTCAAGATCTGCAGTACTTCTCTCAAATGTTCAGCATGCTTCTCATCACTTGGAGAGTACACCAAAATGTCATCAATGAAAACAACCACAAACTTGTCAAGCTGCTCTCTAAACACTGTATTCATCAAGTCCATGAACGCAGCTGGAGCATTTGTCAGACCGAACGGCATCACTAGAAATTCGTAATGACCGTATCGAGTGCGAAACGCGGTCTTCTCAACATCTTCTGCTTTAACTCTCAACTGATGATAACCAGACCTCAAGTCAATCTTAGAAAACACACGTGCACCTTTCAACTGATCGAATAAATCTTCAATTCGAGGTAAAGGGTATTTATTCTTTATCGTGATTTTATTGATTTCACAATAGTCGATGCACAATCTCAAGCTTCCGTCTTTCTTCTTGACAAACAACACCGGCGCTCCCCACGGTGACACACTCGGACGAATAAACTTCCGGTCAAGCAACTCTTGCAACTGATCTTTCAATTCTTTCAACTCTGCCGGAGCCATACGGTACGGTGTCTTCGAGATAGGCTCTGCTCCTGGAATAAGATTTATTTCAAACTCAACTTCGCGACTCGGTGGCAAACCCGGCAATTCCTCTGGAAATACATCTTTGAATTCATTCACAACCGGAATCTGATCAATCGTCGGCACCTCTTGCTTCAAGTCCATAGCGTATACCAGAAATCCCTCGGCACCTTTTTGCAACATCTGCTGTGCCTGAACTGCGGTCAGATAGATTTTCTTCGGAACCTTCTTCAACTTAAAATTCCCCTGAAACACCACTTCTTTTGCATCAGGACCTCTGATACTCACTTGCTTCTGTCGACAGTTTATATTCGCGTGATGCTCTGCCAACCAGTCCATTCCCAGAATGATATCAAAATCACTCAACTGAATTGGGATGAGGGTAGCAGTGAACATTTGTTCTTCAATCTCCAGTTCACAACCCTTATATTGATGATGTGAAATTATCACTGTATCACCAGCAGCCTGTACTCGATAAGGAATTTCTAACTATTCTGGACACTTGTTCAGATACTTCACGAATCTCCTCGAGATAAACGAGTGACTCGCGCCACTATCGAAAAGTACGTTAGCTGGAACTTCATTAACCAAGATCGATCCTATCGTAGTTCATGGGTTAACTAAATACACAACAAGTAACATATAGACACTGTGCAAAGGAAACACTTAAATGACTGAATTATTTAAATGTTACCTGTCACCACATCATTCGTTGCTTCCACCTCAGGATCAGTCATAACATGTACTCTGGCGTTCGTCTTCGGCCTCCCCTTCTGCTGACCACCTTGCGGCTGCTGTGGCACCGCCTTTTGCTCATGACACTCCCTGGCGTAATGTCCAGTCTTTCCACACTTGTAACAGACATTATTCTTCCTCCAGCACTCTCCCGGATGATTCCGGCCACAGTAAGCACATGGCACTGGCGGTCCAGCATTCCCCTGAGGCTGACCAAAATTTCTCTGCGGCTGCTGCTGCGGCGGCCTAAACTGCACACCTGTCGGTTGACGACGGGGTACCTTCACCCAGCGTCCATACTTTCCTGATCCAAAATCATCTCGTAGCCTCTTGCCACGATCCTCAGCACTCACCCTTCGAAAATCTCCTTCCACCTCACGGCATGCCTCCAACAGATCATCAAACGTCCGCGCCCTCGCATTCACAAGCCCGGTCTGAATCTCAGATCTCAAACCAGTCTTAAACTTCAGCATCTTCAATCTCTGATCTGTCATGGTAGACGGCACATACTGTCCCAGGGCATGAAACTTCTCAACATACTCCGCGATAGACATACTCCCTTGAGTCAGAGCCTGAAATTCTGCCATACGCTGCAAAACCACACTGTCTGGCACATAATACCTCTTAAACTCTTCTCGGAACTGTGCCCAAGTGATCGGTGCAGTCAACTGGACTTCTACGCTACGCCACCAGACCTCGGCATCTCCTATCAGAAAAGGTACCACAACTTCCACCTTCAGGTCATCAGGAACCTGCAAAAGTCGAAGGTGATCTGACATCTCTTTCAGCCATATCTCAGCTTCTTGCGGCTTCGATGTGCCCCTGAAGGTAGGAGCTCGAGCATTCTGCATTTCTTTATAAAAGAACCTCAAACCCGGCTGTGGCGGTGGAGGCAGTACCTGCTGATTCAGCTGTTGTTGCTGTTGAGCAACGATATTTGTTAAAGTAACCAAGGCTTCAGCAATGTTGTTGCTCTGATTTTGAGCCTGTCCTGTTCCAGCATTTCCAGTTGGGTCCATCTCTGTCTGCATTTCACAATTTATTCAAATTCATAAAACAATGGTATTTTGGTAATTTACAAATTCTAGAAGTATAACAGTACTTATTTAGCTAACGGTCCTCACACCCCTTAACCCGATTATAACTTAAGTCTAAAATCATCGCTTATGTCTAAGTGATCTAGTTAATCCTATGTTTCCGAGGTAGATCTAGAGCCTCGGCTCTGATACCACGTGTAACGCCCCGCTCCCGAACCTTAGCATCGGAAACGGTGCACCCGCCGTAGTCTGCTATGAAAACTACAAAGCGTCGTTCAATTCTCTTACACGTCAGCAGTGACGTAGAAAATTTCGCAGCGGAAACGAAATATAATAAACATTCATTTTATTTCAGCATTTCAAACCCAACATCCGATAAATACCGAGTCTATGGTCATTATTACATCTTGACATAACAAAATAAAATGCAAATGTAAACATCTTCTGCCTCTAACTACCCCACTGTCCGATCTCAGCTCCGTCTTCTATGTATATGTAATCATACTCCTGCTCACCTGAAAAAATAAAGGGGTGAGTGATATAGAAATATCACCCAGTAGGGTCCCACATCTTTCGAACAATTTCATATATGAACACATATAGCATGTAGTACATGTATAAACATGAATAACTGTGTAGTAAATAAAAGCACAACACAATTAGTTATGCGATGTCATGATGCATGCTTGTGTCACACGCAACGATATCTCAACACACGAATGCCTGTCTCTCTACCGTGCAATGCATGAACCTCGAGGTGATCCTACCACACGCCTCGTCGGGCCACACGCCTCATAGGGCCACACGCCTCATAGGGCCACACGCCACATAGGGCCACACGCTCCGTAACGTGGAGTCAGCAAACACACGCTCCGTAACGTGGAGTCAGCGAACACACGCTCCGTAACGTGGAGTCAGCGAACACACGCTCCGTAACATGGAGTCAGCGCCCCGAAGGGATGCAATGCAATGCACGTGCCATGAATGCGAATGCAACATTTCACATAATTCATTTCCTCGTTCGCATTTTTTTTCATACTCTCTTATAATTTCTCTTGTTTTTATCTTATTTATCTACAGTTGTTAGTTTCCATAACATATTAAAACTTACTTTCTCCTTCTAGTAAAACTATTTAGCTTATGTTTTTCCCTTTCCCAAGTATTATATATATATTTACATTTTAATAAGCTTCAGTTAATTAATTAATTCCTTTTTTTAGAAAGCTAGAAACTATTTTATTTTATTTTATTTTATTTTATTATGTTTTATTACCATTCTTTTTGAACAACGAAGTCAGTTTCTTTTTCTTTTTTTAATCTATTCTAAAAACAGTTTTTTTTTTCTTTTTTTTTTAATTTTATCCAAACACCATAACCAACCCCTCCCAGAACAAAAACTCAATCCCGTTAGCCCCAGCCCAACTCCTCAGCGCCTTTTTAACTTCTCCAGTCCCCAGCCATTTTTTTTTGTCCCAACTTAATCCAATTACAATTCTTTTCCCCTAACCATTATTTCTTCTTATCTAATTCTAATTCCAATGTAAATTTCCATTAAATTCTAAATTTTAACATGTCAACTTTGTACCTTACTAAACTATAATTTACAACCCACAGGAAAAAAACAATCTTTATTTAGTATAGGTATTTCTAATGACATCAATATGTATCTACACACCAAATATTGTCTAACAACGTTGATACTCTTCATATATATGACAAATGTTTAACCTCTTTTTTTATTTACACTGCCGAAAACAAAAAGAACAGCAAATAAATATTAAGCACATCCACAACATTCCTATGCAACAATGCAAGCAACTTAAGCAATAACATATTAATTTGATTTATAACCCAACAAGATAAACAATAAGTAAAGCTAAATAGTACATAAATACATATATGAAATTAACTCAAAAAGAGAGAGGCCACCTACCTCTTGGTTGTAGTCTAAAGCTTATGGTGGTGTTGTGGTGTATTGGTGGTGCACTTCCCTCCTCCTTCTCCCTTCTCCTTTCTTTTTCTCTCTTTTTCTCTCTTTTTCTTTCCTCTCTCAGATTCTTTCTCTCTTACCTACACTTGCTCTAAATTTCCTATTTCTCTAACATATGGCCGTTTGGCCTTATAAAATAATAGATAGGAGTTTCTTTTGTCTATTGAGGGTATTGCAATTTAAAGAGAATTTATGTTTAGGATGATGGCCATTAATGAGATTGATAGATTTAAAGCATAAGATAGTGACCATTAATGAGATTGATAGGTTAAAGAGTTATTATATGGAGGTTACATAATTAAGTCACTTAATCTCATCTTTTTTTTTCAAATTTTCTTTTCTACGGTTTGTAACATCAAATGTTGTGGAATTTGACATGTTGATCAAAAGGACAGTTATCCCAGGCTGAAAAAGTTGTGCATTACGTAAATTTGCATTATAATGAATCCTTGAACAAGATAGTATGAATTTAATTTGTCGAAAGAACTCAGGACTGTAACAGGGCTTACTCTTTGTTTTGAGCTGTGAGCATATGCTCTCAAATAAGGGGAACCACTGTGCTTTGTCGAAAGAACTCTGCCCATTAGACGATGCCACAAGAGCGCGCTGTCAAACAATGATGCAAGTTTTTGTGTTATTCCTGTAATGATAGTTTGTAAAGGCAGTGGGATGAAGAATGAATATGGATTGATGTTTAAATAAGCAAGAATAGCTTGGCTCATGACATGGACCGATCCATGTCTCAGTTAGATCGATCCATGTGGCTTGAAAATGAAGCTGAGTATTCTGTTGGACATAGATCGATCACATCGATCGATCGATGACTTCGATCGACCGATGTACCCTAAGTGCAAAGTTGGAGTACACTGTCCAATATAGATCCATCACATAGATCGATCGATGTGACTTCGATCGATACATAGATCGATCGAAGTAGTTTGGATGAAAATTTGGAGCTCTCTGTGAGACATCAACCAATCGATCGATGTCACATAGATCAATCACATCGATTGATCGATGTGCCCAACAGATGTGACTTTTCATCTAAAGTTGCAACTTTTGCACCAAGGAACATATTCCAATCAGCCAAGGACGGTTTGAACGTTTGAGATGAAGTTAAAATGCCTATAAAAAGACATGTTTAACACATTTTAAGACCATCTAATCCATTGTTCAAGATCAAGCATCCTAAATTCTTCTTCCTACCCCATTAATTGAAAGTTCATTGGATTTCTATCCTTATTGCTGAGGATAAGAGATCATTTGGATGTTGTATCTAAGAGGAAATTTGTCTACAACACTGGAGTCAAGCTGTTATGACCCGGTACCAACAAGGAAACAGAAAAAAAAGAAATTAATTAATGTGATACAACTAATTGGAATACTTATCCTAAAAGGGGTTAGGATGGAATGGATAAGTTGGTTGGTAATCAAATTTCAAAATGAGATTGACTTTGCTTAAGTTAAGCTTCATCCATTAAGAAACTTCCTAAGATATATCTATATACTTATATACATACACCCATAATACCCTAACAATTCCCCTCGACCTCACAACTGCCGCCTCCCTCCACAAATAAAAACAAAATATACACCAAACCCTCTCAACTCAGCCGTCAACAGCAAAAGAAAAAAAACCTAGCTGCATTATGCGTTCTTCCCCAGCACAAGGCCAACCCACAGCAGTCTCGTTTTTACTTTTCTACTCCATTCATTCGGCTGACATCAATTGGAGAGAGGAGAGATAGTTTTGTTTCCAACAAGTCCTAAATCAATAGTACGGTATAGTATCCTCAAATCATGGTAAGTATTCCTCCCCTATACTTAGTATTTTTCTACCACAGTTGTATTGAGTTGTATTATATATGAATTGTCGTATGAACTTTGGTTGTAAATGTATGATTATATGTATAGATGTTTCTTTTGTGTGTGATCTTTAGATTTATGCATCATATTGGGGGCGTTTCTTTGTTTACGTTAAAGAAAAAAATTCATTTGCATATATGTGTATATATTCTGTTTGAAATGGTACCAATTTCACATAGGTAAATATTTGGTCACCAGTATGTCTTCTTTTAATTATTAAACATATGGTACTTCAGTTTCCAAACATAGCTGGTGGATTTCCACCTTAGATATTTATATAATAAAGCTACTATTTATATTTTAATTTAATATATTTACATATATATATTGTTTATTTCTGAGAGTTACAACTTAGGTGTTTACATGTAAATTCGGGTCTCCTAGATATAAATATATATCCGTTGTTAAAGGAAGATAGTATAAGTTTCATATTTATGCATATGTAGATTGAAATGGGTTCTTTTTACATATACAAATTTTGTCACCGGAAATTTTATACAGGAATATATATTTACAACCAGTTGAAAGTCAGCAAGCTATTATCTTATATATTTGATTTCTGTTTTTTATTTTCATTAATTCGACATTTTTAAATTCATTTGACCACTGTCGCTTTAAGTTCTGGATACACTATCACTGTTTCCTTTTGGAAAACAAAAATTCAGATTTACTATAAAATGAAATGTAAGTAAGTTGCTTTGGTGTAATCAAGGTTATTCATATACATTCATATTATGTGTTGCTGATTTACAAATATCTATATATAAATATAATATCTTCGAATTAGACCCTGCCGTTTGTTTTCTAGATTCAAGATTATATTTAATTACATAAAGTGCCTTTGGAATTAAATGTCTATTTATTATGTTACTTTTGGATTTGAAGTTAAATATTTTAATATATAACGGTCAGATAATTGTAGTGAAAGAATAAGGGTAATTCAAAGGAGAAGGAATTTGTGGTGTAAAGGTGAAGTTGAAAAACAAATAATAAACAAATAATTAACTTACAAGTTCAAATTTTGAAGATTCTAGAGGATAAGTTGGACATGTCAAAGCAGAGACTTTTATGGTAATCTTCTTTACGTTCGAGCATAGAATAAGAAAGCTAAGTGTCCGTTCAAAGGTAAGTGGTCTATCTGTGCTCGTTATGTTATCATGCATCAGAGGTAAGTGGTCTATCTGTGCTTGTTATGTTGTCATGCATCAGAGATAAGTGGTTTATTTGTGCTTGTTATGTTTATCATGCATTGGTGTGTTGTTGTTGCATACCTTTAATTGGATTTTCTCTACATGGGAGTTGTGTGTATATGTGAGACATGTATGTAAACTGGGTGTATGTAGGGTTATACGATTTCAATGTGTATTGTATATGTATATGGATGTGTCGGGGTATACATACACGTATATATGAACGTGTATGGACGCGAGCATATGTAGAGTATGGATACACCAGATTACGTATGATATGTATTTGCATTCATGGCACGAGCATTGCATTGCATTTGACAGGTTGTGCCTAACATGGGCACAATTATTGACGGATAGTGATGGATGGCAGGCTGCGTCTAATATGGGCGCAGGTGCCGAGGACGACAGGCTGCGTCTAACATGGGCGCAGGTGTCGGGGACGACAGATCGGATCTAAATGGGCACGGGTGTCGGACGGTAGGCCGGGTCTAGATGGGCACGGGTACCGAGGCAGGTTGGGTCTAAATGGGCACGGATGTCGACAACGGCAGGCTGTGTCTAACACGGGCACAGGTGTCGGGGTGATAGACTATATCACCATTAGGTCTAGAGGTCATGCATTGCACGGTAGAGATATATGCATCGAGCATGACATGTCTTTTGTTGCGCGTGACACGTAGAAAAGGGCATGCATCATGAAGTTGCGCATTATTATTTGGAGTGACTTACCTTCCGCAGTTTGTCTACTTCATTGGTATGTATTGTTCTCTTATTTGTTATGTGATTATTTGTTTGTTGTGTATGACATATTTGAGAAGAGCATGCATCACGGTAATTGAGGTTGAGCTGATGAATTATTTATTTTGTGTTTTTGAAGTGTTAACTGTTAAGATAATTAAGTGAAATTATTTATGGACTAAAGACATGTATGTTAACTATAAAGGTTATGTGTATTTGCTTCTGCATGTATGATTTCTATAACAAGTATATGTAAGTTGCTTACTCAGCCCGTTGATTTTGGCTCACACCACCACTCACCAGTTTTGAAGGCATGAGAAAGTTAGGGTATGCTTACAGAGGAGTTGGTATACCGTAGAAGATCGAGACGGGAGATTTCCGAGACTAAGATATTCAGAAAAGACTTTCGAGGGTTGGTTGAGACATTTATTTCGATATTCGAGGTTTATGTATTTCTGAGATTAGTGTTTACATACATTTGACTATTGTATTGATTAGAAATTCATAGACATTGTATTAATGATGATGATTATCTTATCGAGGATTTTAGGAATGACTTCCGCTGACATCGATTTACGTTATTATGATGACATGTAGTTGATTTGTATCGACGCCTTGTATTCTCCTTAGCGAGATACGGCGGGTGAGTCATTTCGAGTACTAGGACTCGGGACGGGTCGCTACACAAGCCATCAACTATCTACTACTTCTACTCTTTGTTCTTGTATCTATTTTCCAACAATTCCAAGATAGTCCATACGTGAATGTGTCGTTAGTTATAATTGTAGAAATTAAGGTAATCATTACTAACCCGTAATAATCAGGATTTGGAATGAAGGTAGTAGTGTTGAGGAGAGCGTAATTTCCTCCAATTAAGGCCTGTCTGCAGAAGACCTTATGGTTGAAAGTTGATGTCATGCCTAATTGATCCAAGTACCTGTCAGTTTCATCCTTATATTATTAGCACCCTTCTTGCATCCACTTGATAATGGAAGGGAAGAAAAGCGCGACAAAATTTGGATGTGTTGCAAAAGAGGGACATGGCTAAATATACCAGAATCCATTAGCAAATGTATGAGACACATCTTTGCCTCAACTGTTGTAGGCTCCTCCAGCTTCTCCAACCCATGCTCCTGACCAAGGAGCAAACAAGTCTACACTCCTTGATGCATCCTTATAAGTCTGAGCTATTTCGCTTAGAAAAAATGGATCCTGAACCTTGTTGATTAAAGCTGAGTCCACACCTGGATATACACAAATTTTCACTATCTATGCTGTTTTGTTACACATTAAAAAAAGAAAAGAAAAAAACAAGATGACGGCCGTCTAGGCGGTTAAATCCTTTCTATGGTCACCTGCACCAAGGTTGTAAATATGATGAACGACTGCATCGAGGGTTCCTGGCCCGGTTGCCTGGAGGAAGCGATTGAACCATCCCGCGTCATAAAAGCCACCAGGGCCCAAGACTTTTGGTTGGGAAGTAGGATCTGTTGGAGAAATTGAAATGGGTGAATGAGAAATTAATTCTCAAAGTGGATGGAAAACGCGGTTGCACGGTTACGTTTAAACAAAATGCGGTTAAGTTTGATAAGGCGTTCAAATCTGATTCAAACGGTATCCTTCGATATAAGATAAGATCAATCTGGTTTGATCTAACGGTGGCAGGGAAGGCAGCTTTAATCTAACGGCCGAGATTTAAACTGTACTAACCACCCCAACCGAATGTGGTTTCCATCTAATGCTCCAGGTTTAAACCTGCTAATCTATCTTCAATCCAAAGGCTGAGATTAAACCTTCCTAATCTAGATAGGAGGTTTTCATCTAACGGCCTAAATCAAACTTCGGTTTTGATCCAACGGTCACGGTACCTTGTTCTCCAACCGACTCCCCTATATAAAGAGGGCTAAGGGTGCATTTATTCACACACATTGCTCTAGCATTTCATAGCATTCTGCATTCATAGCATTCGAGGTTTGCATCACGTCCGGGAGAAGTCAGGACATTCGAAGGTTCGAAGTAGTTCAAGTTCAGCAGTGCCGCTCAACTGAACAGGTATCCGTTGTATCCTGGGAGACGATTGTTCACACCGGTTGGTCACAGTATACCGGAGCAATACGTCTTAAGGACAGAGTCCTCAACTCGCCCCGGGTTTGATTATTTTTGTATTGTTCATATGCACACATTGAACGACTGCGTCTTGGTACATGATTGATTGTCTCCAACATGATCAGGGTGTACTTGAGTCACAATTTTCTTAGGTTTGATCATATCTTTTGCATACTGTTCTGCCTCAACTCTTGCACCCACCCCACCAGCACAAAGCTCATTACCTAATGTAAATTGAAAGTTAATTTAAAAAACAGAGGATAATGTTACCGTTAGTATACAGAAACCACTGGTTACAAGCTCATAAGAATCGATTCTATATCCCTTGAAGAGAGTATACTCCATCAATTGGCGGGCATTATTATCACTCCAATCACCCACCCAAAGACTGTCATGAGGATTCAGCTTCCGTCTGCCCCTGAGGGCATTCAACCCAAATGTAACTTGAGCCCTGCAGGAATAAAACTAGTACTATATCAAACATGTAGAATCAAACATTAGCAGAAGGATGAATTTCAAAGAAAAGGACATAGTTTCAGTGAATAGCTTAATCAGCTCATCCCATCTCTCCATTGGGAGGCAACCGCTGCTAAATCCAAATAGACCATCGGTTTGTTTCTTGAAATGTGGGCATTTGTTTTGGTCTGCAAATTTGTATGTTACCTGGTCTTGGAGAGATCCTCCGATTCTAATTCGGAGCTGGTTAAATGCTGCAGTTTAAATCACCATAACATTTGAGTCTAAGCTATTCATATAATCATTATGATTGTAATACATTTAAATTATTGAATGGATTATGAGTTCTACAAGGAAAGGCTCGATGAGCTTTCGGTCATGCTGTGAACTCTTTACTTGTTTGTGTGGGATACAAGTTGGGGTGTAAGTGCCGTGTCAAAGATGGCAACACCTGATGAACAACCTTTTTTTGTTCGGGTTTTGTTGTTGTGTAGAAGAAGGATCTTGCTCTGATGCTATAAAAAAGTCGAAGATGTTGAAACTTGGGTTTACATGAAGTGAGAGCCAAGTTTCAACATGATATTTGAACAAGTTTAACATATAGACTCACACCTTGCCTGACCATTTATTGTTTCCCCTCACTCAAGTCCAGATTTTTATGACTTTGCCTGGCCATTTATTGTTTCCCCTCACCAAAATATAGATGTTCATGGCTGGCTTGTAGTTTGTGATTGAAGGCGAGTTTAAGGCGCGTATATATGTCAAACTACGTTGCTACGTGAAAGCGGGTGTTGAGAATATTATTGGCCACTTTGAGAAAAAAAATATAGGTTATATGAGAATGATGTACCACCACTCATTCCAGTAAATCTTAAGTTAAAGTTTTGAGTATATATAGGCCACCATGTGAGGCCAAGTTTCAATAGTCTATGAAATGTACCAATGGAGGACCTAATGCAATAGCCAAGATAATCTTTCTTATATGTGGACACATATTTTGGTACATATTGTTCATGGTACAAACGGTACAAATAGTAAAAACGTAATATTGAAAAACATCAAACAAAAACGGAAGATTAAGCATTAACCTTTGATTGCATTGATAAGGATCTTGTTATTCAAATCCTGCAAGCCAAACAAAAAAAAAAAAAAAAAAAAA